>CM042012.1:13311664-13371664 GCA_023525715.1 Cichorium intybus | reverse complement strand
TTTAGTCACTACATATTAATTTCTCATTTTATGATTAAAAATGGATTTTTTATTTTCCAATTACTCGTCAAAAACCTTTATTTTGATAGATTGAATTATAATTCTAGTCATAATATAAAATTTTAGATTTATTCTCATTAGCAGCAAGCAGTTTGACACTTTTATCATGGATTTTAAAACCAGCGATGAATCAGCGTGATGACCCTCGTCATAATAAAATCCATCCCTACGTCTACGACAACTAGAAAACATTATTCAATCACTGCTTCACATGTGCAATAAAAATAACAAAACAAGTAAATATTAGGAGTAATACCTTGGGCATTGCACAATATGACAAAGCAAACAATATTTCAAAAACCGTTCAGAGAAACATTATTCAATCACTGCTTCACGATTATGTTTAGAGAAGAGAGAACTTGAATTTTAATGGACTCAAAAAAGAGTAAAAGAAATTGAAAAAGAAGCAAGTCCAAATAATGATGAAAATGTACTTGCAAGAAAAGGAAATGACAGAAGGTTAATAACATAACCGTCAAAATACATAGTCAATCCTCAAACAGACTCGGTATGAATGGACCCACACAACAGTCCGATCGAGATATATGGCATACAATAGAGCGCCTTCAGGTACAAAATAAGGCTAATCTATTTGAGGTTACTAGTATGAAAAAAAGAAGCTAGAATTAGACGTATCCACTACAAACTGACACTAAGTTACAAACGGTAATGTCAAACATTAATGAGGAACATGATCACATCACATATCGAAATCCTTTAAGGGCCAACAATTGTTAACATGTTTGATATTTAGCTATAGGGAAAATGACTTATAAGGGTAATTATGTTTTGAAACTGTTCAAAAAACACCATCCAAGTTTGGTCTGTTCAAAAAACACCATCCAAGTAAGGCATTTGTACAATAAACACCATCCAAGTAAGACATTTGTACAAAAAACACCATCGAACTACATGTTTTGTTCAAATTTTACCCGATGATAACCGGCTCTTGCAGGTTAAAGGACGACTTGGCCGGTCACCAAGTATTAGGCCAAGTCATCATTTAACCTGCAAGAGCCGGTTACCATCGGGTAAAATTTGAACAAAACATGTAGTTCGATGGTGTTTTTTGTACAAAGGCCTTACTTGGATGGTGTTTTTTGAACAGACCAAACTTGGATGGTGTTTTTTGAACAGTTTTGAAACATAATTACCCTTATAAGTTATTTTCCCTTAGCTATAAATACTTTATGTATATATCTCTCAACAATAATGAATTTCACCTTATCAATCATTCTCTCATATGTAATTCATACCGTCAACACGACTTAATATTCTAAATCAAACTTGATTGTTATAGAGTTCACTTAGGTACGAACCCATGAAACGTCTAACAGCTTGTTATGTGGTTACATGGATACTAGGATACATATATATATGGAAGGACAGGGGCTCATAAATTATAGATTGAGTATATCTGAAAGATCCCGGTAGCAACATAACCTTAAAATTTTGTTGGGGTTTGTTATTACATTAATATAGTTAGATGGTAATATATGGAATACAAAAACACATATAAGTTCAAGTTACAAAAACACTTGCTGATATCTATAGCAAAGATCACTAAGTTTTACATGACCCGGTGTGTCCCAACAGTTGAATCAGGGCTTTCCAAAATTCACATATAATTTAATTGACATCGATGGTCCCTAATTACAATAATAGCAAACTAGAACCATGTAATCATACTAACAAGCCAATATATTCAAATTAAACTAAATGGAATTCAACAACAATTAATAACAAGCTGTTACGGTCATATTTTTTCTCAAATTCTTCGAGCACGAGTTGTTACGATATAGAGGTGTTAGAGAAGAATATATATATATATATATATATATATATATATATATATATATATATATATATATATATATATATATATATATATATATATATATATAAGCTAAAATGTTTCTTCAATTAAGAACATAACTCAAGAACTTTGAACCTTACTAATCAGTATTGAGAACATATTCTTATCGAACTTGATTTCGTCATCATAAATTATCGATCTTGATGCTTCACAAATTCCCATGATTTTCTAAATTTCTCTAACATACCCTTGGTTGACCCAAAATTTGAGCGTGAAGTCCAATGCCGACACAAACAATGACGAGGCAGGTTTAAGATGATTACAGGTTTATGGTTTGCGGTCATTGTCGTTAGCTATCCTCTTGGAATTATACTCTTTAATCTTCTTTCGTGCGATTATTGTTTAGTTGAGACGACATGGAGGATATGTAAGACAACCATGTATGGAAGGTGGTTGGGGGAGTTAACAATGATAAAATAATAACAAAAATATAAAAAGAATGGCATAAAATAATTGTCATTTTGAATGTATTTAGCGGATATCTATTGACGGTGTTAGTGTCCATGAGCAAAATTGTTATGATTTATGAAACCTTATAACAAGGACCAATCCTGTAAAATAACTCCATTTTTTACCTAAAACAAAAAAATGCTAGACATACGGACCAAATTTGTAATTTAGTCTTATATAAATGTAACACTTTGGAGTTGATTTGATGAACCTTCAATTCTTTTAAGTTAACATAGATAAGCTGTTGCATTTTTCAAATTCGTAGTTGACCAGAAAATAGGTATTTATATCAATACATATAATTAGAATTGCAAATACTAATATTATCGGTATTTAAATAGTATGAAAAAAACTAATACATAAACTTGTCTATGGAAAATCAATATACAATTAATAGTAATAGATAACAAAAGTACAGTGATCTAAAACCGAAGACTTTACGAACTCTACAAAAAGTGCTTTTTAAGATGAGAACAAAATTGTCCCCTAACAACCTATTATTTTTATTCAAAACTATATCATATTAATGATTGTGAATATAAAATAAAATATGTTGATTGGCTCAAAAAGGAAAAATTAGTCAGCAATGACTTAAGTGATTAGAGCATAATTAATTATTTAGTTTAAAAAAACGCACAATTAATTTCTCATTCTTTCTTAGTTTAAATCCAATATAATTCACTGTTTCGCTTATCACATTCTCATGATTCATGATTCTTTGGATTTTGACTTTGCAACTTGCTTTACATGCCTGTATCTAACTAATCGATATTCTTACTTGCCGATTCATGATTTCCATTATTACTTTTGCGTTTATCCTCTGTGGCTATTTGAAATATATTAGACAATTCAGTGATTCACTAATCTGTTTTTGATTCTCTTGTTTTAAAATTGTCAGGCTTTAATTTTTGTAATTTGTCATATTCATTAGTCGAATAGGTTGATTGGTTTGGCTTACGTGGAGAGGGAAAAAGAGGAATGTGTTTTTCTATAGAATAAAATGGTATTTTAATGTTAATTATGTAATGACAGTTCCCAACTTGTGTAACCAGCAGGAATCATTTCCACACGATAGAGAAATAATTGGGGTTTCACTTTTATACCTTGGTTTGCATGTGTTTTTCTTACCTTTTTATTATTTGCAAAGTCTATGTATTTTCTTCCAAATTGACATGCTTTTTGTTTATCTGTTGCAAAATCATGAAACAAGTTAATAGGCTCGACATGACAAGGAAGTTTTAGATTGAAAGCATGATCATATGTTTATCAGATGAGTTTTAATTTATTAGTTGTGAGGGTTTGTGTGGTTTCTTCGATTTTAATTTAATTCATGATTGAAGTTACAAATAACTTATATTGTATTTTCTGCTCAAAAATCATTCAAACGGTTTATGGTTACAAATGGTTAAATTTAGGATGATACACATATGAAGCAAGGAGTTCCAAATTCAATTAGATTTTGTCATCAAATTTTTGTAAGTATGAAAGAAAACAGGAAACAAATTAATGTTAGAGTAAATTACAATTTTGGTCCCTGTGGTTGTCCCAAAATTGCACCTTTAGTCATCCTTTTGGATTTTCACTCTCTTGGTCCCTGTACTGCATATTTGCTTACACATTTGGTCCCTCTTGCGGTTGCCGTTCATAAAGGCTCTGTTAACCCTCTTTTGTGCAACTCACGTCAGGGTAAAAACGACATTTCGCACCCGATTTGATAATTATCCTAAAGGACCCGCATGGCAAACGGCGTTTCATGATCTTTTAGGTCAAGGAGTATTCAACAGCGATGGCCAAACGTGGCTGATACAACGGAAGACGGTGGCTTTAGAATTCACGACACGGACGCTCCGGCAAGCAATGGCTAGGTGGGTTAGCAGGACTATAAAAACCCGATTGTGGCGCATTTTGGAAAAAGCTTCTGAAGAACACTTCCCCGTCGACTTGCAAGATATTTTACTTCGGTTAACGTTTGATAACATTTACGGGTTGACATTCGGTAAAGACCCTGAAACGTTATCCACGGATTTAGCGGAGAACCCATTTGCGACGGCGTTTGACTCCGCGACAGAAGCAACGCTGCGGCGGTTGCTGTATCCAGGCCGGGTTTCTGTGGCGGTTGAAGAAACTTTTCGGTATAGGTGCAGAAATGAGACTGAAAAAAAGTCTTCTAGTTGTCGAAAATTACATGACTGAAGCGGTTTTTGAGTGGGTCATCGAGAATAGGAGGAGTATGAAGCTTGCGATCAGATCGGTGACATAAGGGTGGTGTCGGAGATGGCTGGGTCTGATACCCGCCGTCGGAAAAAGGCGGTTGGCGGTGGAGTCAAATCATCTTCATAATAACTCTCTTTTACGGAAATCGAATCATCTTCACGAGAGGGATCATATTCATAATGAGATGAACCAACTGATTGTGAATGAAAACCCTCTTTTACCGAAATCGAATCATCTTCACGAGAAGATATTCTTCTTTCCCTTCCTTGGAAGTCACTAAAGTCGAAGGAACCACTTCAAAGCTCTCATGGTGATCGCTGAATTGTGTGTTTGGTTTGAAGGGTACATAATCTACATGATGAGATTCCTATCTAATTAGATCAGACGAAAGATCAGAAGGGCTTTTACTTGGATCAGAAGGATTCATGTCTCATGAGATTCTTTTGTTTCTCTTCTTCTTTCTCTTCATCGTCTTTAACTTGTATATCACCCTGGTAATTCTCTTCAGAATCACCGGATTCAGCATCTGTGCTAATATTAGACATATGTGCATGCTGAGGAACTTCTGGGTAATCATGAAGTGAGGAACTTCTGGGTAATCTTGAAGCTGATGAAGCTCATCAAGCATTGGATAGATATCAGTCATAGAAGGAGTTGGGGAGGAACTTTCTACAAGCTCAGATCCTGTCTCCCATCCTTTGTCATCTTCGTTTCTGTATGTACCATCATTTGCATCTGATGGTTGAAACTGAGTACAACAATTCACCAAAACAATATTCTCTTTTTGATTACTAGCTCCACTCTTTGCTTCTTGTATGAACTTCTTATCAATGGAGCTTCCCAGTTTATCGGTGGTTTACGTGCAAAGAGCTACAAAGATCTTCTGTAGGTGAGAGTGCGAAATGTCGTTTTTACCCTCACGTGAGTCGCACAAAAGAGAGTTAACGGAGCCTTTATGAACGGTAACCGCAAGAGGGACCAAATGTGTAAGCAAATGTGCAGTATAGGGACCAAGAGAGTGAAAATCCAAAAGGATGACTAAAGGTGCAATTTTGGGACAACCACATGGACCAAAATTGTAATTTACTCTTAATGTTATATAGTTTCACAGGTCGATGTGGGATATGGACAAATCATGAAACAGTTTGATGTTTTGTTTGAATCTAGATGTAGTTTTGTTTATGAGTTGCAAAATCAAAACTTATGCGTCTTTTGCGATTTTTTTTTTGTATTAATATAAATTTTGTAACTTAAATAAGTATTGCACTTTTGTTTTATAATTATATGTTATATATGTGTGTTCGGTGCATTGAATGTATTTAACGGTTATCTATTGACGATGTTAGTGTCCAAGACCAAATATGTTATGAGACCTCATAAGATGGACCAAAACTGCAAAATAATTCCAATTTGGATCATAACCAAAAAGAATGCTAAACATATGGACCAAATTTGTAAATTAGTCTTATAAAAATGTTGGAGTTGATTTAAGGGTTATATGTAGAAAAACGCAACTATTTATTGGGTTGTATACGGAAAAACCCTTTACTATTTTTTTATTCAAAAAAACCCAACCATCTTTACTTTACCTATTAAAAAAACCAAATTAAAGATTTTTACCGATAATTGCCGGTTATATTACTTAGCTGGCATAAACAATCAAATATAAACATTATGGGTGTTATTCGGGCGGGTTATACGGTTTTCGGGTTATACGGTTCGGGTTATTCGGGTATTTAAGTGGTGGGTTAACCGACCAAAACCGAACCGTATAAGGTTCGGGTTATTTGGTTTTCGGGTTATACGGTTACGGGTAATTCGGTTTGGGTTGTTTGGGTTATTTGGTTCCATACTTCCATTGCTGAGATTCTATGCTTCGACATTCAAAATCAGAAAAAACTTCCATTGCTTCAGCCATTACAAAAATCGATTCTATGCTTCGACATTCAAAATCAGAAAAATTCAGACATTACATAAATCAAGAAGATGCAACTTCAGACATTCAAAATCGTGTAGATGCAGCTTCAGAAATCGAGTGTATGTGCGCAATCTTCTGTCAATCTGAAATCGAGTGGAGGCGAGGCTTCAAGATCAAGAGTCGAGTACTCGAGTGTTATTGCCTACTTGAGCCAGTCGCCGGAGGGTGGAGCGGTGGTGTTGAGTTGCGACTTGCGAGAGTCGAGTGTCGAGAGAGAAATCGAACTGTGAACTGAAATCGACTTGAGCCGGTGGAGTCGACTTGCGAACTGAAATCGAACTTGCAGTCTGCGCCGGTGGAGTCGACTTGCGAACTGAAATCGACTTGAGCCGGTGGAGTGGGCGAGTGGCGAGTTTGGCGTATGAAACCGAACGGTGGAGAGCGTCGACTTGCGAGTTTGGCGTATGAACTAGTTAGCTTGGAGGCTGGAGCCATCGCCCATCAGCCTTGGACGAAGAAGAAAACGGCGACTGGGTATACGTTGCTTTGTTTAGGGTGGAAAAGTGGAGACATTAAACATAGAATTGGACAATATTACCCTTGGACAACTTCCGAAGTGACCTGGTCAAAGACTCAAAGTGATACGATAATTCGAGATGATCAATCTCCAAGATAAAAGAGAAGAAGCAGAATTAAACTTGAAACAATTTACTTTTCATATTCATAAATGTCCGATTACAGGGAATTAAATACCATGCAACAACTAAATAAATGTGGGAGAAAATAAGGGAATCGTGGCTTACCTAGTGGGAAAACTACCTCCTAATTAATAATTAAACAATTAACAATTAAAGACTTGGTCATCTCTTCATGCACGTGGACTTGGACAACAATACCATAATAAGCTATGCAAATGTATTCGTATTAATACTCCCCCCCTGAAAAACGGCCTTGTCCTCAAGGTCGAGAGCGTGTTGTGCGGCGGGAGTCCACGGTGGATCGGATTCCGATTGTAGAAGAAGGAATTTTGGTGGGTTGCATTGGTGACCCGGTTGATATTTTGCGGGGCAATTGTAGCAAAGACCTTCGGCGCGACGTTTTTGCATCTCGGCGGGGCTTAACCGCTTGATCGGAAGTGTTGCAGAAGATGGTGGAGGGGCGGGCAATAAGGGTGGTTTCGGTGGTGGAGGCTCGCGAGAGCCATCGAAAAACGGAAGATGAGTATTGAGTTTATCTTCGATGAGTTTAGCAAGACCGTAGGCTTGGTGAAGGCTTGTGGGACTATGGATGGCGAGTTCATTTTGGATATCGCTACGAAGGCCGGAAATGAAACAATTGCGTAAAGCAATTGCCGATAAGCCTTCCACACAGTTACTAATTTTCTCCAATTCGGTTTGGTAAGCCGCAACGATTGTTGTTTGCGTGAGTTTGAAAAGAGTAGCTTGATGGTTTTCGTAAGTAGACGGCCCGAAACGAAGTTCCAATGCACGCAAAAATTCCGGCCAAGTGCCGAGTAGGTGATTGTTAGAAAGGTGTTTGTACCAGCTTAAGGCGTCGCTGGTAAAATAGAAGACGGCGAGGGAGAGTCGTTGTGGCGGTGGAACGGAGTAATAGCTAAAGTAGTTTTCGGCTTGAAAAATCCAATCGAGGGGATTGGATCCATCAAATGTGGGTAGGTGAATTTTTGGTGGACGGAGGTTGTTGTTCGGTGGTGGTGGTGGTGGTGGCGGCGGTGGCGACGGCGGCGGTGGTGGTTCTTTGGCGGCAAGGATGTTGACGAGTTGCTCCAATTTGGTGGCGGTAGCGGTGGAGATACGGATGAGAGTTTGCATTTGATCATGGAGGATGGTATTGGTGGTGTCGGAGATGGAGCTTGATTCCGGTTTAGGAGGCATGAGGATTGAGGACGAACGATGAAAGCACCAATTGATACGATCAATTCGAGATGATCAATCTCCAAGATAAAAGAGAAGAAGCAGAATTAAACTTGAAACAATTTACTTTTCATATTCATAAATGTCCGATTACAGGGAATTAAATACCATGCAACAACTAAATAAATGTGGGAGAAAATAAGGGAATCGTGGCTTACCTAGTGGGAAAACTACCTCCTAATTAATAATTAAACAATTAACAATTAAAGACTTGGTCATCTCTTCATGCACGTGGACGTGGATAACAGTACCATAATAAGCTATGCAAATGTATTCGTATTACAAAGCATATTCAAAAGTAATATATTTAATTTTTTTTTAATTAAAAAGTCTTATTCGGGTTATTCGGGTAACCCGAAAATTCACTACCTTAACCGATAACCGAACCACATAAGCTTAAATGGTTTGGGTATACCCGATTAAGCCACCCGAAACCCGAATAACCCGAACCGTTTAACCCATTTCTTATTTGGTTCGGGCGAGTTATTCGGTTACGGTTTTTTCTCGCACCCCTAATAAACATACATGGAAAGAAAAGTGTTGACCTGTCATTTATTGTGTGTGGTACCTTCGTATGCAGCAACCTCAAAGAGAAACAAAATTACAATAAAGCCCCTCTAACATTTTATCCATCATCACCGTAAATATCTAGTTATCTACCCATTTCTCCGTCGTTGATCTTCGCAAACTTTAGAGAGAAAGATCTAGAGAGACAAATATGCTTCGATCGAGTTTTTGAGAAAGAAAGTTGTGTATGGCAAGCTTCAGTGTAGTTCTTGAGAAAGCAGGATCCCGTGTCAATGGTTCGACAACTTCACACACTATCCTTACTCATTTTCGTCTTCTTCGTTCACCTTTCTGCAGCATGGCGCCCTGGCCCCATATGAAAAACAACGACACAGAGCTCGAATTTGGAGGCAATAAAACATATGAAGGATCGTCAGAGTTCATCAAATAAAAACTTTAACATCGTTCTTACCTCTAACATCACCGTACACATTATCTGGTACGTACGGAACTTGCCCTAGTGCCCAAAAACGAATCATCGCTAGTTTATCAACTCCATTTCAGCCGCAGAGCACCGCTCGTCGTCGATTTCTGGTCAGTGGAAAATTGTCTAGCTTTACACAGATCTCACCCGGGGGATCCGACTTGGCAAAGAGAAAAACGACCGACTGTTGTCTCATGGTAAGACCCATTATAATCCGTCTATCCATACATTTGGTGATAAACTCTGCCATCACGGCCAAAACAATACTCTTACGGATACATACAGAAGGTCGGGTATATTTACTCACCTCCGATGACGTTTACGTCCAGGATTTCTGCCAGAACGTCTGTGGTGTGTGCCTGCCCTTTCTCCGTACCTGATTATATCCCTATTAATTTTGAAACTTCTAAAATCACCAAACGGAGATGTGGCGATCTACGAGATGATCAGTGTGATAGCTCCGAGATTTAGGAGCTGACGTCGAAGCCGTTGGCAAATGCTTGTACGCCGGTCAAGACAAGTCGTTCCCGGTGGAGATCGACGATCTATGTGAGGGCATTTATGGTACCGGAGGTGGTGGGTCCTAAAATGGGCAGATGTTGAACGATGAATTACATATGACAACTCTTTGTTTATTTTTTCCACGTATATTAAAAAATATGGTTTTATGCCAGAAAATATAATTACCGGTCAATTTAAGAGGTAACCTGCATTTTGGTTTTTTTTGAAAGGTAAAATAAAATAGGTTGGGTTTTTTTGAACAAAAATATATTCAAGGGTTTTTTTGCACATAAGGATATAAAAGGTTGTGTTTTTGTATATTTTGCCCTTGATTTAAGGCAAAATGTCATTGTAGCCAAACAAACTATTGGTTGTTGGTCTAAAATGTCCCTAAAGTTTTTTATTGGTCTTTTAGGGAATGAAGTCTATTTTTTTGTTCATTAAGTCCTCTTAGCAGGTTTACAGGTTAAAATTTTGAAAAAATGATATTGTAGCCATATCAACTTTCATTTTCTATTCTAAATAGTCCCTAATTTTATTTTTTAGTTTACAATGGCGAAGATGGAGGTTGATGACTGTCGAGGGGTGCTCAAAGTTTACAATAAAGACAATCCAGTGAACCGAGCTTTTAAGTTCGTGTCAATGACGATGGTACTCTGGAAATATGTCATGTTTGACCAAACAAACAACATTCTCGATACTCATGGCAGTGGTTTTTGTTTGGTTTCGTGAAGTGGCTCCAATCCCAAGGGTGGCAGGGGGGGGGGGGGGTTCTGCAGTGGTTTTGTGAAGTGGCTCCAATCCCGTGGGGGTGGCGGCTATGCTTGACCTATGGCTCGGTTCATTGGATCGCTATATAAAGTCGTCACTGTAAACTTTGAGCATCCCTCGACAGTCATCAACCTCTATCTTCGCCATTGTAAACTAAAACATAAGTTTAAGGACTATTTAGAACAATAGATGAAAGTTGATAGGGCTACAATGTCATTTTTCCTAACTTTTAACCTGGAAACCTGATGAATGGACTTAATGAACATGTAAACATAGACGTTATTCCCCTAAAAGGCCAAAAAAAAACTTTAAGAACCTTTTAGACCAACAACCAATACTTGGTTGGGCTATAGTGACATTTTGTCTTGATTTAATCAACTTTTTGTTCGTTTAATTTAACATAGATAAGTATTTATATCAATACATATAATTAGAATTGCATATACAAATATTATGGGCATTGAAAAAGTAAGAAAAAAACTAATACGTAAACTTGTATATGGAAAATCAATATACAATTAATAGTAATAGAGAACAAAAGTACCGTGATTTAGAACAGAAGACTTTTTAAACACTACAAAAAGTCTTTTTAAAATGAGAACAATATTGGTCTCTAATATTCTTTTATTTTTATTCAAAAGTATATAATATTAAATTATTAATGATTGTGAAATTAAATAATACGTTGATTAGGTCAAAAGGGAAAATTAGTCAGCGGTGACTTAAGTGATTAGAGCATAATGACCTAATAAAATCTTATGTTGACTTGTAAATAATCTACTCCCACCTTTTTTTTCACATAAACAACTTTTTTTTTTTTTTGCAAAAGAAAATATATTGAATATAGAAAAAGACAGGAAAATTCACCAACCAGAAGTTGAAAGGAGAAATGTTTGATTACAAAAAAAAAAAAAGAAAAAAGAAAAAAAAGAAAAAAAAAGAAAATACCGAAACAAAAACTCTCACAAATAACAACGCCTAGACATAAGATATTATTTTATGAACAAGCAGAATATGCAGGAACACAACTAGCACGAAGCTTAACAAATTCCACCAATGTAGAATAGAAATTTATATCTTCAGAGAATCACGAGGAAATTGATGACGTGAAATGAAATTATCCCCTGAATAAATCACAGCCGATGCAATGAAGAATTGATGAAAATAAAAGGGACCTACATAACCTACATGCGACAGGACCGGTAAGAATATTCAACTAAGGACACCAAACAAAAGTCAATCACCACTTGAACTGAGATAAGGAAAAAACGCCAAGTTAAGACCCTCGACCAGAGGAGTATATGTTAAAGAGACCAATTTAGTGTTAGAGATTAAAGCTAGGCTAATACCCATTAGGGTTTAAGTTAGGCCATTAGTCTATTTTGGATTATGGTACGGCCCCTTTCCTTAGATGGCATCTTCTTCTCCAAACATTCTTTGTCTGACAACCTTTGATTTGCAGTCGTCTCTCTCCCTCTATCAACAATGCAGTCGCTGATCTCACGAGAATTGACTCTGTCTGCCGCAGCTCGAGCCCTCTCTCTTTGCTCGCTGCCTTTCTTCGGACTCATTTGTCATCGGTTCCATGATCACTGTCATGGCTCTCTATTATTCTTCAACAAACCACCTCTGGCCGCTGCTCCTGCTCTCTTCTTCTCTGACGAGCAGTCATTGTTAGTCGTCATCGCTAGAACTCTGTCACTACCGCTGCCGCTGTTGTTCGATTATTTTTTTTACATTTTGTTTATTTTCCCAATTTAATCGTCTCCCTCCAATCAAACAGCAGGGATGTTAGTGATAATGGTTATCCTAATACCTATTAGGGTTTAGTTAGCCTATTAGGGTTTAAGTTAGACCAAAAGCCTATTTTATATCCCTATTTATATGATGTTAAACCCTCGTATTATTGTAAAAAAAAAATTCTATATTATAACAATTGGAACTATTATAGATAACAGCCTTGCGTCATGTAAGTAGGTAAAGGTGCTTTGGTGCAAACACCTGCTCTGAGCGCGTGAACGGGAGCCAAAATTGAAAGAGACCATTGAAACTAATCCACGGATTTGTTGAGAAATATGGTTATTTGAAAGATAAGCAATCTCAAGTTCTCAACTTTTATTATTTGTTTTATAGGTTAGTTTTATTTTGTATTGTTCTTATAATGTTTTAGTTTGGTTACAGGAACTTGTCTATTTGCTGCTGGACTAGAACGTGGGCTAAGAAACTGATGGGCTGGGCTACGGAGCTAATGGGCTGGATAGAGGAGCTGATTGCTAGAGCTTGGACTGAGTATGCAGATTATTGATAGATGAAGGACTGGTTGTGACATTTCTTTGAAATGGTGGACTGCGGTTCACTCCTCCCAAATAGCGCAATTCTCTTTTTTACCCGGTATCTGGAAGTGGGTCAACCCGACATATATATTGGTTCCGGCCGAGAGAATTTCAGTTGTGTAGCTCATTTTCTTCTATTCCAATCTCGTTTGCTCTCTTAGAAGTTCTAGGGTTGCTTGGTATTTTGTACTACTACTACGTGTGTGTTGAAGGTTGGTATTCTTGCAACTTTGTAAATCGTAGTCTTGCAGTTGTTGATTTTCTTTCATCGTTATAGGAGAGTTTGTTAAAACGTTTCTTGTAGCTTTAGTTGTTTTAGTAAATCGTTCTGCAAAGATTTGTTAAATGTTTTGGTGTAATTTCAACTATACAAACACATGCACTTTATGTCAACTGAATTAGACACAAAACTATCTCAACAGCTATCACCAATTTTAAGATGTACATTGAGCAAGAAAATATACATAACACCAAAGACGTTTTATACCTCTACCCCAGCGACAGAGGTGTGACACCAAAGAATACTCGAAAGAGGAAGACTAAAATTTAAAAATTAAAAACTAATTAACCCTTGAAAGAGACAAAGTTAATGATAACACGCTACCAAAAATACACCACCACTTTTATCATAAAATAAACTAAAAAAACAATACTTGTTCATCAATTCTTCAAAATAGTGTGTCATATATAATCGTAACTTTGCCACCAAAAGAAGTAAGATATACACACAAAGTTCACGCACTAACTCCCTGTGAACAAAGCATCACACCAAGTATAACCTCATATTTGCGCAAATAAAAAAAATGGACTTCATTGTGGAACTGTGTAGAGGATCAATAATAATTATTTTCATCAGGACAATTAAAACGAGTACACCTGTATAGGGGATCAATGAACACCATAAATGCCAATTGAGACTACAGGTTTTTGCCCTTTGCTAATTAATAAGTTCAGTTGTATGTTATCCACAACCTTTCTTGTATTGACTTTAGCGTTTTTAAATCTGCGATTATCTTGTGCCCGCCAGAGGAACCAGAAGATGGAACAAGCAAATTTTGAGAGGATTTTCATTTTTTGGAGTTATATGTTAATGTCTCCTCAATGTAGAGAGAAGATCATGGAAGGTTGAGTATCTCCCAAAGCCAGTCATTTACCAAGACAAAGCCTAGGTTGGAGAAACACAAAGTAAGAAACCTAAAAGACACCATCTAAATGACACAACGATTCATGATGACATATTATGTCGGTTCTAATATACATGATGCTAGGATATAAATAACTTCCAACAGTCTAGCTTACTAAATTCTAAACTCACTCCCTCCCTTTCCCCATAGGGAGTGTTAGGTTTCAATCAGGGGATGGCCACTGGCCACCTCTCTACCCCGTAGGTGATTGACCCGGACCACCCTGCTGCCAGGTGTGCGTGGGCCCCGAGGTTGCTTCATCAGGGTCATCCAAAGGATGGGTCGGGTGGGGTCCTTGGTTATCAAGAAAAAAAAATTCTAAACTACTTACAAAGCATTTAGGACAATAGTCTTAAAGTTCAAGTAATACAAAAGATTTAGAGAAAATTACAGTTTTGGTCCCTGTGGTTTGTATGATTTTTCACTATCAGTCTAATTTTGTATTTTTACAGTTTTGGTCCTCGTGGTTGGCAATTTATTGCACCGTTAGTCCTTTTCCATATAAAAAGACCACTTTACCCTTTTTAATTTTTATTTTCTTTTTACTTTT
Organism: Cichorium intybus; assembly: GCA_023525715.1. Taxonomy (NCBI): domain Eukaryota; kingdom Viridiplantae; phylum Streptophyta; class Magnoliopsida; order Asterales; family Asteraceae; genus Cichorium; species Cichorium intybus. The sequence goes on along the minus strand of CM042012.1, from coordinate 13,356,882 downwards.
ACTGATTTTTTGTATTTTAACTAATGTTGTAAAAATCACTTGACGGTAGTTTGGCGGTCGAGTGGGGTTAACGAATTAATCAGGGATTAGTCAGACACCCAAAATTATAAAAGAATTTATTTAAAAATAAATGAATATAACAAAATATCAAAATATTAATCATTTTATTCTTAGATACATATCAAAAATTTTCATTCTTTATTTTTTTCAGTTTTGTTGACTTATTAGATCGATATTTACCCAAAATATAAAGATAACTAAAAACCTAGAAAAATAATTAAAAATTACAAAAATAGATAAATAACCGCCAAAGATGATTAATTGGCCTCCAATGCTGATATTTGACCAAAACATCAAGCTTAACCGATTAATCCTAATCATAATTGGTTGCAGACCGCCAAGCGATCAATCGCCGATTAATCGGCCGCTAAGGCCGATTTCTGAAACACTCATTTTAATAATAATAAAATTATAGAAAAAACCCACCTGCCCAACCCCACTGCCAGAAATCAAAATCGAATCTGGAAGATTGTGGTGGTTGAAGGTGGCGGTAGTGGTAGAGGTGGTGGCGGTAGTGGCAGATGGTCTAAGAAGGAAGCGGTGGTGGCAGTTGAAGGTGGCAGTGGTGGCAGACGATCTAAAAAGATGGCGGTTGAAGGTGGAGGTGGAGGCACTGACACGCGCAGAGGTCGTCGTGCGGTCAAAAATAAGAGAAAACCTAACACACACACTAGTATAGCGGTAGTCAGGGTCGATCCACAGGAGCTTCGTGGTTAGACTAGATGAGAGATTACCAACTAATAGTGTCACAGCTATAGTCGGAGGATCTGGTTTCTATTTTCCTAATCACTAGCAAATGAGACTATAATCAAACACTCAAGCCAAGCTAAGCTATGTCCAAATGACCTAGTCACTTTCTGAAATCAGAAGTACATCTCTGACTCAGAAGCAATCAAAGGCATCCAAACTAACCAAACCAAGCAAATCATAAACTAACCACTAGTTAAAGTCCTATTGAACAGTTACTAGCCAAGGTTTAATGCTTACCAAATAACCTAATTAGCTACTGATTTCAACTAAGAAAAACAGTCCTAACAAGGTCCAAAACAACATCCAAAACACAATCAATCAATCAAACCAAACACAAACATCCAAAACACCGAAAAGCTAAGATTAAATGTAACCAAATGCTTTTCATTCACCAAATCTGAATTCCAATCACAAAACAGTAACCAAATGTTTCTAGAATCAGAAACCTAAGTGCTCAAAGTCAGTGGTTGTCACTCCCAAAGACTTTAGCTACAAAACTACTTGCTACTAAAAAGGAAATTAAATCCAAAAACATAAAATACCAATTGTGAGCTTGCTGAAATGAAATCCTGGAGTCAAAGAGCTTCAAGGTCGATTTTACACCCGGTCTTTGCTAGGGTTTTCGGCTGGAAATGCATCTATTTATACTTGCAAATTTCCCGCAACCGCGCCGCGCAGAAGTGAAATCCGCGGCGTGCGTACTTATCTTTTCCCGTTTCTTCGGCATTTGAATGTGTTCCACCGCCTTAAGCCCGCGTCGCGCATAGTTGATTCCCGCGGCACGCGTACGAGTTCTCTTGATTTTTCATTCCTTCCCAACTTCTTCCTTTTGCACGCTTTTTGTAACGCCAAGATACTCTTTTTATAATTATAATAAAAAGGGTAAAATGGTCATTTTACCTTGGAAGGGTAAATTGGTCTTTTGGACAGAAAAGTATTTGGTTTGAAATAATATTTTGAGTTTTGGACTTAAAACGTTATAAAAACTGATTTTTGGTCGTTTTACCACAAAAGGGTAAATTGGTCATTTGACCATGCGAGGGACCAAAAATGAAAAATATTGTTGGTTGTGGCAAAAATGTAAGAAATGAAAGTTTTATTGTAATAAAACTTGATTTTGTGGTCAAAGTTCAAGAAAATGAACTTTAGGACCAAAATTGTAAAGTTTTGGGGTATAAATAAGAGAGAGTTGACTCTCCTCTTTGACTGGCCATTTGTGCAGCAACGGGAGAGAATTCTTGGCACGATTTCAGCAAGTCTTGAAGGAATTGAGGCAAGGAATTGGAATCAAGGCTTGGAATTGGTGATTCCTAAACTAATTAAGGTTAGTAACTTGATTTCTAGCCAAGCTCTTGTGTGTTCTTGGTGAGTCTTCATGGAGTGGACGGAAATCTGTGATTTCAGCCATAATCCATGATGTTTATATGATTTCTGGGCTTAAACATGTTCAAGTAGTAAGAACATATGTTAAAAATAGCAAAGTAGATTGCTATTGTTGATAAATTGAATTGTTGCTCAAGAACCCTAAATCATGAATTGGTGTGATTAAGGTGTTTGTAATGGTTTAAAACTTGTTATTAGTCAAGGGTTTTGGTCCTAGAACAAACCCCAATCGATTAAGGACCGGATTAAGGACTTAATGGACCAAAACTGCTTGCTATAGTGCATAAATCGCGGCTGGACAGGAGACCTGTGCAGGTGCCAGGCGCGGTGCGCCCAAACCCCTGGCGGGGTGCGCCCAGGTGCAGTGCGCCCATGTCTGGGCGGGGTGCGCCCCTCAGGCAGGGACTTTGAAATGCTAACTTTTGTTTGGCATGTCCGTTTGACCTCAAACTTGAACCGTAGGCTCGTTATGGTTTGAAAAGTTTGGGAAAATTTTTATATCGAGTTTCCGACCCCTCGGGGGCACTGTAGATCGATTCGAATGCCTCGGTGAATAGTAAAATTCATAAAAAGTTAGTAAACGGAAAGTTATTAACTAGGCATTGTTTGTAATGATATTATATTGAACTCTAGTGTATTAGAGTCAATGTAGATGAGTATTAACCTATTATCATTTGGTATATAAATGGATAAATAGGTATGGGACAAAATGGTTGTGGTGCACGTAAAGGCAAGAAACAACCGGGAATTTAATGCAGCTAGCATCCAGGTGAGTAATCTCACTGACATCACATATGATATGTGTTGATTGGACTGTTACAGGTTGAAACAGGTTTGGGGGACGAAAATGATGATCTAAAGTTATGGTGAAAAGGCAATACCGGATAAGCCGTGAGTCAATGAAATGACAAGAACGGAGCCGTGAGCCACAAATGATTTCTGGATTGTATATCCAACCGGTGCGGCCTTCGGGCTATGTCTCCGATGTGGCCTTCGGGCTATGACTCCGGTGCGGCCTTAGGGCTATGTCTCCGATGCGGCCTTCGGGCTATGACTCCGGTGCGGCCTTAGGGCTATGTCTCCGATGCGGCCTTCGGGCTATGACTCCGGTGCGGCCTTAGGGCTATGTCTCCGATGCGGCCTTCGGGCTATGACTCCGGTGCGGCCTTAGGGCTATGTCTCCGATGCGGCCTTCAGGTTATGACTCCTGTGCGGCCTTAGGGCTATGTCTCCGATGCGGCCTTCGGGCTATGATATTTGGTGCGGCCTTTTGGCTATAGTTTTGTTACAGGTACATGGTGCGGCCTTATGGCTATGATATCGGGTTATTTAACCCAGCTGGTGCGGCCTTCGGGCTATGATTTACATGTTGATAATGTTTTGGTGCAGCTTATAAAGCTATGACACAGGGTGCGGCTTAAATAGCCAGGATATACGGTGCGGTCCGGTGTGACTAAGAAATATGGGACAGAAATGGTTATATGATTATATGTGCAAATAACTGACGTGGTTGATAATTGCAGGTTATCCTGTTTTAGTCTGTAAGGCTATGAATTAGGATGAGAAATCCTAAGAGATATTTGGTCAGCCAGTAAGGCTAGGAGTTTGGATTCGATATCCAGACAGTTATATGATTGTATTTTGATACATGTTATTTGCAGAAATGATTACTCACTGAGCTTTGTAGCTCATACCGTTTGTTAAATGTCCCTGCAGGTTAGCATGATCCTGATAAGGGAAAAGATGGAGTCCGTGACTCGAGAAGTAGGACTCTTAGATGCTGTCAGTAGCAGCCCGGCTTTAAAGGAGATTACGGTATTATATACTCTCCTTGATACACTTGTACCCGTTTTATTAAAATATACCCCTTTGATATGGTTTTAAGTACTGAAACCTTTGTTAAAAATGAAAAATTTTTCAGGGGTGTTTTGTTTTAAAAGTCGGGTGTTACAAGTTGGTATCAGAGCCGTGGTTTAAGTGAACTAGGTGTCTATAGAGTAGATTCCTGGACTTAAACCCTGAGATAGTAGACATGATGCATAGTTAGGTGTATATAGTTGTTATTATACATATATAACATAATTGTTGCTAACTTCTGACGTATAAGAAGTATGAACCGTGAATCTTCATGGAAGACAGTTAGGGCGCGAAGCTCTAGGAAATGGATCAACCCTTTATCAAACCTCCGTAATACGTGGGGAAAAAGGGGACGGAAAGCAGAAAAATATACATGACAAGCAGTGGTAGCTGATGTGGTCAGATAAAGGAATCGGTTGCTCACTTTGGCTGATATTCAAGGTGAAAGAACAGTAGTTGAGACTACAAGAAAAAGCAGAAAACGATTAGTGGACGCTTCAGGAGAAGTTACCACAGATTGGTCCAACCTTAAAAAGGAAGAGACCAAAATGAAAAGAAGATATGATATAAGAAGTGCAGGAAAAGCACTTTGAACATTTTGGAGTTGAGACTATATCATTGACATGCTGAAATTGCATAAAATGGGAGCATATCGCTCGAGTTTGTAGTGTGGGACGGAAGTGGTTCCAGCGTGGAACTATAGATCACTTCCTTATGAAATACTCACATGCTAAATGTGGAGTAACGGGTGATGAACCCAGGAAAGAAAGAAGGAACGAATGGTCGAAAAGGACCAGTGGTACCTTGAGCATTCCAGCGGATTGTGGAAGAAGCTCGTGAGGAGACTTATATAATCTCCGATATAATTGTTCTGAATATAACTCGTGTATGTTATATTTGATCCATGGAGCTATGCTTGGGATCGATGACTTGATGTCTTGTTTGAATTTTCATCAATGATTTTGGATGAAATTTTTGAAACAGCTATAGCAGATAGCAAGAATGTTCAAGATATTGAACACCTGGAAAGTAGTCTGCCTAGGATTTACGGGACCATTTTCCCTATGAATCTAAAGCTGATGACTACCTGTAAATCTGAAGCAATGGAGCTTATGAATTGGTTGGCAATGAATTATGCTAACATGAATTGTAGAAATAAGAACATTATGGTTCTTGAAACATAAATGAGCGGATGAAAATCCATGGTGAATGACCGTTGTTGAGAATACCGGTTAGTTTCTTTGCTTAAACTCGGAAAAGAGTTAGTAAAGGAATGATGTTGTAGTTGGCATACGTGGTATGGGCCAAGCTTAATAAAGTGGTGATAGTAGTGTACTACTTTAAATAAATTTTCGGATGTTTCTTTTGAAAAGAACTTCCAAGATTTCTGCCAGATTGGCAAGAAGAGCTTATGATTAAGCTGGTCTTGGGAGCCGTTCCTGTTATCTAGGCTCTGTGTTGATTGGCCTCTGCAGAGATGGCAGAGTGGTAAAACAATTGGAAGAAATTGTTTTTGAATTGGGATCTCATATGGCCGAATGTGTCATCGTGAGGAGCCCTATCTGTTTGAAAAAAAGAAAGATAAGTTAATGTGTATGTACATTAACTACTGAGAATATGATATTCTCGAAACCAGATTGAATATGAGGTACATTGTACCAGATACTGGAGTTACTACACTGAGTTAAGTGATATGTTAAATTCTCCAAGTATGAAAATTTGGCTAAAAGAAGTTACATATTCTTTGGGCATGTTAACAATGCCAGAGATGATAAAGTAGAACCAGTGGAAAGAATGATACCGTGATAAAACTGGAACCACCTGAGGAATCTGACTGACATTGTAGTTCCTTGGATTTGGCGGGTTACTATAGGAGAGTTGTAGAAAACTGCTCCTTGATTGCTGGTCAGTTGACTAAGGTTGACTAATAAAAGTGTAAAGTCTGAGTGGTAGAAAGACCACAGATATGTTGTAAAGGTTTGGAATAAACCTTGTGTGAACCTCTAACGTTAGCAATGATGCTAAGCAGAGAAGATGGATTGGATCGTTGAAATGTATCCAACTTTGATTATGGATGCATGATGTTGCAATAGCAACTATGATTTTGGTATTAAGCTTTTGAGACACTATCTATATGGTGTAAGGCTTACCGTGTATAAGGATCATAAAAGTTTGAAAGACTTAATTGATCAAAAAGAAGCTATATATGAAATAGCAAAGATAGATGGGTTACTTAGAGATTTCGGGTATGAAATCTTGTACCATCTCAGAAAGGCGTATGTGATTACAGATGCCGTGAATTAGAAAGAGTAACCTTTGGAGGTTACATCCACGTGTATGAACGTGGCAAATTGATTACCTGAGTTGATTCGGGTAGCACAGAAAGATGTGTGCAAGTCTGAAAACGTGAAAAGTGAATAAATGATTGAATAGTAGCGGAAGTTAGTTGGAATATCACAGTGATTTAAAACCCTTGGCAGTTGTGAATGTGAATTCCAAAGTCAAACGAAACATAAAAATCATCTTGAAAAGATGCATTTTGTATCAGATATGCAGCATACCCGGGGCAATACCAAACTGTATAGGTTGATAAAACCTATGTGTTGGTGGCCGGGGCTGAAGAAAGACATTGAAAGACATGTGAAAAGTGTTTGACTTGTGGGTAACTACAGTCAAATCATTAGAAACATAAGGTTGTACGTCCTAAAGAAGAAATGGGACGAAAAATATCATAGACATTGTAGTAAAGTCTTTGCAAGTACCGTATGGGTATGACACCATATGGGTGAATTGCAGGTTGATTGATGAAATCAGTGTAGAATTATACCGACTAAGAAGAATTTAAGAGTGGAAAGGTAGTGAAAAACTACAAAGATAAAGAAAATTGTTGACGTGCACTACAGGTGGCGACTGTATCGGATCGAGATACTAGAATTATTTGCTGAATTTAGCATTAATTCTTAGAATTATTAGCTCAAAAGTACTAGTAAGTACTGTGTGCGAATCGCAGATGGATTGACGAGGTGAGATAATGATGCAGACCTTAGGAGTTATGCCTGAAATCTGCATAACAGACCCTAGCGGAAAACAAGACGACCGTCTATCCTTGGTAGAAGTTGTAGATAAGTATATGTATTATACTAGTGTTTTATTAACTCGTAGGAAGTATTGTTTAGACTACCGTGTTGCACGCCGATTTGCTAGACAGAAGTTGGGGAGAAGCTGTTGACTAAACCTGAGATTGTATCTCAAACAGAAGAAAGATTAGGCAAATTCGAGAAAGCTTGGAAATAGACCAAAGTCGACAAGAGTAGTATACGGATTGTCGAGTAAAACCATTGAAACCCCAAGTAAAGGAAGATGGTGGAACTCACAGTGACCCTTCGGAAGGACTAGAAATTGATGTGGGACAAAAAGGAAAGTTGAGCCCTTGTTTATTGGACCTTTCCGTATATCCCAAAAGCAAGAATTGCGGTGTATTGATTGAAGATTCTTGATGAACTTCAAGATATTTATAAGTTTTCTATGGGTCTCATGGTTTTGAGAACATAGATTGATAAATTCTAACGAATCCCTCATGTTGAAATGAGGAAGATAAGTGATTAAGGTGCCCGGGACAACCGGAGGTGTGATATGCGAGTGGTGATATAACCACGAGATACGAAGATTAGTATGGTTAAGAGCTTTGGCAAAACCATGAATGTTTCCATACGATATGGGAAACCGAAATTATAATGAGAAAGAATTACCCTCGTTTGTTTGTATGATTTCGGGGACGAAATCTTTTGAAGGAGGGGAGAATTTGTAACGCCAAGATACTCTTTTTATAATTATAATAAAAAGGGTAAAATGGTCATTTTACCTTGGAAGGGTAAATTGGTCTTTTGGACAGAAAAGTATTTGGTTTGAAATAATATTTTGAGTTTTGGACTTAAAACGTTATAAAAACTGATTTTTGGTCGTTTTACCACAAAAGGGTAATTTGGTCATTTGACCATGCGAGGGACCAAAAATGAAAAATATTGTTGGTTGTGGCAAAAATGTAAGAAATGAAAGTTTTATTGTAATAAAACTTGATTTTGTGGTCAAAGTTCAAGAAAATGAACTTTAGGACCAAAATTGTAAAGTTTTGGGGTATAAATAAGAGAGAGTTGACTCTCCTCTTTGACTGGCCATTTGTGCAGCAACGGGAGAGAATTCTTGGCACGATTTCAGCAAGTCTTGAAGGAATTGAGGCAAGGAATTGGAATCAAGGCTTGGAATTGGTGATTCCTAAACTAATTAAGGTTAGTAACTTGATTTCTAGCCAAGCTCTTGTGTGTTCTTGGTGAGTCTTCATGGAGTGGACGGAAATCTGTGATTTCAGCCATAATCCATGATGTTTATATGATTTCTGGGCTTAAACATGTTCAAGTAGTAAGAACATATGTTAAAAATAGCAAAGTAGATTGCTATTGTTGATAAATTGAATTGTTGCTCAAGAACCCTAAATCATGAATTGGTGTGATTAAGGTGTTTGTAATGGTTTAAAACTTGTTATTAGTCAAGGGTTTTGGTCCTAGAACAAACCCCAATCGATTAAGGACCGGATTAAGGACTTAATGGACCAAAACTGCTTGCTACAGTGCATAAATCGCGGCTGGACAGGAGACCTGTGCAGGTGCCAGGCGCGGTGCGCCCAAACCCCTGGCGGGGTGCGCCCAGGCGCAGTGCGCCCATGTCTGGGCGGGGTGCGCCCCTCAGGCAGGGACTTCGAAATGCTAACTTTTGTTTGGCATGTCCGTTTGACCTCAAACTTGAACCGTAGGCTCGTTATGGTTTGAAAAGTTTGGGAAAATTTTTATATCGAGTTTCCGACCCCTCGGGGGCACTGTAGATCGATTCGAATGCCTCGGTGAATAGTAAAATTCATAAAAAGTTAGTAAACGGAAAGTTATTAACTAGGCATTGTTTGTAATGATATTGTATTGAACTCTAGTGTATTAGAGTCAATGTAGATGAGTATTAACCTATTATCATTTGGTATATAAATGGATAAAAAGGTATGGGACAAAATGGTTGTGGTGCACGTAAAGGCAAGAAACAACCGAGAATTTAATGCAGCTAGCATCCAGGTGAGTAATCTCACTGACATCACATATGATATGTGTTGATTGGACTGTTACAGGTTGAAACAGGTTTGGGGGACGAAAATGATGATCTAAAGTTATGGTGAAAAGGCAATACCGGATAAGCCGTGAGTCAATGAAATGACAAGAACGGAGCCGTGAGCCACAAATGATTTCTGGATTGTATATCCAACCGGTGCGGCCTTCGGGCTATGTCTCCGATGTGGCCTTCGGGCTATGACTCCGGTGCGGCCTTAGGGCTATGTCTCCGATGCGGCCTTCGGGCTATGACTCCGGTGCGGCCTTAGGGCTATGTCTCCGATGCGGCCTTCGGGCTATGACTCCGGTGCGGCCTTAGGGCTATGTCTCCGATGCGGCCTTCGGGCTATGACTCCGGTGCGGCCTTAGGGCTATGTCTCCGATGCGGCCTTCGGGCTATGACTCCTGTGCGGCCTTAGGGCTATGTCTCCGATGCGGCCTTCGGGCTATGATATTTGGTGCGGCCTTTTGGCTATAGTTTTGTTACAGGTACATGGTGCGGCCTTATGGCTATGATATCGGGTTATTTAACCCAGCTGGTGCGGCCTTCGGGCTATGATTTACATGTTGATAATGTTTTGGTGCAGCTTATAAAGCTATGACACAGGGTGCGGCTTAAATAGCCAGGATATACGGTGCGGTCCGGTGTGACTAAGAAATATGGGACAGAAATGGTTATATGATTATATGTGCAAATAACTGACGTGGTTGATAATTGCAGGTTATCCTGTTTTAGTCTGTAAGGCTATGAATTAGGATGAGAAATCCTAAGAGATATTTGGTCAGCCAGTAAGGCTAGGAGTTTGGATTCGATATCCAGACAGTTATATGATTGTATTTTGATACATGTTATTTGCATAAATGATTACTCACTGAGCTTTGTAGCTCATACCGTTTGTTAAATGTCCCTGCAGGTTAGCATGATCCTGATAAGGGAATAGATGGAGTCCGTGACTCGAGAAGTAGGACTCTTAGTTGCTGTCAGTAGCAGCCCGGCTTTAAAGGAGATTACGGTATTATATACTCTCCTTGATACACTTGTACCCGTTTTATTAAAATATACCCCTTTGATATGGTTTTAAGTACTGAAACCTTTGTTAAAAATGAAAAATTTTTCAGGGGTGTTTTGTTTTAAAAGCCGGGTGTTACACTTTTAGTCCCTGTTTCTATTCTTTTTCTCCAAACAAGTCCTGGCACGAAAAGTGAGAATACCCAGACATATTTGATATAATTTTATCAAGAACAGGGCTCAACAACACCTAAAATACTTGATATCAATTTTTGAGTGTGTTCAGTTTCAAAGTTTATTGCTCTTTTGAGTTAGAGTGGAATAGTTCGCGAAAACATAATTGAGTTGTTCTTTGGAATTCATGGCTTTCTAGAGAACCCTTGATTACAAACTTTCTGTCCACAATGAAGTGTACTTACTCATTCAGATTCTAAAGGCCATTAAGGAATTGTCCATGACTTTCGATATTGTCCGTGTAGCGAGCTTTCAGAAATACCATCCCAGACCAGACGATCTTAGGTGGTAAGGTGCATAAGGCCCACCCATTTTAGACCTACCGGCTCGAACAACAAAGGCCACAGATTGACTTTTCCTTCCTAAATTCCAATCCTAAAACAGCTCAATCTTCTAAACTCATAAAACTCAACTTATTTGACTAACTAATAGCATGATCACAAATAAACAGTATTTCTTGAAAAATACTAATGCTATCACAATCATAAACCATTCGTTTCAAAATTGCAATTCATTAAAAATTTTGAAAAAAGTTGCTAAAATTTGAAAAATTGATCATTTCTGCAAAAATTTCAAAAAAAAAATTCTCTTTCGACCGTCCACACCCCACACTTAAAACCGTACAACGTCCCCGTTGTACAAAATTATTTCAAAACAAGGGAGAAAGAGTTACCCCTTTTTGGACGATAGACTGCTTGGTGCTCAATATCACAGGTATAATTGCGTACAAACGGATCCTCGATTTCGTATTCTGGAGTTGTAGCGCTACAGTGAACACGCTGGTGGTCGAGACAAGTGGAGGGGGCACGGTGACCCCACACTTGTCTGAGACAACTCCTTCTCAAATTGGTATAACATGCATCACTCAACAAACAAATTAAAAACATACATGACAGAAATAATATATAAACACAAAATATACAGAAAGATGTGTATGTGTTGCGGATGACCGCGGCGCGTAATTGAAGGATGCGCGTCGCGGTAATTTCGTGAGATTAAAACAGTGTCAAATGAGAAATGACCGCGTCGCGCGATATATGGATGCTGCGGCACGGTAATTTCAGCAGATTTATCCAAATTTCAAATCTCACAAGAAACAATTCAACACACCAAAACCATTGTTTTATTATTAATATCTAATGCCTGCAGGAGGCTTATTGTCCTAACCAACTTTCTAAAAACAAATCTTTAAGCTAATTCTAATAAAATGAAAATTAAAAATGTACTAAAAAGAAATCAAAATAACTACATCCATCCTTTTCAATTATGCGCAGTGTCAGCATAATCATCTTCATCTTCTTCAGGGTCCTCCTCCATGGGTTCCTCCTCTTCTTCTCTGATAGTCGGCTGGGGTCTTGGCGGAACACACTTATGCTTTGCCATGAGGGCGATCATACAGTCTGCTAACCACAGGAGCTGCGTCTGTGTATTCTCTGTTCGTCTGTTAACCTCCTATGCTACAATCAATTGTAACTGGTGTTCCCTCGTGTAACACCCGGCTTTTAAAACAAAACACCCCTGAAAAATTTTTCATTTAAAACCAAGGTTTTAATACATAAAACTATAACAAAGGGGTATATTTTAATAAAAACGGGTACAAGCGTATTAAGGAGTATATAAATATAATAACCTCCTTATAAGCCGGGCTGCTACTGACAACATCTACAAGTCCCCTCCTTGAGTCACGGACTTTATCTTGTCCCCTATCAGTATCATACTAACCTGCAGGGACAGTAACAAATATCGTGAGCTATAAAGCTCAGTGAATAATCGTATCTGCAAATAACAAGTATTAGAAATACATTCATATAACTGTTTGGATATCAAAACCAAACTCCTAGCCTTACTGGCTGACCAAATATCTGTTAGGATTTCACATCCTAAATTATAGCCTTACAGACTATAACATGATAACCTGCAATTATCAAGCCACGTCAGTTATTTGCACATATAATCATATACAACCATTTCTGTCCCATATTTCTTAGTCACATCGGACTGCACAGTATATCCTGGCTATTTAAGCCGCACTCTGTGTCATAGCTATATAAGCTGCACCAAAACATTATCAATATATAAATCATAGCCCGCAGGCCGCACCAGCTGGGTTTAATAACCCGATATCATAGCCAAAAGACCGCACCATGTACCTGTAATAAAATCATAGCCAAAAGACCGCACCATGTACCTGTAATAAAATCATAGCCAAAAGGCAGCACCAAATATCATAGCCCGAAGGCCGCACCGGAATCATAGCCCGAACGCCGCACCGAAATCATAGCCCGAAGGCCGCACCAGAATCATAGCCCGAAGGCCGCACCAGAATCATAGCCCGAAGGCCGCACCAGAATCATAGCCCGAAGGCCGCACCAGAATCATAGCCCGAAGGCCGCACCAATTGGATATAGCATCCAGAATTAATTTTGGCTCACGGGTTAGCCCGCTGTTGCCTTGGCTCACGGGTTAGCCCGCTGTTGCCTAGACTCACGGCTCCGTTCTTGTCATCGCAATGACTCACGGCTTATCCGGTCTTGTCTATATAGGTTTGACTCACAACTCTGTTCTTGTCTATTATAGACTCACGGCTTATCTGGTATTGTCTCTTCAAATGTATCTTTGAACCATCAATTTCGTCCCACAATCAGTTCAACCTGTAACAATTCAATCATCATATATCATATATGATATCAGTGAGATTACTCACCTGGATGCTAGCTGCATTTGAATCCCGGTTGTTTCTTGCCTTTGTGTGCACCACAACCATTTTATCCCATACCTATATATTCATTTATATACCAAATGATAATAGGTTAATAATCATCTAAATTGACTCTAATACATAAGAGTCCAATATAATATCATTATAAACAATGCCTAGATAATAAACTTTCCGTTTACTATCTTTATGTGAATTTTACTATTCACCGAGGCATTCGTATCGATCTACAGTGCCCCCGAGGGGTCGAAAACTCAATATAAAAATTTTCCCAAACTTTTCAGACCATAACGAGCCTACGGTTCAAGTTTGAGCTAAATCAGACAAGCCAAGCAAAAGTTAGCGTTTTTGATTCCCTGCCTGGCCTCTGCTCGGAGGCGCACTGCGCCTAGGGGAGGGCGCACTGCGCCTGGGCGCACCCCGCCTGGCTTCTGGGCGCACTGCGCCTAGCGGCAGTGCAGGTCCCCTGGCCAGTCGCGATTTATGCATTGTAGCTTGCAGATTTGGTCCATTAAGTCCTTATTCCAGTCCTTAATCGTTTGGGGTTTGTTCCTAGGCTAAAACCTTATACTTTAACAAGGTTTTCAACCATTCAAAACAACTAAATTAATCAAAATGAAGAATTAGGGTTCTTAGTTCCAAAACCCCAAAACTTCAAATTCATCAACAATAACAACCTACTTCCATTATCTTGAGTTAAGTCCTTTCTAGCATGACTTAATGGAAGTAATAAACCATTTAAACCACTTAATCATAACTGAAATGTACAAATTTCAGTTTCTATAAAACCAAACCAAGAACACTTCAAGAACTTGGTTAAAATCAAGTTTACTAACCTTGATTAACAAAGGAATCACCAATTCCAATCCATGATTCCAATTCCATGCTTCAAGCTTCAAGAATTTCCAGAAATTGCTCTCAAAACTCTTCTCCCGTTGCTGCACAAATGGCCAGTCAAAGAGAGGGTCAACTCTCTCTTATTTATACCTCAAATTTTTACATTTTTAGTCCTAAAGTTCATTTTCTTGAACTTTGACCACAAAATCAAGTTTTATTACAATAAAACTTCCATTCTTTATACATTTGCCACAAACAACAATATTTTTCATATTTGGTCCTTCACATGGTCAAATGACCAAATTACCCTTTTGTGGTAAAACGACCAAAAATCCGTTTTTATAACATTTTAAGTCCAAAACTCAAAATATTATTTCAAACCAATTACTTTTCTGTCCAAAAGACCAATTTACCCTTCCAAGGTAAAATGACCATTTTACCCTTTTTATTATATTTATAAAAAGAGTATCTTGGTGTTACAAATTCTCCCCTCCTTCAAAAGATTTCGTCCCCGAAATCATACAAGGAGTTGAGGGTTTGTCTTCCTCGTTTCGCTTTCGGTCTTCCACATCATGTCGGAATCTCTATGGTATTGCCTAAGCACTTAACCATACTAGTCTTCGTATCTCGTGGTTAGATTACAATCCACACATCATTCCTCCGGTTGTCCCGGGTACCTTATTTACGTATCTTTCTTCATCTATTTTCATCTCGTCATAAGGGATTTGTTGGAAATTATCAACACATAATTCCTTTCTTGTCGTTCCAAACAGATTTAACCTTTCCAAAAGATTACTTCCATACAACCATATTCCTTTACTTGGAATTTCAAAGGTTTATATTCGGTAATACACATACCGCTTTATTATTTCTTAACCATTCTTCAAATTCTTTCGTATTCATCAAGTATCCTCTTCAATTTTACTCATTGATCCGCATACCACTTTTGCTAATTATTAGCCATTTTCCAATTTTCTCGTATTTGCCTAATATTTTCTTCTTTTTGAAGTACAATCTCGGGTCCAGTCAACGGCTTCTCCTCAACTTCTGTCTAGCAAATCGGCGTGCAACACGATATTCCATACTATGCATTATACGAGTCATCTAAATACTGATACGAAAACTATTATTATCTACAGGTTCTACCAAAGATAGGCGATCTTTTCATGTTCTACTAGGGTCTGTTGTGCAATTTTCAAGCACATCTTCTAGAGTCCGCATCATTTTCTCACCTCGTTTATCATTTCTGCAATTCCTTTACAGTACTTACTAGTACTTTCGAATTATTAATTCTAGGAATTATTGCTAAATTCAGCAAATAATTCTAGTATCTCGATCCGATACAGTCGACACCTGTAGTGCACGTCAACAATTTTTTTTTTCTATGTAGTTTTTCACTACTTTCCGCTCCTAATTTCTTCTTTAGTCAGTACAAATTTGCACTGGCTTCATCAATCAACCTGCAATTACCCATATGGTGTAATACCCATGCAGTACTGGCAAAGACTTTATTACAAAGTCTATAATATTTTCGTCCCATTTCTTTTTTGGGACCCTCAACGGTTAAATTTTCCGTATGTTTCTAATGATTTGACTGTAGTTACACACTAGTCAAACACTTTTCACATGTCTTTCAATGTCTTTCTTTAATCCCGGCCACCAATGCGTAGGTTACATTATCCTACACAGTTTGGTATTGCCCCGGACATTTTGCATATCTACCCAAATATACATCTTTTAAGGGTAAATTTTCATATCTCGTTTTGCTTTGAAACTCACATACACAACCACCAAGGGTTTTCAATCGCTGTGAGTTTCTAACTAGCTTCTTTCAATAGCTAATCATTCATTTACTTGTCACGTTTTTCAGACTTGCACACTTCTTTCTGTGCTATCCGAATCAACTCAGGTAATCAATTCGCCACACTCATGCATGTGGTTGTATCTTTCAAAAGATACTCTTTCTAATTCAAGGCATCTATAATCACATCCGCCTTTCCGAGATGGTACAAGATTTCATAACTGAAATCTTTAAGTAACCCATCTATCTTTGCTATCTCATATTCAACTTCTTTTAGATCAATTAAGTACTTTAAACTTTCATGATCCGTATAAACATTAAGCTTTACACCCTACAAGTAGTGTTTCCAAAGTTTAAATGCCAAATTCATAATTGCTACTGCAATATCATGTATCCAAAATCAACTCTGGATGCATTTCTATAAAACAATTTATCTTTTCCGCTTAGGGATAATGCTAACACCGGAGCTTCACACAAGGTTTATTTCAACCTTTAAAAATATACTTGTGGTCTTTCTACCACTCAGACTTTTCACTTTTATTAGTCAACCTTAGTCAACTGAACAACAATCAAGGAGCAGCTTTCCACAACTCTCCTATAATAACCCGCCAATCCAAGGAACTACAAATTTAGTCAGATTCCTCAAGCAGTTCCAGGTTTATCACATCATCAATTTCACTGGATTTACTTTATCATCTCTGACATTATTTACATGCCCAAAGAATATGAAACTTCTTTTATCCAAATTTTCATACTTGGAGGATTTAACATATCACTTAACTCAGTGAAGTAACTCCAGTATCTGGTACAAATGTACCTCATATTCGATCTGGTTTCGAGAATATCAGATTCTCATTAGTCAATGTACATATACATTAACTTATCTTTCTTCTTTTCAATCAAGATAGGGCTCCATCTGATGACACCTACAGTCATAAGAGATCCCAATACCATGTTTTCTTCTAGTTGTCTTCCAACTCTGCCATCTTTACAGATGCTAATCAATATAGAGCCTGTGTATCATAAACGGCTCCCAAAAATCAGTTTAATCATAAACTTTTCTCGCCTATCTGGCAGAAATCTTGTAATTTCTTTTCAAAAGAAACATCTGTGAATTTATTCAAAGTAATGAAGCTTGGCCCATACCACATGTGCCAATTAAAACATCATTCCTCTACTAACTCTTATCCGAGTTTAAGCAAAGGAAAATAACCGGTATTCTCAACAACGGTCATTTACCATGGATTTTCATCCGTTTCATTTCTGTTTTAAGAACCATACTGTTCTTGTTTCTACAATTCATGTTAGCATCATTCATTGCTAACCAGTTTATAAGCACAATTGCTTCAAATTCACTGGTAGTCATTAGCTTTAGATTCATAGGGAAAATGGTCCCGTAAATCCTAGGCAAACTACCTTCCAGGTGTTCAATATCTAGAACATATTTGCTATCTGCTATAGCTACTTTCAAAATTTCATCCATAATCATTGATGAAATAGTCTAACAAGACATCAGTGTCATCAATCCAAAGCATAGCTTCTTGGATCAAATATAACATACACGAGTTATATTCAAAACAATTATATCGGAGATCATATCAGTCTCCTCACGAGCTTCTTCCACAATCTGCTGGAATGCTCAAGGTACCACTGGTCCTTTTTAACCATTCATTTCTTCTTTCTTTCCTGGGTTCATCACCCGTTACTCCACATTTAGCATGTGAGTATTTCATAAAGAAGTGATCTATAGTTCCACGCTGGAATCACTTCCGTCCCATATAACAAACTCGAGCGATATGCTCCCATTTTCTGTAATTTCAGCATGTCAACGGTAGAGTCTCAACTCTAAAATGTTCTAAGTGCTTTTCCTGCACTTCTTACATCACATCATCTTTTTTTTTTGGTCTCTTCCCTTCAAGGCTAGACCTGAATCGTGTTAACTTCTTCTGAGAAGTCCACCAATATTTTCTGCTTTTCTTGTAGTCTCAGCTACTTTTCTTTCACCTTGAATATCAATCAGGGTGAGCAACCGATTTCTTTTTCTGACCACATCAGCCAATATTGCTCATCATGTGGATTTTCTGCTATTCGTCCCCTTTTTGGCTCTCATACCACGGAGCCTTGCGAAAGGGCTGGTCTATTTCCTAGAGCTTCACGTCCTAAATGTCTTCCAAGAAGATTCATAGTTCATACTTCTTATACGTCAGAAGTTAGCAACAGTCAGGTTATACATGTATAATAACAACTATATACACCTAACTATGCATCATGTCTACTATCTCAAGGTTTAAGTCCAGGAATCTACTCTATAGACACCTAGTTCACTTAAACCACGGCTCTGATACCAACTTGTAACACCCGGCTTTTAAAACAAAACACCCCTGAAAAATTTTTCATTTAAAACCAAGGTTTTAATACATAAAACTATAACAAAGGGGTATATTTTAATAAAAACGGGTACAAGCGTATCAAGGAGTATATAAATATAATAACCTCCTTATAAGCCGGGCTGCTACTGACAGCATCTACAAGTCCCCTCCTTGAGTCACGGACTTTATCTTCTCCCCTATCAGTATCATACTAACCTGCAGGGACAGTAACAAACATCGTGAGCTATAAAGCTCAGTGAATAATCGTATCTACAAATAACAAGTATTAGAAATACATTCATATAACTGTTTGGATATCAACACCAAACTCCTGGCCTTACTGGCTGACCAAATATCTCTTAGGATTTCACATCCTAAATTATAGCCTTACAGACTATAACATGATAACCTGCAATTATCAAGCCACGTCAGTTATTTGCACATATAATCATATACAACCATTTCTGTCCCATATTTCTTAGTCACATCGGACTGCACAGTATATCCTGGCTATTTAAGCCGCACTCTATGTCATAGCTATATAAGCTGCACCAAAACATTATCAATATATAAATCATAGCCCGCAGGCCGCACCAGCTGGGTTTAATAACCCGATATCATAGCCAAAAGACCGCACCATGTACCTGTAACAAAATCATAGCCAAAAGGCCACACCAAATATCATAGCCCGAAGGCCGCACCGGAATCATAGCCCGAAGGCCGCACCGAAATCATAGCCCGAAGGCCGCACCAGAATCATAGCCCGAAGGCCGCACCAGAATCATAGCCCGAAGGCCGCACCAGAATCATAGCCCGAAGGCCGCACCAGAATCATAGCCCGAAGGCTGCACCAGAATCATAGCCCGAAGGCCGCACCAATTGGATATAGCATCCAGAATTAATTTTGGCTCACGGGTTAGCCCGCTGTTGCCTTGGCTCACGGGTTAGCCCGCTGTTGCCTAGACTCACGGCTCCGTTCTTGTCATCGCAATGACTCACGGCTTATCCGGTCTTGTCTATATAGGTTTGACTCACAGCTCCGTTCTTGTCTATTATAGACTCACGGCTTATCTGGTATTGTCTCTTCAAATGTATCTTTGAACCATCAATTTCGTCCCACAATCAGTTCAACCTGTAACAATTCAATCATCATATATCATATATGATATCAGTGAGATTACTCACCTGGATGCTAGCTGCATTTGAATCCCGGTTGTTTCTTGCCTTTGTGTGCACCACAACCATTTTATCCCATACCTATATATTCATTTATATACCAAATGATAATAGGTTAATAATCATCTAAATTGACTCTAATACATAAGAGTCCAATATAATATCATTATAAACAATGCCTAGATAATAAACTTTCCGTTTACTATCTTTATGTGAATTTTACTATTCACCGAGGCATTCGTATCGATCTACAGTGCCCCCGAGGGGTCGAAAACTCAATATAAAAATTTTCCCAAACTTTTCAGACCATAACGAGCCTACGGTTCAAGTTTGAGCTAAATCGGACAAGCCAAGCAAAAGTTAGCGTTTTTGATTCCCTGCCTGGCCTCTGCTCGGAGGCGCACTGCGCCTAGGGGAGGGCGCACTGCGCCTGGGCGCACCCCGCCTGGCTTCTGGGCGCACAGCGACTAGCGGCAGTGCAGGTCCCCTGGCCAGTCGCGATTTATGCACTGTAGCTTGCAGATTTGGTCCATTAAGTCCTTATTCCAGTCCTTAATCGTTTGGGGTTTGTTCCTAGGCTAAAACCTTATACTTTAACAAGGTTTTCAACCATTCAAAACAACTAAATTAATCAAAATGAAGAATTAGGGTTCTTAGTTCCAAAACCCCAAAACTTCAAATTCATCAACAATAACAACCTACTTCCATTATCTTGAGTTAAGTCCTTTCTAGCATGACTTAATGGAAGTAATAAACCATTTAAACCACTTAATCATAACTGAAATGTACAAATTTCAGTTTCTATAAAACCAAACCAAGAACACTTCAAGAACTTGGTTAAAATCAAGTTTACTAACCTTGATTAACAAAGGAATCACCAATTCCAATCCATGATTCCAATTCCATGCTTCAAGCTTCAAGAATTTCCAGAAATTGCTCTCAAAACTCTTCTCCCGTTGCTGCACAAATGGCCAGTCAAAGAGAGGGTCAACTCTCTCTTATTTATACCTCAAATTTTTACATTTTTAGTCCTAAAGTTCATTTTCTTGAACTTTGACCACAAAATCAAGTTTTATTACAATAAAACTTCCATTCTTTATACATTTGCCACAAACAACAATATTTTTCATATTTGGTCCTTCACATGGTCAAATGACCAAATTACGCTTTTGTGGTAAAACGACCAAAAATCCGTATGGACTTGCAAAGACCAATTTACTTTTCTGTCCAAAAGACCAATTTACCCTTCCAAGGTAAAATGACCATTTTACCCTTTTTATTATATTTATAAAAAGAGTATCTTGGTGTTACACCTCGTATGGACTTGCAAAGCCTTTTTAACATCCTTCACTTCATCGGCCAAGTACCGCGATTCCATGGTGGCCGGGGAAAGTCCTCGGGGTGGATGAATAGTCACCCGTGGTCGCTTTTTGGAAGTGGACGACTCGGTCTTCAACACCGGAAATGGGGATCGCTCAGTTGCGGTGACCCCGTCGTCGACATAAATCACATCTCGGGAAATGGTAATCGGCGGGCTGAAGGGAACTGGCTGAACAACTGTCATCCCACGGGTAGTGTACTCAGATAGCAACCCATAGGATCGGGCTAGATTCATCACATAATGTCCCCCACCGAGGGCAATTTGCTTCAGTGGCTCGTCTGTGATGTGTTTGAAGTAATCGGCCACGAAGTATGGCATGTTGCATGTCTGAAGCATCCGTGTCAGACACCACATAAGATGTAACTCACGTGGTAACACCCGATCCTCGTATGCACGAGGCCAAACCATGGTTGATATCAACCGATGTAGCATGCGATGCGATGGTAGATGCATCAGTCCCTCGCATACGGCATTCTCATGATACCGCGTGGATGATATGGTGCTCCAGTAGTCAGCAGGAGAGAATGAGTCATCGGCATCATAATTAGCCCATCGATGTAAGGTGGCGAACCCTGGTGCCTCTGATTCTTCCTCAGTGTACAACCCGATGCGATAGCCAAATTCCCGTAAGCTGCAGCATCGGTTGTGATTACCCAACCGGAACTGCACCATCTCTTCCATGTCCATTCCCAGCGGCTGACGATCAAATTGGTAACTTGCAAGAAATTGCAAGAATACCTCCCGGTAAATGGGCCCTTCCATGTGAACAATGTTATCGATGGCTCGACAAGTGTAAGTAAGCTCGTCTTTGTCGTACCCCCTGAACCGGCCAATATTGCAAATGTTCCATAATCCCTGATTCCTCGGTCAACTGCCAGTTGACCGGCCGGGCGCGGAGGATTCGTTTTTGTTGTTGAATGGATCTACGATTGTAGAAGCTGTAGGCGCGTGTTCTCCCCACTTCCGTGGCCAAAGAATTCCAGTCGATGGATTCGGAACTGCCTGAAGAAGACAGTGTACCTGCAAAATCACAAAAATTGAAAAATTACTGCACTGTTTTGACGTTCGACGCGGCGCGCACATGACAACCCGCGACGCGCTGGATGAATATTCATACTCCGCGTCGCGAACTGTACATGGCGCGGCGCGGCGAACGATTTCAGTCAAGAAAATTCGCTCAATCTGTCAATCTAAGTCCAATTTTCCTAATCTGGTACTTAGGTTTCGCGTAATACAATACTATAATCCTAATTTAGCAATTAATTTAATCGATTAAATATAACATTGTGGATTACAGTAGCATCTAGTAAGTTTCAAGACTTCTAAAACTAAGAGAGAGAGAATCGATACTTACTTGGATTTCTTGTGAATGAAAGACGAATGCAGTCGTTGGATTGATTGGAGGGTTAAAGCACGGTGAGAAGAATCAAAACTTTCCGCAATTTATTTATATGCAATGTGGAAACTTGAATGACTATCAAAAAGCTCTGTTTAAGTGATTATCTTTAATTTCAAATTAAGATAAGACCGCGACGCGGGAAGCTTCTTTCCGCGTCGCGTATAAAAATATGATTTTAAATGTAATCGCAAAAACTCAAAACGCGCGGCGCGGTTCCTAAGATACCGCGGCGCGGTATTGTAAAATTACCAAATTGACCCCACACTTGCCTTTTTCTCACCGTGATCAAAAATTGGATGTAATTCATTGAATATTAGGAAATATGTAATTATACAATGATGATCGGGTTGCCTCCCGTCAAGCGCTAAGTTTAACGTCTTCAGCCGGACGTGCACTTACCTGATTATGTTGCGTATGTTGGAATCTCTGCTATGAATTCTATTGTCTCTACCTCTAGTTTCTGGAACGTGCCTGTGGTGATGTATAGTTTGAGTCTATGGCCATTGACTTTAAATGGTTGCCCACCTTTTAAGTCCTGGATTTCGACTGCACCATAATCTGTAATTAGGGAATGTTGAATGCTTTTACACATTCTTCGTCAAAAACAAAGGGTGCGTCCTTTAAAAGAAGACCACAGAGGGGCTTAGAGATAGCACTAAAATCTTTAATGAATCTACGATAAAACCCTGCATGCCCCAAGAATGATCTAACCCCTTTTACTGATGTTGGAGGCGGCAATGTGGATATGACCTTAACTTTAGCTCGATCGACTTCGAATCCTCTTTCAGAGACCACATGTCCTAATACTATCCCTTCTCATACCATAAAATGGCTTTTCTCCCAGGAAAGAACCAGGTTTGTTTCCACACATCTTTTCAGCACCTTTTCCAATTGAACTAAGCAAGTTTCGAATGTAGGTCCAAAAATTGAGAAATCATCCATGAAGATTTCTAGAGCTTCACCAATCATGTCAGAAAAGATTGCCATCATACATCGTTGAAACATTGCAGGCGCATTACACAATCCAAATGGCATTCTGCGAAAGGCAAAAGTACCATAAGGGCAAGTGAATGTTGTCTTTTCCTGATCTTCTGGATGAATTGCGATTTGATTATACCCAGAATATCCATCCAAAAAACAGTAGTACTTTTGTCCTGCTAACTTCTCCACGATTTGATCGATAAAGGGTAATGGGAAATGATCCTTGGATGTGGCGGCATTAAGCTTCCGATAATTAATACAGACTCGCCATCCGGTTACAGGTCTTGTGGATATCTTGTCACCATCCTTTGTGTCTACTATAGTGATCCCTAACTTTTTCGGCACAGTTTGTGTTGGGCTAACCCATTCACTGTCAGAAATAGGGTAAATGATTCCTGCATCCAACCATTTAAGAACCTCCTTTTTGACGACTTCTTTTAAGTTGGGATTCAACCTCCTTTGCGTATCCCGGGCAGGTTTAGCTCCTTCTTCTGTGATAATGCGATGCATGCACGTGGTTGGACTAATTCCTTTTAAGTCCGCGATTGTCCAGCCGATAGCCTCCTTATGTTTGGACAATACCCTGAGCAATCCTATCTCTTGTTCCTCTGTCAGGTTGGCTGCCACGATTACTGGTAAAGTCTATTTCTCTCCTAGAAAGGCATACTTTAAATGTTCTGGTAGAGGTTTTAGATCCAACTTTGGCGGTTCTTGTAAAGAGGGCTTTAATGTCTTTGGAATCTCTGCTGGTAACTTCTCTATATGCGCACATTCTTCATACTTGAATCCTTTTTCTTCTTCTCCCTTTTGTGTCTCTTTTCTTCCAACAATTGCTTCTTCCTGAGTTTCTATTTCTTCTTCTTTAAGTACCTCTGGAGTGTAATGCTGCACAAGCTCGTCTATAATGTCTACTTGATAGCATTCCTCTTCTTCCATGTTACTTCCTTTAGGATCAGCATTGAAAATGTTGATCTTGGCCTGTCGGTGTCCAAAAGATATTCCTAGTTCTCCAGTACGACAAGCAATATTTGCGTTAGCCGTGGCCAAAAACGGCCGCCCTAGAATAATTGTAGGTTGCTCTCCATTCATCGCTTGATGGGTGTCCAAAACAAGAAAATCTGCTGGGTAGTAAAATTCTCCTACCCTGATGATAACATCGATTAACACGCCTCTGGGAACCTTGGTGGACTTATCAGCCAACTGCAGAATCACATCAGTAGACCTCATGGTGCCAAACTCATGCTTGTCAAATAACTGCCCAGGCAATATATTCACACTTGCACCTATATCTAAAAGAGCCCTTTTGATATGCACATTGCCCAGATCTACTGAAATAAGAGGAACTCCCGGATCTTTCAACTTTGGAGGAAGCGCATCCATGAGGATAGAGCTTACATTCTCAGGTAAGCTAATCATCTTAGGTAAGTGGGACAGAATATGTTTCTTGTGTATACACATGTCCTTGAGAAACTTAGCATATGCAGGAACCTCCTTGATAAGTTTGACTAAAGGAATGTTAACTTTAATTTGGCCAAACAATTCCCACATGTCTTCAGCTTGTGGTCCCTTCTTTCCATATGGTCCTTTTTCTGGCTTTTCCAAAGCTGTCGGAAAAGGAACTGTTCCACTTGATTCTCCTTTTTCCCATGTACTTGTCTGCTTCGTCTTCTGTACTTGCTCCTCCTTATCCTTTCTCTTCTTTCTTTCTAATTCTTCTTTTTCATCAAAAACTATTTCTACATCACTATCATCATCTGTAACCGGAGCTGCAACCTTGTTGTCTACTTTCTTCCCATTCCTAAGTGTGATGACTTCATTAACTTGCATTCTTGGTGACTGCTCCTGCTCCCTCACTTGTTTTTCTTTCATTTTGCCAAGTGATTCTCCTAATCTCAGAATTGCTTCCGAATTAGACTTCTCTACTTCCTGGAGTTGTTCTAACAATCCAAAAATTTCTTGCAAACCAATGTTCGTACTTCCTGATGAAGATGGAGATTGCACCTGTTGCTGCCTTATAAGTGGTTGTCTCGATTCTCGTTGCTGATTACTTCGGAATGGCCTTGGTGCGTTGTGAAATCGACCATATCCATGCACTTGACTTATTTCCTCATGAGTCATTGAGCACTCATTATGATTGTGTCCTATTTTTCCACATGTATTACAGATACTCTGCCCATGCAACACGTATGCCCCTTTTTCTTGTTGAAACCTCTCGAGCATCTGATTGAATCTTTTTGTAACAGCAGTGAGCTCCTTCTGAATTTCAGCTTTCCATTTGTTCTCTGCTTCGACATTTGCTACATATACAGTCTTATCCTTCATTGATCCACTGACTTTTGATCCTAAACTCAGCTGTTCCAAAAATCTCCAGGCATCATCTGGCTCTTGCCACATAAATGTCCCACTTGATGAGGCATTTATCATGACCTGGTGTGTCTCATTAACTCCCTCGAAAAATAATTTGACTAGCTGCCACTTAGGAACTTCATGATGTGGACAGGATCGCAACAGCTCTTTTAATCTGTCAAACGCTTCATGAAAAGCCTCTCCAGGCTTTTGCTGGAAATCTTGTATCGCTCGTCTAACCTCCGTGGTTTTACTGACTGGATAGAATTCTTGCAGAAACTTCGCCTTGAGTTGTTCCCAACTAGTAATACTATTTGATGGTAGAGATGTAAACCAATACTTGGCTTTATCCTTAAGAGTAAATGGAAACAATCTAAGCCTAAAAATGTCTCTATCAGTATTCCTAGGAGTGTTAGCGTTGGCAATTGCTAAGAATTCATATAAATGATTATAAGGGTCTTCAGTCTTGTATCCCCTAAACTGAGTCAATATTCCTAATAACTAAGGTTTTATCTCTACTTGTGAATCTATGTTATCAGGAATATAGATCGGCGACGAATCATCATATTCCCGCGGTTGGAAATGTGATGCAACCGATTGCCGTCTCGGTTGTGCAAAATGTAAAGGTTGGGCGGGGTTACCGTAAAGATGATCATTGTACTCCCGCTGACCTGGTGGTGGATATTGTGGTGTTCTTCTAAGAGGTCCCCGACCTCGGTTCCATTGTGGTTGTGGTGCTGGTGGCACCCATCCTTCATCTTCCTCATCATACACTTCCTCCGTCTCTGGGTAATGGTATCGTGGTTGAGGCGGTTGTTGAAAGTGTATAGGTTGTGTTGATTGGTAAGTGGGTTGAGGTTTAAAGAGGGCTGGTTGTGGTTGGGATGTTGGTGTCTGCTGTCTAGGAGCTGGGGTGCCATCTCGGGTCGGCTCTCCCCAAGACATAGCAGAAGTAAATGGATTGGTGGATTGGGGTTGTGAAGCGGGTGTAAATGGTGGGATAGATGGTGGAGTGCATGATGGTATGGGTGCAGGGGCTGAAATTGCACCACCAGAAGCACTCGTGCTCCCAAACTGAAACTCTGATAATGGGGGAATAGAAAACATCCCCGTTGCCTCACCTGACGGTTCCTGGGCAACACTGACCGAACTACTGCTAACTTGACTATAATTCATGATGCTTAAACGCCTACGGGCACGGAGTTTGCACGCAGTACGCTCAATCACAGAATCAAACTGCAATGGGGATAATTGCTTTCCCCTGCGGGTACGCATGCACTAGTGCAACACGCCCACAAAAATCAAAAATCAAACTTACCAAAATGAAATTTCAAAAAGCAAGAAACGAGTTCCTACTTGTGACAACCGTCAAATTCGGTCAACGAAAGTCAACCGAGTCAACTATAGTCAAGCTCAAACCTTATGGTCGATATTTAAAGTCAACACTATTCTAGTGGGTCCCCAAAAGCTATCAGTACAATTTATACGCTTATCAGACAATTTTCAGAAAAATCCAAATAGTGTCCAATATTGACAGCGAATAAGAAATCCGGAAAATCATTCGAGTATTATTTGAGCATAAATAATACTTAAAAAGCGATGTAGTCGTTAATACGAACGCGTGGATATCTAGATCATCCAAATCGGAGTTCGTATGCAAAATATACAATTTTCAGTTTCGGATTCTGCGTCAAATCAATTTCGGACACAATTTTATACCTTCATTTAATCATATCGGGAGTTTCGTAACTCCAAACGAGGTGATTTTTGGACTCGTTAGATTCCCTTTATCGGGAAGATTTCATAAACGAGAAATTATTTTCATGATACTCGCATTTTGTACGCTCAAAATACCGTGAAGACTATAACCGAAAACGTTAAGCAACGATAGCCAACGCTGGGGAATTTCTCGTGAGGATCTCAATAAAAAAAACTAGTTTTCATCCATATGGTTTCTCAAAAATCAATTATTCAGCAAAATATTAACCAGTTCTCTCTCAAACCGCCGCCGTACCGACACCGCCGACCGCCGCCGGAAAAATGAAAAGTCTCCAAATCGAAATCCGAGAACACCATCGCGTTCATCTCGTCCTCGTAATCAACCCTCAGCAATTTGTTTTTCCAAAATGTCGCCGGAAAACACTACCACCGCCAAAACAGCCGCCACAGTAAGTTTACGCACCACACTCTCTTGATCTGCGAATTTTTCTGAAATTAATGCTTGAGTTTTGTTCTCCTCGTGATTTCGAACACATAGGAAAAAACCTCACCTGATTTGGTGGTCGGAATCAACGGGAAATTGGATTTGAAGTTCTGGATTTCGTCACGCGCACCAGGTGCTCGACGATATGCCTCGTCGAGCCGCGCCTGGAATCTCACCGGTGAAAAGTGAGTCGTTGCCGAGGAAAGGGCGTGCCGCGTCCGAGATCGTGTCCGAGTCGGTGTCCGAGGAACACCTGGTCGTCGCCGATGCCCACCACCTGTTCGACGAAATGCGCCAATGAGTTTCACCGATGAAACTCGAGCCGGTGTCCGAGCCAACTTTAGCCGATGTCCGGGTACTATTCACAGTTACCATCTAGACCCTGAAGTTTGGTCAAATTTACAATTTGACCCCCTGGCCCAAAAATCATTACATTTTCAGTCCTAAAAATATTACACTTTGACCCCCTGAACTTTGGTCAAAGTTACATTTTTACCCCTGGGTAAAATAGTTTTACAATTTTGGTCCTAAACAATTATTTTGCAAATTTGGTCCCTAAACAATTATTTTGCAAATTTAGTCTCTGAACTTTCACCAAAGCCCGATTTCTTCGTATTTTGAGCTGAGGACTTCATTCAGGAACCATTTTCACGTCATACCTTTGTGTAATCACTCCCGAATTTCCCGAGATTCGTCTAGTAACTCGATAAACCTCGTCATTCTTAGGTTTCAAGCCGAAAGCCAATAGGGTATTCTAGTACATCTTCATCAAAGGATCCCTACACCTTCGAGGTGAGTTCATATCCCCATTTTTAACTATTTTAACATTTTTAGGGGAGGAATACAAGTAAACACGATAACTTAAACAACCAATCATGAACACTAGTCTCAAAACAGTTAAACTCATACTCATACTGGTCAGTTACCAGCTTCAGTATTTTTCTCAACTTTATTAAATGTTTTAGCATTTTCAAAGTTTTATTGAACGCTCTAGTATTTTTCAAGACTTATTAAACGTTTTCGTCTTTTCAATGATTTATTAAACAACGTAGTTTCAAAGACTCATCAGATATTTTTCCATTATTTCAAAGTTACCAATTTCCTCGATTTTTCAAACAAATATACATTATTTAAATGGTTTCAAGATTCCAAATGTTTATACATGGTTAAATCATTATTTTAGCACTCTTTATTATTTTATACTTAATCATTTATACATTGTTAAATCATTATTTCAACTCTCACAATTATTTTATACACAATTATTTATACATTGTTTAATCAGTATTTTAAACACTTGCAATTATTTTATACACCACATTCTTTTATTTCTCGACATGAAATCTTGACCATTTTGAGACTAGTTGGTTCAATCATGGTTCGTTTACAGTATCGTGAATAGAACGGTGTATTATATTTAATACCCTTCTATATCATTTAAATCATTTAGGGAGTGATCTCCCTACATTATATCTATTTTAAACATTTTTGGAACATCGTGTGTTTCTCATAGATTTCCGAAATCACTTACTCATTTTATCATTATTGATAGACATTGGAAACATTTATACATGATTCAGTATTTGTTTATTTACGCTACATGTACTTGTAGTGCATTATCATTTTAGTCTAAATCTTCATGACTATGCCCGTATTCTTGAGGTACGTTATGGAGAATCATTATTTGGATAATCATCATTTGTTTACGCTACATGTATTTGTAGTGCATTATCATTTTTAGTCTAATCTCCATAACTATGCCCGTATTCTTGAGGTACGTTATGGACAATAATAGCGCTATTGGGTTGACCACCCCGCCTTGGGACGCTAAGGTGATTGATCGCACTTGGTTAAGTGTATATGTTGATTAGATGCTCCATCCTTTATATGTATATGTATATATACGAAAAGGGTGAGGACTATTTGTTATGTTTACCATTTATCAATTATCCAAAAGACTAAAATTTATTCATTTATCTCTATCTCATATAAATCATACTCATATTTCATGTTATCATTCCAACTTGATTTATAATCAATTATTTCAAAATCATCTTATTTAAAATCAGTTATTTCGACATCATTGTTTCACAGACTTCAAAAGCAAATAAACTTCAAAATCAAAATGTTTCAAACTCATGAACTCACCAACTTTATTGTTGACACTCTTTAAAACTACTTGTATTTTCAGGAAATCATTTAGGCCGCTAGCCAGCGGTCTTGAACAAATGGAAGTTTAATACTACGTTTGTTTATTTTCATTTCATGTTGTAATTGGTGAGAATCAATCATTTTGTAAAACTATGTATCAATTCAATATCAATTCTTGTTTGGTTGTTTATATACTGTTCATATATCCATGGTTGTGATACTTCAATCAGTCATCCATCCCCGAACGTTTCCGCCAACGTGGTTTTGGGGTGTGACACTACTACTCACCTAACCTAAGCTCACAGCTCCCCGGCAACGGCGCCAAAATTTGACACGCGCAGAGGTCGTCGTGCGGTCAAAAATAAGAGAAAACCTAACACACACACTAGTATAGCGGTAGTCAGGGTCGATCCACAGGAGCTTCGTGGTTAGACTATATGAGAGATTACCAACTAATAGTGTCACAGCTATAGTCGGAGGATCTGGTTTCTATTTTCCTAATCACTAGCAAATGAGACTATAATCAAACACTCAAGCAAAGCTAAGCTATGTCCAAATGACCTAGTCACTTTCTGAAATCAGAAGTACATCTCTGACTCAGAAGCAATCAAAGGCATCCAAACTAACCAAACCAAGCAAAGCATAAACTAACCACTAGTTAAAGTCCTATTGAACAGTTACTAGCCAAGGTTTAATGCTTACCAAATAACCTAATTAGCTACTGATTTCAGCTAAGAAAAACAGTCCTAACAAGGTCCAAAACAACATCCAAAACACAATCAATCAATCAAACCAAAGACAAACATCCAAAACACCGAAAAGCTAAGATTAAATGTAACCAAATGCTTTTCATTCACCAAATCTGAATTCCAATCACAAAACAGTAACCAAATGTTTCTAGAATCAGAAACCTAAGTGCTCAAAGTCAGTGGTTGTCACTCCCAAAGACTTTAGCTACAAAACTACTTGCTACTAAAAAGGAAATTAAATCCAAAAACATAAAATACCAATTGTGAGCTTGCTGAAATGAAATCCTGGAGTCAAAGAGCTTCAAGGTCGATTTTACACCCGGTCTTTGCTAGGGTTTTCGGCTGGAAATGCATCTATTTATACTTGCAAATTTCCCGCAACCGCGCCGCGCAGAAGTGAAATCCGCGGCGCGCGTACTTATCTTTTCCCGTTTCTTCGGCATTTGAATGTGTTCCACCGCCTTAAGCCCGCGTCGCGCATAGTTGATTCCCGCGGCGCGCGTACGAGGTCTCTTGATTTTTCATTCCTTCCCAACTTCTTCCTTTTGCACGCTTTTAGTCCCTGTTTCTATTCTTTTTCTCCAAACAAGTCCTGGCACGAAAAGTGAGAATACCCAGACATATTTGATATAATTTTATCAAGAACAGGGCTCAACAACGCCTAAAATACTTGATATCACTAGGCGTTGTCAGGCACACGGTGGTAGCGGATGGTGGTGGCAGGTGATAGTTGTTCTTGAGTATGTGTGTGTGTGTGTGTGTATATATATATATATATATATATATATATATATATATATATATATATATATATATATATGTGTGTGTGTGTGTGTGTGTGTGTGTTCTTGAATGTTTTGAAGAACAAACCTAGATTTGAGTGTGTGTATGTGTGTGTTATGAGTATGTGTTTGTGTTCTTGAGAGTGTGAGAGAGAGAGATGGAAAGAGAGAGATACCATAATTTTTGTCCCTCCCACTAACAGTCATTAGCTTCCTTCCGTTTCCTTCCCCATGTGCCCTACAAGTGAGGGCAATTTTTTTCATTTCACTCTGGGGAGCTTACTTTTGGATATATTACATGATGTCTTCTCTTTCCCTTTCTCGCCATCGTGTGGATAAGAGTTTTTTTCATAGTCTTTTATATCCGCATGACGTCGTCTCTTTCCCTTACTCGATGTTTTTTCTCTTTGTTTTGTGGATATATTTTGAATCAAGATATTGACTTAAATTAGGGCTCGATTCGGAACCACCTATGCAGCGAATCGAAATCAAATATGTGAACTTCAACATATCCGACTACATAGGTGATGAGTTGGTAAATGTTTCACCAAAACGATGTCAAGCATGTAAACTGTACAATATGAAAGTACGATACCAATACGGAACCATTTCACAAACTAGAATACAAAATGGAACCATATCACAAAATACAATACCAATATGAAAGTATAATAACAATATGGAACCATTTCACAAAGTAGAATACCAATATCAAATCATTTCACAAACTAGCCCTTCTCATCTCCTGTTGACCATGATCTAGACACTGACTTGCCACCCTCCTCTTTTATGGACCTTGACTAGCCTCTCTTGTCTTGTTAACCTCCACCTTCAACTATACAAGCCCTTGAGTTGTATTCACACATGTTATTAACCAATGGCACTACTTGTGTCATTCACAATTATAATCAATGGTGAATTCTAAAACATTTACATAAAAATTATAAGATGCAATTAGGAAATTTACCTGTAAAATGTAAAATGACTTGTTGTATTCATCCAACTCTCTCATGCTTCTAACATAGGGAGTTATATTTGAAAATTTGAAAGTGGACTTATCGTTTGTTAACTTCAACAATTATGAGTTTTAAAGCAAGGAGTTGAATGGTAAGCTTAAACTTAATAAAAGATGTGATACATGTAATGAAGATATGTTCTTAGAGAAAGGCTTCCATCATTACTCCATTGAACTTATCTTTACCGCATGTGTCACATATTTATTGTGTTTAAGCTTAGCATACACCTCATTTTTATTTTATTTTTTTTGCAAAAAATCATAAATGTTTGATGTTAAGAAATCGAAAACCCTATTTTCTATTTCTTAAATAGACACCTTATCATAAAAAAACATATGCATACAGAAATATATGTATAAAACTATATCCCTCTCCAATGATGATAAAACCATACAAATATGCAATCATCCGATCCATACAAATTAGATCCACATAAAATAAGATAATGTATGAAAAACAAAATGCAAGACATTAGGGTACGAGGGCAAATATATATATTGTAGCCTTCACAAGTTGATCGCAATTACACAAAAGATGATATTTCCTTCTTATTTGAATATGAAGATGATTATACAAAAGATGATAACACAAAAGCTAGTTGGAAGGTTTTCCCAAAGTTATTAGAGATATGTCATCAGACTAGATGAATGATCAGGACGACCACCTCTATTACAGCTCCATGATCGTGTATATTATAGGTGACAGTGACACAAAATGGAAAAATGACAATGTTGAATGTGCTTTCCATCTTTTTCAGATTAAAAACGAAGGTAATTTAAGTATGAATATTAAGTTGTGTGAACTTAGAAGAAGTAAACCACTTTCATTTTATAGAAGAAGTAAACCATTGTAATTGTGAGATAAGTTGTGTTAATTAACCAATGCACCTATTGTGACACATGATGGGACATTTGACGGCTGTAATAAATGTGATTTCAGAGTGGTTTAGAACTTTTTTTTACCTAATTTAGGAATATTGGTAATCAATCTCATGTTCTTCATTTGATGGAAGAGTTAGGGTTTAGGGAGATGTTAGGAAAGCTGAAAGAGAGAGGAGGAAAAGGAACATATATACAATTCATGGAAAAATCATAGTTGAATGTGATTTCCTTTTTTGGGGGGTGACTACACACTGTCAATTGAGGAAGAACGATTGCGAGAAAGGGAAAGTGAAAGAGAAGGATGGAAAGAAAGGTAAAGAGAAAACGTTGGGTAATATATCCACAAAACGTTCACTTACAATTTTGTTCCCTGGAGTTAAATGAAAAAAATGCCCATGCGTGCAGGGCATGTGGGGAAGGAAACGGAAGGAAACTAACGGCTGTTAGTGGAAGGGACAAAACTGGAACAAAAATAACGAAATAAGGACCACTTTGCGAATGAAATTTTTTTTTTGGACCTTTGCTACAGTTTTGTGCAAACCACAAGGACCATTTCTGTAGTTTTGTCAATACAAAATCTTATGAGAGTTAGGATATCGATTTGTATTAAATACGAAGAAATAATACTTACCTCATACTACTATGTCATAAATAAAATCTTATTACCCGATTAAAATTAATTTCATACTCAAATATTTTCATTTATTTTAGGACAAGTGGATACCATTACGATACATATCTATAATTGTTAGATGTGAAGGCTTTGACAAATCAACCAAGGTTGGTGAATGGTTGGTGAGTCCAAGGTTGGTGAAGGTTGGTGAGTCTAAGGTTATGGCTAAAGACTCATCAAATATGTTCATACATGCATTTCACATTACCTTATCATGTATATAAATAGAGACATTCAGTTGAGAACATTTGCACCACACAACACCATGTAACACTGAGAGTGCAGATTAGCACCAAGAAATAAAACTCCTAGTTACCCACCGTGGACGTAGGTCAGTTTTGGACTGAACCACGTTAAATTCTTGTGTTCTTAATTTGTGAGCTAAGTGTGTGAGTTCTGTGTCCGTATGCTAAGTGTCTCGATCCTAACAAGTGGTATCAGAGCCTTGGTATAGCTCCAGAGAGTGATTTTCTGTTTTTGGGTCGAAAATTTTTGTCTCAAAAACGATTTTGGTTTACGCCGTTAGAAAGGTCTCGTTTTGCAGATTCCGAAAATATATTTTTTCGAATTTTTTGAGCGTCGGAAGACCTCCAAATCACCGGTCAAAGTTGGTCAAAACTCGCCGGAAAGTTGGCCGGAAAAACCAGTTCGCCGGAGAAGACGACACTGTAGTACCGGAGTTTCGCCAGAGAAGACGACACTGTAGCACCGGAGTCCGCCGGAGAAAACGACACTGTAGCGCCGGATTCCGCCGGAGAAGACGATATTGTAGTAGTTCACTGTAGCGTCCTGTAGCAGTTCACTGTAGCGGTTCCTGTAGCAGTACTGACTTACTGTAGCAGATTTTCAGAAAATTGCAAAACAGGTCCTTGAAGTTCCAGAATTTGAAAAACAGGCCCCTGAACTTTCAGAAAAGTGCAGTTTAGCCCCTGAACTTCAGGGAAATTGCAGTTTGGTCCCTGAACTTCGGGAAAATTGCGGTTTAGTCCCTGAACTTCAGCAAAATTGCAGTTTAGTCCCTGAACTTTAGGAAAATTGCAGTTTGGTCCCTCAACTTTGTCAAAGTCGCAAAACAGTCACTCAAACATTTGTTTTGGGCAGTTTAGCCAGAAAATAATTTGGGTGGGGATTATATTTTGCAAATAACGAGTCAAGAACTGTTGAATCAAAATTCTATTTAATCGGTGAAGAACAGTTGAACTCAGAAGAAATTTAAAGAAATCGAAAACTAGTGCCAACAGCGTTTGTCGGGTTTTATCGATTCAGTTTAAATTTTCAGTTTCTGATTCTCAGTTCGGTATTCCGCTGTAGTTTAAATATGTTGATTATTTAATAGAGTTCAGAAGAACAGTCGTTAAGTTCAGACAAGGCTTCGTTTAATGAAGACTGAAAAGTTGGTGGAAGATGCAGATTGAGGCATTATGTGTCAGAAAGTTCAAGATGTGGTATTGGTAAAGGGAGAAAATTAGAGAATTACAGAAGATCAGACGTTCAGACAAATCCAGCGATGATCAGAGTTTCAGGGGTTCAAGAACAGATCATGGGATGAACAGATCAAGTAATTAAGAGAAAATCCGTTTTTGGTAGATCCAGCAGTGATTAAAAAGTCAGCAGACTTAGGTGTAATCACGGGATCAGAAAGTTCGGTGTTATTCATGACGTTGAGGTGTGGATATTCTTTAGAGTCGATGTCCAAATAGAGGAAATTCTGCTTCTGAGAATGTGTCTGGGTTTGATGCATTGGGACTCAGTGGAAGGCAGTGAAGACTCTTGGGTCAAGAATTCTGGTGCTTCATTTCATGCTACCCACAGCAGTGAAGCACTGCAGAATCTGAAAGTTAGAGACTTTGGAAAGGTAAGACTTGTGAACGATAAATGTTCGCTGTATATGGTCGGATTACCGTCTGAGGGAGTGACCGTCCCAGTTCAGAAGAGAAACAAAGTCCGGTTCACAGAATCTCATGGGCAGAAGAGGGTGACCTTTTGCAAGTAGGAAGCCTAGAGCTAGAAGGAAGATTCAGGTTGAACGAGCATGGAAAGGTTCAGAAAAATCAGTCGAAGGATATTGTGGCAATAAGAGCACAGAGTATTGTTTCAGTTGCAGGGTTTTGCAACAGTGGGAGCATATGTCATGTTTCAATCATAGGTCCAGGACGATAGTGGATTTAGAACCAGTTTTCAGCTGTAAAAGTCTCTCCGGTTTTGATAACTTGCTAAATATGTAGAGTGTTGTTGTTTGTTCTCAGATTGTTCCAGGATTCGGTAGTTCGTTTTCAGTGGGAGCCGATAAGGACAGAGAACGGGTCAAGGACAGTCTAAGTCATGACGAACATGTTGAAACTCATGGGAGTTTTAACGGGCCTTTCAGGTTAACTGATGAGAAGGCCGGGGTAACTAAGAAGGAGCTAAGATCAAATGTTTTTTGAAGGTCTGTTGCAAGACTTGGATGGCAGAGAAAGACTACATTGTTCAAGCCTTCAAGTGGGAGATTGTTAGATGTGAAGGCTTTGACAAATCAACCAAGGTTGGTGAATGGTTGGTGAGTCCAAGGTTGGTGAAGGTTGGTGAGTCTAAAGTTATGGCTAAAGACTCATCAAATATGTTCATACATGCATTTCACATTACCTTCTCATGTATATAAATAGAGACATTCAGTTGAGAACATTTGCACCACACAACACCATGTAACACTGAGAGTGCAGAGTAGCACCAAGAAATAAAACTCCTAGTTACCCACCGTGGACGTAGGTCAGTTTTGGACCGAACCACGTTAAATTATTGTGTTCTTAATTTGTGAGCTAAGTGTGTGAGTTCTGTGTCCGTATGCTAAGTGTCTCGATCCTAACAATAATAACCATTCGTCGTGATATTTGGATGTCTTTGTCTTGTTACAAGCTTAATGCATTTATAGGTGATAATATGGTTACTGTAATATCTGAATTTGGTTCTTGAAATGATCATTAACTTGCTTGTAATCTTCAAGGGCTGTAACTTCTCAAGTGTCCGTGGTTTATTTTTTTTACACCATTGGACATTGGTGTTTAAATTTGAAAAGCTAATTGCATCACGCCTTAATATTTCTAAGATCTTAATAATTATGTAAATGATGTATTGTACCAATATAGACTATGTAATATGTTATTTTAACCCTGTATAGCAATGTACTTATCATTATCATTATATAACATTATATTTTTAATTCTTATATTATTGTACTTGTATAATATTTAGACCAAATTGCATATTTGGTCGCTATGTTTTGCATTTGTTTGGGTAAAGTCCAAAATAGATTCATTTTTCAGTTTCGGTCCTTATTGAAGGGTTTGATAAAGGTTTAAGTGCATACAATTAATTCAGAATTTTGGATCCTGTTCAACTCTTTAAAACAATGTGAAAGAGACATCTCTTGTGGTAGTATTTAGAGTAAATTACAACTTTGGTCCCTGTGGTTGTCACGAAATTACAGTTTTGGTCATCCTTTTGAAATCCCACAGTTTTGGTCCCTATGGTTACATTTTCGCTACATTGACGGTCCCTCTTGGGGTTACCGTCTGTTTTGCTCCGTTAAGTGGAGATAAAATGACGAAAATGCCCTCAGGGACTAAAACTGTATTGTAATTATAATTCTGTCTCTCTCTCTCTCTTGGATCATACGAATCTTCAACAGAGTTGGCAATGGAGGTACAGAGGTGTTCGAAGCAACATTCATCGTCTCCTTCCCAACCACAACCACCGTCAATTATAATAAATTTGTGAAAACACCACAAATCAGAATTGTTTCACAACGTGTGGTGTGGGTTTCAAGATTACGCGTTTGTTCTAAGACGGTGCACAAGCCAAGAGTAAAGAACTGAAACAGAGGATTGCTTCAGGGGAAACACAGGGAACGTAGATTATGGAGCTAGATTTCTTTACAAACTAAACAAATGTCCGCTGTTAAAAAAAACTAAACAAATGTCCATACATAGATCTAATGAGAAATAGCAAATACTGGCATTCGAGACCAAGATCTAAAGACTAAATGTCCACCGCTGAAATAAAGGAAAACCAGGGCTGAACCGTTACATAACCTTGTGATCATAGTCAGAAGCGAACGCCGACGATGAAATCAGGAGGAACGAATTGATAAACACTGAGACGAGGGTGAGACCGGAGGAGGAATTGACAGTGGACCACATCGGGATCGTCGGTGATGGGATTCGGATCTAACGACAATTGCTCAGAAAGAGGGGAATAGTATGGGCAAGTAACGTTCTTTCGATTTGGATCTAACGGCGATTGCTAAGGTCCGATTACAGTCCACTATGGCTTCAGCAATCCGACCACAAGATTGGAAAGATGCAATTGCAGATGTATTCAAGCATACAATCAGGAAATCAAGATCTATTGACGGAAGTCCACGGTGGCCGGAAACGAAGAAGAAGGAATCGGGAACATGGGTGTCGAGGACGGGATTTGATCGGTTTCTGCAATCAAGCTCTCCGTTGTTGCTTCCTTTACTGTCTCTCCTCACTTGAATCTCTATTTCCCGTCTATCTGCTGCAAATCGCGAACCAAGGAGACCGGATGCGGAGCTTGGGTACGTGTTGAGGAGAAATCCCATTGATTTAGAAATCGCATTTCAGTTCCGGCATTGATTGAGGAGAAATCGCATCTAGAAATCTCATTGCTTGGGTACGTGTTGATTTAGAAATCGCATCTAGAAATCTTCCACCATGATCACATTGATTTAGGTTTGTGGTTTGTGTTAATTACAGGTTTAGTCCCTGAATTTTAGCAAAATAACAAATACACCAAAGAACAAAAAGGAGGGGTATTTTAGTCTTTTTATTGGCATTTAACGGAAGGAAATAGACGGTAACCCCAGGAGGGACCAAGAGTGTAAGAAAATTGGTAGTTTAGGGACCCTCAGCGTGGAAATCCAAAAGGATGACCAAGACTGAAAATTCGAGCAAACCACAGGGACCAAAATTGTAACTTACTCTAGTATTTATGTGGTGTCATGGTCTTGCTGTCAAACTGTAAGGATGAATGCAGAAGGTTTTGATTGATTTTCAACACTTAACTTTTTGATGTCATTAGTTCTTTTAACTTTAGTAATTCAGAATTTGAATTGGTGGAAGTTGTCAACAATTTCACTCAAAGTAGATAATATTATGTGTTTTGTAGTGTTTACTTCAAAAATACTTTGTTTATTAATGGATTTAAATAATAATGGAATTTGGATAAAAGAAACCCAATTTTCGATTTTATTCTTATATTATGCCAATCAAGATTTGTTATGCATTAATGCGTTTCTTTGCAGTCACGCAATTTTCCATTCGGATGTTGAATGCTTTGCGATAATAATTATATTATAACCATCCTTTGAATTGAAAATAAATAAATAAACATAAAAATTTTAGACAATTATAATTAATTATACAACTTGAACTGTTTTTTTCATTATTCTATATCAAACGATTTCTTTCAATAGGATTCTTATCTGGTTGTAAGTTTTCATTACCAATATACTAAATCATTTACAATATTTATTAAATAACTAAATAAATACTATGTTTGATATAATAAAAATTTGTTTCCCGTTACTTTGTGCGGGTATATATATATATATATATATATATATATATATATATATATATATATATATATATATATATATATATATATATATATATATATATATATATATATATATATATATATATAGATAAGCGATCCGGTGAGGACACTTCTTAAAGTGAGGACTCGTGAGGACTCCTTAAAAAAATTGAAAAAAAATAAAACAAAAATATAAGTAATAAAATGGATCATAGTACTATGTTGGAGAAAAAAAAATTCGAAAAAAAACTTGTGGATCATTATTTTTTTTTATAATGAAACAATGATCCACAAAATAAAATTTTTTTGTGGATCATTACTGTTTCTCAATGATCCAAATTTTTTTTTTCCAATTTTTTTTGGATCATGATATAGTACTATTTTTGATTTTATGATTTGTATTTTTTTAAAATTTTTTTTCAATTTTTTTAAGGTGTCCTTACGAGTCCTCACCGAAAAAAGAGTCCTCACCGGAACGGAACCCTATATATATATATATATATATATATATATATATATATATATATATATATATATATATATATATATATATATATATATATATATATATATATATATATATATATATATATATATATATATATATATATATATATATATATAGGCTTGGGTTCTTGTGAAAACTCAAAAACTATGAGATCTTGAGAACTAACTCTGATTGGTTAGATCATAAAAGGACATGATAGTCATTTAACAAATCTCATTTAATTCTGATTTTTTTTATTTTTGGCAACAATAATAACAATTCCTAAAATCAAGGCTATTAGATTTGAATTTCCAAATTTAAAAAAAAAAATCAAATTTTCATTTTTTTAAAATCAGGATTTTTTGAAATTTGAAAAAAACTAAAATTTAATTTATTTTAAATGGATTTTTGGAATTTAAAAGACATATAATTTTTTTTATTTGCATGTGCATATATACACGTTCGCAGATGCTTTTTTTAATAGAATGCATATATGCATAATTAGATTTATGAGTTGTGCATTTTTTTAATAGAAAGCATAAATGCATATTTAACTTTTTATATTATATTTTTCATGGATGCATACATGCACATTTAATAACATTTCGTAAAAAAACACACAAAATATTCGTATTTCATAATATTCAGATATCATACTACAAATTTATTAGAAACAATAATATACAACTGTTTTGAACGTTACATACAAAAATATACAAAATACAACGAAAATTCATGATATCTTCATTTTTCAGTTTTCACTTCTTCAATTTGCTCGATAAATTCTTCAAAATCTGCAAGAACATTAATAAAAATTAATATAAATATATATTAAAAACATTAAAATAAATACATACATGCATATACACATATGACCAAATGCACATCTATTTATGTATATATATGCAAATATGCATACATGTGTATATGAACAAATTGATATACATATGCATATGTGCACATGCGTTTAATACACATATGCATATACGTTTTTGCATATATACTCACATCTGCAATACCATTAATAAAAGTTAATATACATTTAATACACACATGCACATATGTTTTTGTACAAATATTCACACTTGAACAGCAGGGCCAGCTCAATGGGGTGGGCAAGCTGGGCGACCGCCTCGGGCCCCCAACGTCAAAGGGCCCCTATTTTTAGATGTTCTTTATATATTTATCCCAAAAAAATCTATTACTTTGCTAGAAAGACCCAAACTTAGCCCAAACTGTTCATATAATCATGCTCTATTGCTCTTCAGATTGACCTTCTGAATTAATAAAAAATTCTGGAGGTACCGCCTTCTTTTATTATAAAAAAAGTTTATCGCTAGGGGCCCCATTTTATATTTCGCCCCAGGCCCCAAATCGGCTTGAGACGGGCCTGTTGAACAGACATATGCACATGTATATGTACCCATATGCATAAATGCATATGTGCACATATGCACATGTATATGTACACATGCATAAACTACATATAAAAAAACCCCAAAAAAATACTTACATGTATATATACACATATGCATATGTATATGTACCGATGTGCATAAATGCATATGTGCATAAATGCATATGTGCACATATGCACATGTATATGTACACATGTATATGTATACATATGCATAAACTACATATTAAAAAAACCCCAAAAAAATCATGTGACAATTGAGAAATTGATTTTAATAAAACCAAATTTGATTAGATGACCATTTATGATAAAGGTATCACCGTTAAGAAAATCAAATCACCGTGATATGAAAGTTAAATGAGCAATTTGGTGCCATATAAGTAAAAATACATCTTTTGATTACGTTTCAATTCATATACTCAAGTTTGCGATTATGTCAAGTTTTTAAAGGACAATGACGATGAAACTATTTTTTGTGAACTCAAAACAACATATTCATGAATTGATAAAAACATGTGAATGGCTAACTTGGGTCATATTGATATGAAACAAGTATAATTAAGAAATACCACAGTACATGATATTTACCTATAAACTCAGTGACAAAAAACTATTCAGTGATACTAATAATAAATTGTTATACATAAGTGATTAATTATAGTAATAGCAAATTAAACAAAAGATAATCAACAGTCGACTCTCCAAATACAAAAACAACAAGATTGTACTCTTCTGAGCATAAGAATATTGCAAATATAGATTATTAATGATAGCAGCACAAGAAGAGAGATTATGGTACTCATTTTCAGTTAATATTTTTATGATAAATTGATAATATGTATATATAGAGTTTGATCCAAAATGCATGCCATGCCCCTACCGATTGCTTTTGCATTTAAAGAACAATATTTATTTATCCTCTATAACAATTCGATATTAAGAATCTGAAATCATGTGTGATACCTTTTGCAGCAAAAACATGAAAATTAAATACTTCAATTAGAAGATTTTTAGATAACATCGATGAGTCGATAACATAACAACCGTAAGATTGTAATCATGTTTGTATAACAAAGTTCATAGACAAACGTACCTTTGGTTTAAGCCTTTTTTGTGATATTGACGCCGGTGATGCATGAGGCGTTAGTGGTGGGCGACGACGGTGAGGGAGGACGACGGCGGCGAGGGAGGCCGACGCGGTGTAGGCAAACGAAACCAATGGACGGACGATGTGCTGGCCGACGGCGTAGAGGAAGGAGGAAGAAATTCCTGCCGGTGTGAAGAGCAACTCGACAGACCACGTTTTTCAAATGGAGGAGGCGTGATTAGGGTTATGTGATCGATCAAGAAAGACAAAGAGGGGAATACGGGAGTCATACGTGAGAGAGAAAGAAAAAGAGAGAGAAATAGATAATATTTCCTTTTAATTTGCTGATTTTTAGGGATTTAATTTTAATGCTATTTTTTAATTCCTATAATGCCCCTATCAGGATATTATTCATACCAAATATACCAATAGATTTGTTATTAATTACGAGAATGCCACCTAACTCTATATATATATATATATATATATATATATATATATATATATATATATATATATATATATATATATATATATATATATATATATATATATATATATATATATATATATGTATATATATATATATATATATATATATATGTATATATATATATATATATATATATATATATATATATATATATATATATATATATATATATATATATATATATATATATATATATATATATATATATATATATATATATATATATATATATATATATATAGAGAGAGAGAGAGAGAGACTTAGGATCTTTTGAGACCAACTTCACACCGAGAACCCGAGAACTCTCAACTCCTTTTAGATCAATCCTATATCTCTCAAACCGATATTTTTTTCAAAAAACCGACCCCATAGGCCTTTTAGACGCTCAAAATAGGCCTGGAGCACTGAAAAAAATTTCCGAAAAAACGACTTTTTTTTTTGAAAAAATTTGCACTTGTGCAAACTTTTTTATACGTACATTTTTTCAAGTTTTTTTTTTATGGATGTCTTTCTAACATATATTTAAGGCGTTCAGATTTTTTTTCCGAAAATGCTTAAATATGTACGTTTTAGGCCCCTATATTTTTGGTTTTTCGAAAATTTTGACCATTTGTGAGTTCTCGGGGCATAGTTGGTTCTAAAAAAATCCCAACTATATATATATATATATATATATATATATATATATATATATATATATATATATATATATATATATATATATATATATATATATATAGTTCGATTCATATGAGA
Source organism: Cichorium intybus (assembly GCA_023525715.1). Classification (NCBI taxonomy): domain Eukaryota; kingdom Viridiplantae; phylum Streptophyta; class Magnoliopsida; order Asterales; family Asteraceae; genus Cichorium; species Cichorium intybus. Next base: position 13,313,140 of record CM042012.1, on the reverse strand, counting down.
CTATTATATTTCGTGAGACCTGGAGACGTATTCCTATCCATTCATTTTGGGTGTAAAACAAAAAAAAATTTAAAAAGCGACATAAATGAAAAAAATTGAAAAAATTTAAATTTATATATTATTTTTATCATTTTTTTATTCAAAAAAATCAAAAAAGCAAAAATAAAAAATTTAGCGTTTTTTTATATTCTAGTAGAATATTACACTATTCTGTGTAATATTCAATTACACATCCAGTAACATTTCACTGAAAGTTTTTTTTATTTTTCCAGTTTTTTTTCGATTTTTATTTATTTTTTATTTTTTTAGATTGAATAAATAACAAAAATTAATAGAATTTTTTTTAATTCTCATTATTTTAGCCTATTTTCATTTTTTTTATTTTTTTATTTTCAAGATAAGTGGCTAGGATTGTGTCTCCCGTCTCACAAAATTTGTATGGTATCATTTGAACTTCTATATATAAGAAAATAAAACCTCATAAACACTAGCACAGTGGTAGTAACGGTCGATCCACAGGAGTTTTGTGGTCAAGACAAGATGATAGCTTACCAACTGTGGTGTCATGCTACAGTCAGAGGGACTAACTTCCACTTTCCCAAAAACACACAAAAATCTCAAATTCAAACCAAGTCCAAAACCAAACATAAACTAAATGAAACTAAACCAACTCCTAACACTAGATTGCTTACTAAAATCATAAAGTATATTCAGAATCCAGAAACAATAAACACAATCCAAAAGCATTCAAAGCATCCAAGCATAAATAAAGGTAAAAAGTGCAATAAAATATGAACCGAATGATTAAATGTATTAAACTTCAATAAAGAAGATCCAAAACAGTAGAATACGAAATTAAGAAGCTTTAACCTACTGCTACTGGCTGTCACTATCCAGAAACACCAAGCTAAGAGCTAAAAACAACTAAGCTAATACTAAAAGTAAAGTGAAAACATAAAAATACCACAAAGGGTTGTTGGAATATCCAAAACTTGAGTCAAAGTCGCCGTAAGTCCACCTAAGGGTCTGATCTTCGCCTCCTAAATTCGACCTAAAAGCCTCTATTTATACTTGTGGAAAGTTAAAAGCCGCGACGCGTAAGGTCTCTAGTCGCGTCGCGCGTAGAGCCTTATCCCCGTTTTTTCGCCATTTGAATTTCTTCCACCGCCTTAGCTTTTGACGTGGCGCGTCGCGCTTATCATCATACCCGCGGCGCGCGTGCTTATTGGACTGATTATGTCTTTATCCTCAAAACTTCTTCATTTGTATGCGTTTAGCCCCTGATTCTAACATTTCTTTGCAAACAAACACTAGCACAAAAAATGAGAAATACCAGTGCATATATGATATATTTTCACCAAGAACAGGGCCTAACAACGACTAACATACTTGATATTAGTAGGCTTTTGTCATATATATATATATATATATATATATATATATATATATATATATATATATATATATATATATATA
>CM042012.1:12924164-13306664 GCA_023525715.1 Cichorium intybus | reverse complement strand
GATGATTTTTAAGGTCACTTTTTATAGCCTTAAATGTATTTTGATTGGACTTAACTTAAAGAGAAATTAATAACTTTATTACAAATTATATATGATCTTTGGTACTAACTAGTCTGAGATGGTTATTGCCAACTTCTACCAGAATTGAAATTTTTTATCCGTTTATTTTGTTACGTTAATAAATGGTACACATGTGAGTTTGGCTCCTAGATTCACCCTCTGAGTAGTAGGATGTATAGTAAATAATTACAACAATTAATAAAGACAGAAACATCATAATTAAACAAGTCGATTCTTGTATTCGAGCACCCGCGTTTGAGGTCCATTCATGATTCATGCGTCCTTAGTTGCCCTCCTTTTTTCTTCCTAGCATTAATCCAAAAGATGTGAGAGTAGTTTTACCTTCTTTATCGGTGTCATGCATGGATTTTATAACATCCTTTCATATGTTATCGATAGAAGTTCTAAATTTCCACCACAATATGTCAAGAAGGCCAAAGTTTTTTGCTTTCTAAGAACCGATGTCTAAAGTCTAAACCACCATGTTCCTTGGATGCAAGAATCTTATCCCACGCGATCCAAGCCATTGTTTGTGATATTTTTTTCTAAGATTATTCTTAGTTTATCGTGTGAACATGTTTTCTTGACTCTTTGAATTGTGGAAAATAGTTCTGTCTATCGACTTAAATAAACATCATTGCATATTTTTCGTTTTAACGTACTTATTGTGTTTTGGCATCACTAATAAACATCTACATATTTGATATACTTTTTTTCTTTTTATTTGAACTTATCTATTTATCACATTTTAATACCGTATAAGATACCTCAAAAGTTGATTCTAAACTATCTTTAATTTGATAGTAACATACAAGTTAATAAACATTCCTATAAAAACAAGATAAAATGTTTTAAGTATGTAACCCCAAACATCCCCACACATGAATCCACAAAGAAAAGCTTAAATACTTGGGTTACCTGAATAGCACATCCACTGTAATTAATTGGATAATAAACAAGCGAGCTCTTTGATCTCAAGTCCTACATTTTATCCTTTATATTAATGAGAACCGTTTTCGTTTTACCGTTAGATTCCAGAACCTTGTAAGATCGACGAGTTTAATCTTTATAATGGACGAAATGCAAATAATATATGAATCATAAAAAGTTGGTACAAGCGCGTGATAGACTACGAGATATGTTATATGAATATACAATGATATAGAGTTAACTGCTCAAATTGTTTTATGAAAGTCACGTGACAACTACGATCTAAATTGTTACATTTTCTATATGCTCTCTTGTCTGATCTTCTTGAAAAAAAAGAACTTTTTAATTGGACTAACAAGAATACCTTAGTCTGCACCTTATTTAGATTCATGGCCATTGGTTGACTTATTCTTTGTAGAAACCAAAGGGCAATATGCTCTTTTGAATTTTAATTAATTACTATTTGTATTCATTTAGAGAAGATATGGAATTATGATGTTTTTTTATTTATTTTCACAAAGGACACTGAACTGTTGGTTTTTTAATGACTGGTATTTTATGTGTATATAATTTTCAAGTGATGTTGAAAATAACTATTTGTTTTTGAAAATTGTGCTTAAGGACAAGAAGTAAAACAAAAATAATCAAAGTCTAGAACGACAAGAACAAGCCAACAATATATTAAATAATGATAGATATTTTATTTGCTAATTTTTGTTCAATTATTCCCTTTTGTGTCTGGTCTAGCCTAGACTCTTCTCATAATATGTTATGCATTATTTATTCTTAGTTAAAGATATCGACATGAAATTATTCGTAGATCTCTTTTGCTTTAGATCCTTGTACATGACATTGGCAAAAGGTCTCTTATATTTTTATATTAAGGAATCCCCTGGCGCGATATGTTTACATGGATGTTCCACCCACTATATTAAGTGCCAACCAACTCCTAGGTGTATGTTATCACTATCATCACCATCAACGTTTTTATCGATAATAATATTAATAATAACAATTATTATTATTATTATTATTATTATTATTAGTTAGAGTGTATTACATGTTTGGTGCTATTAGAAAAACCGTGAAGATCCCATGGTTATTTCCAATAGAAATATTTCATCGTAAAAATTTGACAGAAATACAGAACAATCTACAAAAAAAATACTTTTAATTTTGCGACATTGGGTCATAATAGTGACGGAAAATATTCTGTAGGAGATACGTTGTAAAAAAAACAACAGAATTCCAATAAAACCTTGAGAAAACATGTTTTTAATTTATATTAATATTTCTTCACTTATTTGTCGAAAAATCCGATGGAAATTCGACTATAAAGATCAAATTGTGTTTTTGCAAAACTTTATATTTATTATTACAATTATAATTAATATTATTATACTCTTATAATGTTTTCCGAACATTTTTTATGGCTAATGTTAAAATACATATGAGCGTATGTGTATATGTATTTATGTACGTGTGTCTTTGTATATGCATATGTGTATAAGTGTTTAATTATGTATATTTGTCTATATAAATTCGTCTATGCATTTGTATGTTTATGTATGTGTATATACGTATGTGTGTTCTCGTGTATACACAAACACATACATATACATACAAGCTAGGATAAAACCATGAATTAAGTAACGGGGTCTGGTTGTCCACAAGCATGTACGTATGTGTATAACATAACGATTATTCACTGCTAAACATTGATATTGTCGAATTAGTGACAAAACGACTATTCATCGCTTTTTTGTCAATCATTTACGATGATGGATCATGAACTTTTTTGAATATTTTCATGTTCAAACATTTTTTTGCTCTATATTTGATATAACATAATGATATGTGGTATTATTTGTATTTGTGTATACACCAACACACATATATGTACACATACACATACATATATGTGAGACCTGTTCCTAACTGAGATATTTATGCAAGTAAGTTGTATAAAGTTAGAGATGCTAACTAGCGCAAGTCAGACTCCTCTTTTATGTCTGATACGCTTAGTTGAGGTAAAAATATAGAAAATGAGAGTCGGTGAGAATTAAGAAATTTCATGCTAAATTGGACCAAGAGGTTTCGTGTGGGAGCTTAAGGAACTCAAGTCTAACATCATAAACACGTTCTTGAGCCTTAAATATAAAGAGGTAAATTGACTTTTATGAGTTTTAGGGTTTTTCAAACCTTAGGTGTTCAAATGCATGAACATGAGTACTTCTTGTAGTGTAAGGTGTTAGTAGCGTGTTAGAGTATGTTTTCCTAATCTATTGATGTGAAAATTGGTGAGTTTCTGTGGCTGAATGAGTAAAGTCACAAAAATGGAGATTTTAACTAAGTTAGTGATGCTAAATTAGGATTAGCAAAGCCAACAAATAGCGATTCAAATCCTAAAGATTAGCGACGCTAACAATCGATTACAGACTCTTTACATCTCTCAAATGGCTTGATATTTTCAGCCAAACTTTGTGGGGGATGTTTAAGGATGTTTGAGACCTGATATGTCATGTTGTTTCATAGCTGATACTTATAGGAGAGAGGGTGATTCCAAGAGCACGGGTGCACCACGAGCTGATCAGACATCAAGTGAGTAACTCTATTTCATTACTTATGATATGAATTGTGATGTAAATGTGTTACAAATGATTATCTGTGGCTGAGATAGCCAAAGAGTATGAGTTAAACGAGATTGATAATCCTTGTTGATGATTGAGTAAATAGTGTGATTGAGCACACTAATTGAGTAAATAGTGTGATTGAGCACACTAATATACGTGTAGTTGTTGAATACTACAGTTATTTGAGGAGTTGTTGCATAACCACCAAATTTATAGTATTTTCTCACTGAGCTTTTGTAGCTCATAGATATTGATTATGATGCAGGTGCTAGTGGTGACAGGGGAAAGAAGGTTGTTGAGGGATAGAGGACTATTGGACTTGCATATGTCTTTTGGACTATGTTGATATTTTGGAAGTTTTAAACTTTGGTTGTATTTTGTTTGTAACCCGGTTATGGGATTGACATGTAACTTATACTTTTTTTTGGTAATTTCTTGTATAACTTGTTGCTTGTATTTTGGATTGCACCTATAAACCATGTGGTTGTTTTTTAGTAAATTAAGGTGTAATTTGAAAGTGAGAAACCGGGTATTACAATATACAAGCATGCATACACATTTTCATCGATATAAATCTTATAATAGATGTCATTCACTCAACGTGATTCAATATGATTTTTTATCATGTACCACATTAATTTGAAATTTTTAGAAAAAAATAGAATAGGGCACTAGTGGTTATCCATCTAAATTTTATGAAATCGCTTCTAAAACTGGAACCAATAGTTCATGAAATGTAGCAGCGCTGCATAAGTTGGTTTCGATCAAGTACACAAAAGAAGAAAGATATTAGAGAAATAGTTTTAGTCTCTCTACTTTTAGAGGATTGCTTTCCCTTGAAATTTGTTTCTTAAGCTATGTGGGATGAAAAATGCATTAGTCTATTTAGTTATCGACATTTGATTTCCCTTCAGTTGCGTTTTTAAGCAGTGTGGGATAAACAAATGACACAAAATAGCATAATGTGAATGAGGGTTTGATCCCACATCGTCATGTACTAACTTAATAATATTTTATGGTATAAAAAAAGTCTCCTCAAAATTAAATCAATTATATAAATCATTACTCATTTTAGATTGTTGAAAACATTTCCAAATATTAAAGTTTAGCAGAATATATAATTAAAAGTTTTATTATTTTTATTTTAATAAAGCTAAGCTTTACATATACTATTAAAGATAATGTTTGCTCCCCTAAGCTAAAAAGTTTGGCGATTTATGTATTAAATTAAAAAGTAATTGAAAATGAGTAGCAAACACTTACATATAAAAGTAATACATTTACATATATTATGTGATTTTACATATTAAATTAAATTGAAAAGAAATAATACACATGATGGTGGGTCAATAAGATTAGTAGCATCCTAATAGGAAACAAAATCCAAGAAGCTTTGTGTTTTCATCCCACATCGGTGGGTTCATGAAAAGGAGGCATATATTGCCTTATAAATAGAACACTCTTGTGGTTTAGTTGATGGAAAGAGAAAAGTCGATTAAGGATTTACTAAAACATGTTTTGACATATGTTAAAAATCTATGCTCCTTGTTAGGCCAGTTATTTATGGTTGCACCAGGTCGGTTGAACCGGGCGTCCATGTGAGCTGTTCGATTTTTACTGGATCATATACAACTTGTTTACGAGCAATAAAAACTTGGTAATTGAATCGGTTTCGTGTATTCATTCATTAGACACGTTACAATTTTTTCTTCCAAATTTTTGATACATGTATCTATTATCATATAATTGAAAATAATGAGGATAATTTTATAATTTTCTAAAAAATGGTGTAAGTATAATATGTATTTGTCTATATTCTAACTACATGAATTCTTCATGCAGCACATGAACATTCATCTAGTATAATAATAAACAAACACACCCCTACACATATTCATATGATAATATGTATACATATATACAAATTTGGTATACACATATAATAATAAATTTTTTGAAATTCTTATGTTCAAACTTCGTATTTTCATTTCATATTGGGTATAACATAATGATACATGGAACATATTTGTTTATGCTCGTGTATATAGACACACACACACACATACATACACACACACACACACATATATATATATATATATATATATATATATATATATATATATATATATATATATATATATATATATATATATATATATATATATATATATATATATATATACACACACACACACACACACGCACACACACACACATACATACGGCTACATATAAACGTACATACATATATTTCATTTAATTTATGTAAACATACACATATACACATATATTGGCATAATAATAAATATTATTGTACATACCAACACATATATAATAATATTAAAGATAATAAAAGTGGATTATAAAGATGATAACAGTTATAATCAATATATGTAACAATAAAGTTTTATAATAATAATAATCAATATTACAATAAAAATACGTAGTAGTAGTAGTAATAATAATAATAATAATAATAATAATAATAATAATAATAATAATAATAATAAATTACACGAATGGTCCTGATGGTTTGGGGTAACATGTCTGTTAAAATTTAAAATTAGAAATTTTCAAAATTTTAGAATAATAATATATATTATATATTTTATTATATTAATAATATATTTTTTATTTTATTAATAATTTCAATTTTTTATTATATATATAAAATATGATAATCAGTGGCTAAGTTACAATTATTGATGATTTGAATTGTCAAAAGTATCGTTAATTAGTCTAAACATTCTGATGTTCGATGACTTACATATTTAAACACTTAGATTTGTCAATTTTTTATGCTTATTTATCAATTTTGTGGAGATATAGGTAATATCTAAATTTTAAAAAATAAATTTTATTACAATTAATAATTCCCGCCTAGGCACTGACTAGTCCTCACCTAGACCGACTAGTCCTAGGCCCCAGTCGACCGCCATCCTACCGCCTAGCGAATTATACAAACTTGTGAATAACACATATTGGATCTTCTGAAAACCAAAATAAAAATCCATCCTCAAATATATGCTTGTGATCGACATCATTACTATACACATGATTTATAATCGGCGACATTACAACCAATAATGAATTTGCATCTCTATTTGCAGTCTTGCACTAGAATTCAATTTCCTCATCGATTCTTCCTCATCTTGCATCTACTTGACGATACTAGCAAGCAGATATACATCAAGCATTTACACACATAAGAAAGAAGCATAAAAGGGGTGTTGTGATTTTCTTGGGAGCATCGATTTAACAGGGAGAAACATGAGAAGAGGCAAGAAAAAAAGCATACAACGATTATAGTTTGGAGTCGTGATCGTTAATTTTGTTTTTATGTTATATTCTTTATTTGTCATAGTTGTCTGTAATGGTTTGATAGATGTTTAATCCAAATGTTCTTTCACATAGAACGCAAGTCAAGTGTTTAACGAAATGCATGAAGTAGATATCCGTTAGGAACGTTTTTCTATAGAGAATTGAACGTACGTATATGCTCATAAATGAACATAATTATATAATATATTCATTCTAGTTATAAACATATAGATGTTCGGTTATGGACAACATTTATTTTTTAAAGCTACAATGATAAATACTCAAATGATGTGGAGTAGAATGCCTAAATAGCCATCGTCATAAGTTCTTAACCGAACACTAATATGTTCATTAAAAATATTCTATGTTCACAACTGAACATTACTTATTCATATATATACATGAACAAACACGTATTTTGAAAATAGAACCACCAAATAGCTAAATAAGTGGCATGTTTGCAAATGAACATGTACGTACGTTCAGAAATGGACATATATGTATATTAATGAACGTGTACATGTAATTTAAGAAACTTCTATTTTTTTGGGATTTGATTGATATTGATTAGACAGGTTTTTGATATTTTTGGATAATTATTAATTAGGTTTGATGAATCTCAAGTTTCATGGGATTTAATATGTTTTTATTATTTCTTTTATATATTTTCACAATGTTCATAAATGAACAATAATCTATTATGGATATTGATACATGGCATGTATGAATTTTTATATATTTCACAATATTCATCTATAAACAATAGATTAAATTACACTTTTGGTCCCTGTGGTTTGAGAAAACTAACATATAGGTCCTAACTATCCAATTTCCACATAGAAGGTCTCTAAGGTTTGCATAACTTACCAGATAGAGCCCTTGGCTCGTTACCGTCATCTTAAACCCGTCAAACCCCCACATGTGTCGGGCACGTGGAGGTATTATCGTCCTTTCGTGTAATTGTCGATCAGGAGTTATTAGTAGCGGGAAACAGGTGCGATAAAATCCAAATGTCTAGCTTAATCAACACTCACATTTGGTGTGGAAGAGCAACGAGCATAAACGAAGTCAGAATGGTGTTATGTAGATGTGGGATACGAGCAAGTTTGCGTACGTTGTGGACCCATCTTAATCCAGGCAGACGATTTTGGCGCCGTACTAGGTGTGGATTTGTGGGGTGGTCCGACCCTTCAATGTGTCGCAGATCCATCACAATCATTCCTGGGTTATTGTAAGGGAGGAGGATTCAACCAGGGAAATAGCACGACTTGAAGGTGAGCTGAGGGTTGCTCGTTGGTACAGAATGGTGGTTATAGTTTCTTGGATGTTCTTCATCATTTACTGGATGTTTACAACTTTTGAGTAGGTTTGGGGGTTGTTAGTGTTAATATTTTGGGGAGCAATTGTCAATCTCAAACATAAGTATGTTTATGTTTACAGTAATGTATGTGAATGGGTACGAAAAACTTGGGTATGAAATCTCGATCTTTTGGATGTGTGATCGACTTTGTATGGCTTTTGTAATCAGTTTAAGTAATCTTAATTTCGATCTTTAACTATAGCCCTTATTTGTAGTGAGTCAAACGATTATTATGAAAATCTTGGTTAAAAGATTTAAACTTACAAAATGTGTTTGAGTAACTTTGGGGGTTTAAAATCTCCAGGTTAGGAAGATGAACAGGAGATACAAGTCGATAACACAAACCATAACAACCACATTATTACTTGTAAATGATCACTTTTAATGGCATTGTATAATCGATTTTAGTTGTCCACTTTGTACGTTTATAACATATGAAAATTAATGTTAATTACCATATAAGTCCTTATGGTTTAGTTGGTAATTGGCAGTCTAAGTGTGGGTGTTTTCAATTATTACCGCCCCTTATGTCGTCTTTTCAAGTTCAGAAACATTTAATGGCCTTCTAATCACCGGTCAAATCCACCACCGCTAAATGATGGTTGTAGATGACATTATAAAAGAAGTTACACCCCTTTCTTTCGCATAGAAAATTGACAGTCAACACCATGAAGGGAAAAGATCTCGAGAGGATGCTTCATTGTTTGATCAAGAAGGCGGAGATGAAGAAAAAGGTGATTCGTGAGCTACAGACGAAGCTTGAAAAGGATAACAATTTCAAGAACACAATGGTCAAGTCTGTAGATACCCGCCCAAAGTACATGAACTACGTGCAAGCGGTAAAGGCGATCAATGAAGGTAAGATGAGGGCAGCGAAGATGATGGACCTTGCATACGACATGCAGGAGTTGATTACGGAGGAGATAGACGGATACAAAGAGAAGTTTAAACTCATTGAATATGAGTTTGAATATGATAACCAGGTTTGAAAGTGATGCTTAGGGTGTAGTTGAAGGTCTGATAAATAAGTGTAACAGGTGGGGAAGTGATGGGTTGATGTTCATCAAATATTAAGCATCCGGTAATATGTGTTAATATTTTAGTGTAAATCTTTGTTTCTATGTGATATGAGGTTTATATTTTCACAAAAATACCTGTTAACTTGCATAAGGAAGGACATAAATGCATAAAACAGGCCAAAGTTTTGGTTAACTTACATGACAATGAATCAAAGTGCACAAATATGGAATAAGTAAGACTCATATTGTCATCGTACGTTGTAAACTTTCTTGTTACTAGCAACGTAGTTTCTTTGCAGTTTTTTTTATACCTGTTTATAGCATAAAGGATTCGAATCCTTATAGCTTAAACGATTCGAAGCCACATAACAAAATCGAAAAAACTTTTACGTTACCTGTCACCCTTTATAACTAACTTAAATGAAAAAAAAATATCAATTTTAACCAACACAACACATAGCTTAATTAGATCCAATCCAAGGTCTTACATTTAACACGTACCATTGTCTAACACACATAAACATAACAATAACTTAGTCTCACAAACAATAACATACTAACAAAAGTCGGTTGTAAAAATTGTCTCAACTACAAAAGCATACGATACATAACAACCCTAACCAACAACCACATTACCATTTTCAGTATTAATCAGTTCCAACCATTACCATTACCTTAAGTACGTCCACTTGTCGACCCCCTCCCAAAGTTACCATCTTTTCCCTTGCAAGAGCGCAAATTATGCCATGAATTGTGACATTTCCCACAAGTCACTGTTATGTATTATTTGATAACTTGTACACACATTTCCCCTTTTGGCTACTCTATGACATTGACTCATATGGGCCTCTTTTTCTCTTTAATCTTGGACGACCAACCTGTTAAGATTCAAAGAAATTGTTAAACATAACCTTACATGGTCGCATATACCTAATTTAATTTACGTAATTCATTTTACCTGTGTGTGATGCTTAGGGTGAACCAATGTGGTTGGGCAATCAGATTCAACCCATTGATTGGTTTAACTGTACATGTGTACATCTCCTTCCATGTTTTTAATTTGTAACATTCATGGATCATCTCCTCAGGATGTTGAATCCTTTCCCCTTGTACAGCCTTGTCCCACAACGCAGCCACCGCATGCTTGCAGGGGATGCCAGTTAGTTCCAATCTGCGACATGTACATTCCTTTTTTTTCATGTCCACAATAAACTGCTCCCCAAACTCTGTAGACACCTGGTACTTGTCATTCCCATTGAAGACGCTTCTACATTTGGCAGCATCTTCCTTGATTTTGTCCATATGTTTCTGAGCATAAGGGGTTAGGATTCCATCACACTTCTAACCTTTTGCACTGTAACAATCTTTCTCATGATGTACTCTCGAATGTACTCCAACGCTGAAATTATTGGTTTGTCACGACCCTCCACTATCTTTGCATTAAAAACCTCGCATAAATTATTCAACAATATGTCCGAATGACATCGACCTCCACAAGTGAAAACAGTTGACAGTCAATGTTGGTATAATGTTAACTAGTAAATCAAGTAATTCAAAATAAAATGTGTTATATCTAAAAGTACCTGAAAATGAACTTCTACTCCAATGTGCTGGGTTGATTTTTGATAACCAGTCGTATGCTTCCTTGTTCACATTTTTTAACTCATTCATGGCAGCAGTGAAATGGGATTTTTTTCATAGCTTTAGCACACTTCCAAAGTAGATCTTTAATTGGTTTTCCCTTCCAATGTAGTTTCATGTTCTCATGTATGTGCCGTACACAATACCTATGCCCGGCTGCTAGAAATCTTCGCATTAGAGCTGGTACCAACCCCTAACAAATATAACAAGAAAAATTGTTTATGCCATGTAACGGTTAGAGTTTCAAATACATAGAATCTAAATTACAAATGTTGTTACCTTCTGTCTGTCGCTAATGAATGTGAAGTTCGAATTCGATCCAAGTTCAAGGTCCTCTCCTAAGCAATCAAGAAACCAACTCCATGACACTTTGTTCTCCGCCTCCACGATTGCGTATGCCATCGGGTATATGTCGTTGTTGCCGTCAAGACCTACTGCATTAAGATCTGACCTGGATAAGGTCCCTTCATGAAAGTAACATCAAGACCCAACAAGTCTCATTGCCCTAATTTGAAACCTTGTTTCAGTGGACCCAAGCAAACGTATATTTTCTTGAATGTCCTCGTAGGTTCATTATATACAGGAGCTGATTCAACCCCAATCTTGATAGTAGTACCTGGGTTTCTCAATTGGACTTCTAACGCATAGTCTCTCAACATTGTGTATTGTCTTTTCTAATCACCCCTAATTCTTTTCTTTGCGACGTCCTTTGCTCGGTGTACTTTCATAAAACTTAAATTAAGTTTGTAGGTACGTTGGAGTTCTTCCCGTAAAGCAGATGTGGGGATGTGAGGGTTACCTTGGACCTGTTGGTATATTTTATTGGCAATATACCCTTGTATGCACGCTTCAACATCCCGACTGGGTAAACATGTGTGGAAAGGGTAATATGTTTTAACCCGCCACCTGTCGTCTTCCTTTGTCTGTGACACGTGTAAAAGCCATGGACAGTTAATGTCTTCTTTTTTGACTTTTTGCCCTTTGAACCCGTAACCCCGTCTTTTTCCAAAGTTTCTTCCACCTGGGACATCCCCAAGACATCGAGCAGTTATTCTAACCCCATCATTCTTAATCATGCGCAATTGTCTGTGTGAAAACACCGACTGCTTTTGAATGACTTCCTTTACTATGTTTTTCTCCGAAAAGAAGTCACCAATTTTAAAACTGGAGGATTAGGCATCCCATCAGATGCTTCTGCTTCATTTTCTATATTCTCAAAAAAAACCTCCCTTGCAGTCTTATCAGGGTCGTAGCTTATGAATTGCTCTGTGTCCACTTGTTCTACCGCTTATTCTTCACAAATTTCTGGAATAGATGAATCCAAAAGAAATTGTACATCTGCCATGTCGACTGCATGGTCGTCCATTCTTTCGTGTTCTTGTAAATGAACACTACCGTCTCCTTTATTCACATGCTGATCACCACTAAGAGAATGTTGTACGTCTTCAACAAAGTTTGTTATTTGCACATTGTTTTGTTGGGTATTATCATTGGTTTCTTGCATTGACTCAAACCATATTTCATCTGCATCTCCTTGTAAGTTCAACATTTGAGCTGTGTTTACCTCTCATTCGTAGTTGGCATCTTCTGGGTTGAAGGTAAACACAGGGTCAAACACATCAGCTTCAAATGAATCCAAATCGTTAGCCTCCCAAAGGGTGTTGTTGAGAACATCCACATCATATTAGGATATCGATTGTGCAACTGCAGGATCGTAAATCTGAAGGGTTTTAGTCATGGCTTAGATACCTAATCCAACAAAATCACCAAGTCCAAAGATTGACCATTTTCATCTTCCAACGATTCCAGACCTTCGAAGGGTTCATTCAAATCAAAACTTAGTTTTTTACTACACGATGCTTTTGAACTTGCGAACCGTTGTATTTTTCTTAGCTCAGGTGAGATCAGCATACCATATTCTTGAAGATTTTTCGGGATGGGTGATTTTCCATGATTATTCACCAAAGAGGTCCCGGGTTCAACATAAAATTTAATCTCACCAACAACACCCACATATCGAGCTAGGATCTTGTAATCACATTCACAACCTAATGGAATTAGTGAAAGGTTTTCTACAACTATGAACTAAAAATCCTAAGTTCACATGCAACCTATATAGATCTAAGTTTTTCTTCTAGTTAAACATATAACAATTCCTAAAAGGCCCAAAAAGAATTAAACTAAAAGAAAGATCAAGAAAAACCAACCTTTAGTGAATCTTGGAAGCAAAGCAACAAAAACCTCTTGCCTCAAATGTAGTCACACCCTAGCTTGGAGTTGTTGGCCGAAAATACCTTCTTAGAGAGCTTCAAAAATCGTGGCTTTAGGGTTAGGGTGAGCCTCCCTATTTATAGGCTCCAAATGGTGATCAGATAAACCTTAAAGATAAACCTTTTTGAATTCAAATTAAGATAGCCTTTATCTTAATAATTCAAACCCTTTTATCCTCATTATCAAAATCGAAAATAAATATATTTCCATATATAATTTCGACCACCACTCTCACTCACTCAACTGTCACTTACTCAACTATTGAATAATTACAGTTTTAGTCCCTGCACCTTAATTAATCAATTTAACTGCCAAATTAATTCCAATTAATTCCAGAAAAATTTCTAATTAATTATTATAGTTTCTAATTAATATATTATGACTTAAATATATTAATAAACTATTTATTTAATTTCTATTGATTTATTAATCACATAATAAATCAATCTTTCTCTCTACCGGACTTTCTGCCAATCCTCCAACTATGAGGGCAACCCAAATGGACTATGCTACTATTAATTAGATAAATACTAATTATTAGTCATGGCTTAGACACCTAATCCAATAGTCTCCCACTTGGATAAGTCTATGACTAAAATTACCAATTTACCCTCTAATTAATTTAGCAACTGTAGCTTCCTAGAAACCGCTGCCGAACTCTGACCTAGTCAGTTCTGTCCAAAGATAAGTGATCATATGATCCTTCGTCCAACAAGATATTTTTCAGACACGAGACATGGATTGAGATCAATCTCTGTCCGATATTCTGTTTCCCGATTTCCGATTTTGCTTATGACTTTGGGACGTCTATTTGAACACATCAATTTAGTCCAGGCTGGCCAGCACTTTAGTCAACTTCAAAATCATCGAGAGGCCTACAGATATCTGTTTCCCATCAGGGTCAAGGAACGACTAAGCTTTGACTTATATGCTTATATCTTTTACAAGTCAAATCATTCACAACAACATGTTTTATAACATCGAGTTACCGATGCGTTTTCATATTATCAATGAACAACTGCCTTGTAAATCATAACTCATATCTCTCCACTTCAAGATCATAAGATATTATCGTCTCAACATTGCTTGTGATATAATCCATGAAGCAATCTGTTGAGCGTGGGTTTATCCAATACTCAAATCTCTATTTCTAAGTACTCATGAATGTTGTAGCAATCATATTGCTATGTTTAACTCCTTAGACAGTCTACAAACCAATTCATGACAGTCTTGATTCAATACTTACTTCCCAAAGTATGAGCGACTGTGGACCTCTTTGAATAATTAAATTATTCGGGAAGTAAAACATGCGAAAGTGAAACATAAAGATCTGACTGGCAGCTACTCTTGCTTATTACCAAGTCTCCACAAGGTAATCACCAAGTCAGACCTTGTCATAAACTATTATCGGTTTCAAAGTTTCTTTTAAACTTTCGATTCTAATTTTACAGCTATGTCATTATGAACCTTACACTCTTCCTATGTATGCAAAGTATCTTATACTTATACACATTATTGCAGATGATCTAATCGGATGCTCATCCGATAACATCTCAATATGTTATCCTGTCAATTTCTCTCCTAACTCCATTCTGGTAATTTGTACTGTGACTTCCTATGGTTCTGGGGTCTTTAGTCTACTTGACTGCACCCTAAGACTATTTCGAGGTGTTATGATGTGTCGGTGAGCCACACGCGCTCCATCGGAATACCAAGGAGATTCTTTAACCATGAAGTCCTTTAACATCATGTCTTGACGTTAATAATTACCACTTTGGAAAATTTTTCAAACTAACCCTATCATTTTCCCAATGAATTCTCACTTGAGTTCAAACAATCCATCCAGTATTCCCAGCCAGACAATGTCCTGAATCCAACTTACTATGCCCTAAGCATCAAGTCATCAGGACATGTTCATGACATTATGATCGATCCAAGAAACTTGTGGAACCCGATCCAAACTTATTCCAAACCCTTTCGGAATCCAAAGATTAGTTATAATCCTTGTGTCATGTTTTCAAAAAAAACTATTTCCTTTCGGAGACTCTTCTCATGCATCTTGAATCTTATCAAGATCATGTTGACTAGGTCTATGCTGGCGATTTCATCTATCCAATAGATGACTGTGAATTACGTGAGTATGTTACACCTTCTTAATTTCTTTCATGCCAAGTCATCACACTTTGCAATGATAAGAAAAACTTTCCTAAGTCTATGCATCTTGAATCTCATCAAGATCATCTTGGCAGAATCTAGATCTATCTCATAGACGATTACAACCACCTGAGTATGCCGTATTTCTATTAAGGCTTTCATAGCGATCCGTCTCTTAACACCAAGTAATTACACTTTGTAATGAAAAGAGACGTTTCCTAGAAACAATATGTATCCCACTTATAGAGATAACGATGACTCCCACTGGCTTTGACATGGTTATAGACTATTCACAAATCCAGGACTTACGGTACATTTTGAGAATCCAAACCTTTCTGACATTTTTATGGAAATCTTTCAGCCCTTTCTCAAAATCCAATCCTTTGGCATATTTTGAGAATCTGAATATCCTTTCTTGCGAGATGCCCATGGGAAATCCCGGGCCCATGTACCTTTGTATTGGGACACTCTTTGTGAGTCCATATTAGTGTTCCGGTGATCCACATGCTCTCCACTAACGATTCAAAATATGCCATACAGTATCCTTTCGGATTCCATCCTCTATTGAGATTGCTTCTCCCGGAATCAATTACTTGACACTGAGTATCGTCTCACTCAACCAGATGTTCTGAAGGTATGTATCTGTCCATGTTGCTTTCTTTTGATGATTCAGTTACTCCCACTCGTTTTGGACCAGGTGTAAAATCAATCAAATTTTCACACAGACCGTGTCTCGTCCTAAGGTCCTCTAATTTGGCAACAGCCGGGCTCACCAATGCTTCCAAGTAGTCGGATTGCAAATCCGTACCAACTACAGTGTTTTACCACTAATCAGTATGTCACCCCGATCACAACTACTTATGATGGTAATACTACTGGTTAAGAGGAGATTATGTCAGTTGTAAAGCAGAAATCTGATTTCTGCTCTAAGCCTAGTGATGACTAAAAGGTTCTTTCATTGCTAATCCTAAACTCATTTAGGACTGTCCCAACTCCCACTGTTTCCTTAGACCATGAGTTCTTTCTAAAAGAGCTCTTTAGTTACAGTGGGATAGCTAATGAAACGACAATGCTGATCAAGTTCAGCTGGTCATGAGGTTCAGATGAACACTACAAGACCCTGGACTTTCTATGTACAAGTGGGATAATCCCAGCTTTACATTTCAGGCAGTGTCTGCAAGACCTACTTAGTCTAGGATGTGGTCGGAGTATGGTTTATATGGACTGACTGGTATAGTGTTCATCTTATTGGAAACTAATTGGCAATGTATCTCATACACCGAGGATCGAACTGTTTCGACCAATGCTCCATTATCTTCCCTAAGACACATTATAACCATTAATTTTCTTGGAAGAGAATGAACTGTGAAATCTTTTTCTCAGTTTATGTTATCGCTCAGGTTCTGTGAAACTTGTACTTCCTTTGAAGTCCTTGGACTTTTCAAGGTTTCAATTCAATTGCTTATTCCGATAAGCAATGTCATATTCATCATACCGAATGATGAATATTGCAAAGTACAAACAATTGTGTCCTATGTCTTTTACATATCTATGTAGACTAATGACTTTGTTAACTTTGTTCAAGACTTGCAATCTTCAGTTGACTCTAAGTCAACTGATTCCAAAATCCTATCCTCTGGATCTTTGGGTGATTCATTTCTTGCCACATGTGCTTTGTCAAGAACTTAATCATCATCTGACTCTAAGTCAGATGATTCCAAAGTCCTGTCCAACTGGACCTTTGGTTGATTCATTTCTTGACACATTAAGAAGTCAATTCATCAAGTGACTCTAAGTCAAATGATTCCAAGGTCCTGTCCAACTGGACCTTTGGTTGAATTGATTCTTATAACATTTGTATTAACAATCATAATGACATAATTCTTGATTTCAAAACATTTCAGATCATCATTCAAGTTATTACTAAACATACATTCAACACATTCATATAACATTTCAATGACAATTTTAGACAACAGGTGTTGAAATGCAACTAAAGACTAATAACAATATTCCAATATCTATCTAAACTTCAAAACTGCACGAGCTGGAGATCCAATCCATATGTGCTCCTATGCACCAGAGTCCCGTGCCTTCTTGATTCCCTGCATACAAACCAAAATGCGACTGTCACATTATGTATCAAGAAATCTTGGAACAGGAGTTTTGAGGTTTTCAGATATACTTGAGCTTTCAAAAGAGTTGGAGCGTCTTCCAATCTTTCCGTGACTGTATCCGATTTAGCGGATTCCCAGTTTGAGACATGTCTAGTCGATCTCGAACGTTTCTTGTTACGTCTCTTCACTGGACTTAATCCAGAAGTAGCTGAGCCATTGGAGCTATGCCTGTCCAAGAGTGACTCGTATAAAGTCAACAGTGGACGCATTTCCATGAGGGTCTTTTTCTGGTCTTCCTTTCTATACGTCTGAATGAACAGATCGTACTCATTTGTCAGTGAAGCGAGCAGGATGTTAACACTCTCCTCCTGACTCATGGGATGACCAAGTTTATATAACTCGCCTATGTACCCTTCAATCTGAAGAACATGCGAATTGATGCTACTTCCTCCCTTTAGCTTGCACTCTGCAAGTCTTCTGAGGATTCTAACTCGTTCCTCTTCAACTGGTTTTTGGAACCTTTCCTCCACCAGTTGCATCAACTCATATGGCCCCAAGGATTCAAAATCCTTGCGGAACTCGGGGTCAATGGTTGATAGCATGAGGTCACGAATCTCTTCGGATTCATCATAAGAACCTTTTATGATGACTTGTTCCGGTGGAACTGGGATCGGATACTCGGTGAGATGTAGCTTGCCAGCAATGCCGAGACCCAGTCTCCAATTGCGAAGCCATTCTTTACAGTTGAGGCCAGTCAGCCTTTCCATATTTAGCAGGTGCATTCTGATGCTTTCAGAAATGGGTGAAGGAGGAGAATCGACACTTGACATCTATAAGAGAAAGTAGAATTTATTAGTTTAATTGGTCCCTTTTAAATAATTACCCAATATGTTATTTAATAAGGCTAGGATCCAAAATACCCCAATTATGGTGTGAAGAGGGATGCCGTAATCACAACATAATGGTCATTAAGGTAGATAAGCACTTATCAATTTCATCTTATGAAATTCCTAGATCTGTTGAGATTCATTAAACTTTTCAATGGCATGTTTAATCTCGGATGTGCTCCACTGTTTGTGACTGGGATGCCGAGGATCACAAACTGGATGTGAATAACCATGCAAATTAGCTTGGTACTCTCGGGTTAATTATCATCTCTAATTGATGTGCCGGTAAACCACACATGCTCCATCAACAATGATAATACTCGGGAAACACATTGCAACTCTTTATGAACCCCTATTGGCGTGCCGGTAAACCACACACGCTCCACCAATGTTTCATAAAGTGCAATGTGCAATTCCATGGATTAGCACCAATTCACATTTTCCCTAAAGTAACTAGATTTGGGTTTTATTAAGTGTTCTAGTACTTTGAATCATTATACTTTTAGTGATTATTAGGCGGTCCTATCAAACCTGTTCGGCTAACGACCCTCCACTGATCAGGCGAGCGGTGGGAGAGAGTGTTCACCCATTAGACCGCCATTTTATAGGCAGTCTCCTTATACCCACTTTATAGACCAGCTTCGTGAATGAGGCCTACTAATGATTTGAATAACCATTTCAATCTTATACATATAACAATAACTTTCTAATTATAATATATATAAGATGTATTTTTTAAACCTTTAAAAAATTGTTTCTGGTTTATCTTTTAATTTATTGTCGATTTAAACTATTAAATTTCATATTAAATTAAACCTTTAAAAAAGATTTTAATTATCTTTTAATTAACCAATTAATTAAAATAATTAAATTTGATATTTTAAACCTTTTAAAATATTTTAGGATTTATCCTTTTAATTTTCGCCAATTTAAACAATTAAATTTAAAATTAAATTAAATCCTTGAATTATCTTTTAATTACCAATTAATTAAATTAATTCAAATGTAGATAGGTTTATCAAATTAATCAAATTAATTAAAACCTATCCTTATCCCCTAATTTTCGATTTTTAGGATAAAGGTTTTAAGGTTTATCTTTTAAACAATTTAAAGTTACCAAAAATAGAATACCTTCTAAACCCTAATCATAAAATCGCCAAAATAGAGGGGGGGCTAGGGTTTTTCAAAACCCTAACCCTAATGTCGATTTGCCCAAAATTAGGGTTTAGAGACTATAAACCCTAATTACAAGGAAAGCAGTTATAGCAATTTAACAAGAAAAACAACCAAATGCTCTGATACCATTGAAAGGTTTTCTGCAACTATGAACTAAAAATCCTAAGTTCACATGCAACCTATATAGATCTAATTTTTTCTTCTAGTTAAACATATAACAATTCCTAAAAGGCCCAAAAAGAATTAAACTAAAAGAAAGATTAAGAAAAACCAACCTTTAGTGAATCTTGGAAGCAAAGCAACAGAAACCTCTTGCCTCAAATGTAGTCACACCCTAGCTTGGAGTTGTTGGCCGAAAATACCTTCTTAGAGAGCTTCAAAAATCTTGGCTTTAGGGTTAGGGTGAGCCTCCCTATTTATAGGCTCCAAATGGTGATCAGATAAACCTTAAAGATAAACCTTTTTGAATTCAAATTAAGATAAGCCTTTATCTTAATAATTCAAACCCTTTTATCCTCATTATCAAAATCGAAAATAAATATATTTCCATATATAATTTCGACCACCACTCTCACTCACTCAACTGTCACTTACTCAACTATTGAATAATTACAGTTTTAGTCCCTGCACCTTAATTAATCAATTTAACTGCCAAATTAATTCCAATTAATTCCAGAAAAATTTCTAATTAATTATTATAGTTTCTAATTAATATATTATCACTTAAATATATTAATAAACTATTTATTTAATTTCTATTGATTTATTAATCACATAATAAATCAATCTTTCTCTCTACCGGACTTTCTGCCAATCCTCCAACTATAAGGGCAACCCAAATGGACTATGCTACTATTAATTAGATAAATACTAATTATTAGTCATGGCTTAGACACCTAATCCAACAATTAGCCCCTTTTCTAAACTTATGCTAGGTAGCACAAAGTGTATAAACTGTGGCTTATGTGTGTCGCATAGTAAAACCCTAAGTATTAACAGCATTACGTCTTTCTTGAGTTCTTTCACATTAACATTGTCAATATAAGTAACCTTACCATTTGAATATTCGAGACTGGGTTTCATTTCAAATGTACCATTGTAATGTAGCTCGATCGTGAAAAGACCGTTGTCAACGTCTGCGACAAACATATTCAGAAACGATTACTCCAACACTCCTTCAAACATATATACATATATCAGTAACAATCTTACCGTAGTTGTTGAATACGGATGTATCCAGCTCCTGCTTTCTTATCACCCACATCGTTTCTTCAAGCTTGAAAGGTTTGATCGGAAGCTCTTTAACGGTTTTAATCGGAAGCTCTTTAACGGATTACAGGTGCTTATGCAGTTAGGACTCGATTTGGCAAACCGGTGATATCTTTGAAGTAGATATTGACGCGACGTTCAGTTAAGGCGCCAATCCAAAACCTGCAAAACTCACACACAAAAGGACGATAATACCCCCACGTGTCCGACACATGTGGGGGTTTGACGGATTTAAGTTGACGGTAACGAGCTCAGGGCTCTATTTGGTAAGTTACGCAAACATTAGTGACCTTATATGTGGAAAATGGATAGTTAGGACCTATCTGTTAGTTTTCTCAAACCACAGGGACCAAAAGTGTAATTTACTCTAAATAATAATATGTTATGAATATTCATATATTTTAAAATATTTATTAATGAATATTAAAAAACATCGTCAATGAACATATATACACATTGCATATATTTTCGATTAATGTCTAATGGTTACATTCATATATGTTGAGTATTGAACATGTATGAATGTTCATATATTTATAATGTAATGTTTATTTATGAACATTGATTTGTTACGACAGTTCATATATGTTTCTATGTTAATCTAAGAAATTATTCGTCAATAAACATACGTATATTAATTAATAAACAATTACGCGTAACTTAAGAATATTATATTACTCTGGGATTTGATTTCCGTTGATTGAATAAGATTTGATATTTTTAGAAATATTAATTAGATTTAATGAATCTCGATTTTTATGGGATCTACTAGGGTTTTTTTTTATCTTTTATAAATAAATAGTAGTTTATATTTTATTATCATACTCTTGATGGTACAAATTTCAACTAATGGCTAAAAATATGGTTTAATGGTACGGTTTATTTTAGTTTTATGTTGATACCATCCATATATTGTTCATGTTTGTTTGTTTACGTAAGTAAAAAAAAAGTCTAATTGATATTTTTTTTATTAAATTAACAAAAATTTATCTTACCGTTTATGAATAATTTGTTGAACATTTGGTTTTTCATAGGCCTAATAATTACACATGAAAAAAAGTAAACTACAATTAAGAAATTACCAAAACTAAATACTGTTTTTTTTAAGATAAATTCGAAAATATTGCATTTTAACCAAATAACGTTATATAAGTATCCGATGTAAAAGTTTTATGCGACAACGAATGTCCCATATGTTTACCATTATAGTTTCTAAAAATATATTATAGAATCTCGAAGCTCCCGAACGAACATGTTTTGTTTTTAAATGCCAATACATAAAAGTATTTATATTTAATTAACATGATTAGGACAAATGTTTTGATTTAAATAAAGATTTTAGGGCATCTTAGTCCCTCCGAACTTGGTGAGTGGTGTTGTTTTATATTAAACTAGGCGTATCCCCGCGCGTTGCGCAGGAATAAAAATATTTGATAAAAAATTGACATATTATATAAGAATCTGAAAACATTAGATCTAATATAAATATGTAGGTTTAGTTATAAATATCTCATCACAATATATATCATGTATCAATTATAAAATTTTCATCACAAAACCCAAACACAATATCAAAATCATATATTTAATATAATTATAATGTTATTAACATGTTAATTTAACCAACATCAATGAAACATCCAATAGTAATTTTGTATTATATATGGATAGTGTAATTAAAACATAAGAAAATGTCTTAACATGAATTAGCTTAACATCTAAAATAAAATAGAAATAAACATAGTAATAATATTACAAATGTTACCATTGAGAAAGAATTGTATTATTATGAAAATTTTTCTTCATTAGTTTCATCAAAGGTAATGAATAACAACTTTTGCATATTTTATTATTTAATTACATTCGAATCATTACATTTCATTGTTTACCTTATCTATTATAAAAACTAACAATATACTTTGACTTGTAAACAATTTCACAAAATCAAACTTAAAGACTCTCTTTAAACATAACTAACTCTCATTGATAATTAAAGAAAAAAGAATCACTTTTGTCTCTTGAATAATATCATAGTATGAATTTTATGAATTTGATGTACATATAACATCATGCAAAAGATAGTTCTCTATATTTCTCTTTTTCATCCGATGAACACATAAATACCTAGAAAAAAAAAGAAATATTAAGGTAAGTTAGTAAATAATGAAACTAAACCACGAAATCTCAATGGATGTTAGCAAAATATATAAATGTGTTTCAAGTCTTATTTTCCTTCATCTTATTCTTTAAGCCAAGCAAATTAATTTATCTCAATAAACTATATATACATCTATA
This sequence comes from Cichorium intybus, assembly GCA_023525715.1. NCBI lineage: Eukaryota > Viridiplantae > Streptophyta > Magnoliopsida > Asterales > Asteraceae > Cichorium > Cichorium intybus. The sequence goes on along the minus strand of CM042012.1, from coordinate 13,283,528 downwards.
GTAACCATAATCAACTATTAAATATCATAAGTTAGAAAAACTCTTATGTTGTAGTAATTAATTAGGTGAGAATTGAAAGGTTTTTATTTATGATTAACCAATATGAATTACTAACCAGTTAATTAGATTAAGTTGAAGAGTTTGGTAGTTTCAAAAAAACATGTTTCAAGATAGATGACATATCTTGAACCACATTGAATTGTAAGGTATTTATATAATAATTATAAAGATTATAATGATAAATATAAAAATAAAGAAAGATAACGATTTAATCACTTATAATTAATTTAATTAAATAAAAGTTTCAAAATTAATATATAAGATATAATTATTTTTATCAAACCATATGCTTTTATTTCTATATATACTACTTAAAAGTCAAAAAGTTTAATCAATATAATATATTTCAATTAAAAACATTTCATTAAGTGCTTAATTGATTAATTTAAAAAACTTAAAACATATTCAACTACCATGATTTGATACTCATAAATTATAACATCTTAAATAGACTACTTAATATTATTAGTATGCAAGCCAAAAACTCTTGAATTATTGTAATTAATTAGTTGAAAGTTGAAGAGTTTTAGAAGTTTCAAATAAATATGGTGCACGTATGATTCATATCTTCAACCATATACCTTTAAACACCTCTATTATATTTATATCATGTTTTATAAAGTTTTATTATTATTTTTATTATACTTTTATTAAGTTTTAGATTAGTAGTTTTTTCTATTATATTATTACTATGCTTTAAATTAGTAGTTTTTTTTGCTCAACAATCTTATCCATGCTACATCATTTAATCTAAAAACATCAACCAAACATCATAAAAAATAAATATACGATTAATGTTAAAAATGTAACAATGATCACAATGAAAACAAATAAATTCATAACTGAAAAACGATCAAAAAAACTAATAATTGTTTGACCATCATCTTGGCAAATCAAGTCAATAGATAATCTATTGATAGTAACATCATTCTTCATTCAAATAAACCAACATGTTGATTTCAAAAACTTAAAAATTCAACTCATTATATTAAGAACCAAGAGAGATGAAATAGAGATCATATATTTTTCTTCATATTCATTGTCAAACTAATAAGAAATACAATCCATCGTTATTTAAATCTCGAAAATAAAAATCTAAAAAAGCGAGAATAATAACAATTTTAACTAAAAGTCAAACAATATAATATAATCATCTATTTTAAGTTAAGTGTATATGAACAATCCAACATTAAAAATATAGTATAACACATTGACATGAACTATGTTAGAATCTAATACAAACAAATAAAATGTATTAACAATAATACATAATGTCACAACTTTAATATTATTTTCCTTGCCAAATAATGCTAATCTGAAAAGCGTAAAAGATGTTTGTTTGCTAAAGTATTAAGATGTTTTGTAGCTAAAGCTTTTTTACTTGTATTTATGTGACGATTTTTTACCTTTTCAATGTTTACTTTTTTTACATGACAATAATGTCAACTTTTATATCATTTTTCTTGTTAAATAATATTAATCTTAAAAAAATTCTACAAAACCAAACCATTAAATACTTTATTAAACAACATAAGCCCAATTATTCAAACATTATAAAACATTTTTTGATGAATATGGATTAGAAAACATTATATATATATATATATATATATATATATATATATATATATATATATATATATATATATATATATATATATATATATATATATATATATATATATATAAAACATACTTATGGATCAACAATAGATTATCGAAGCATTGAAAATCACTAATTACAAAGAATAATCAATTATACTAAATGTATTATATATCTTTCTAACGTTATGTTGAGGTAGAACCAATATGCACTTTGTCTCTTCACGTTTCTTCTTTCTAATACAATATTAACATATGTACCTCCAAAGTATGTGTTAGCAACCATGTCGTTTCTCTCTTGCCTCTTTCCTCTTGCCTCTTGCTTCTTGCCTCTTGCCTCATGACTTATGATTTGTTTTAGTTTCTTCATGTTTCTCCTTTGTAATACAATATGAAAATTTGAAATTTCAAAGTGGGTGTGCTCTCAAGTCAATTTTTCTTCCATCATATTCTCCAATATAGAATCAAATTTATATGTGAACTATATATGACTCTTAGATTAATTAGGTGTAATAAGTAACAATTAAGTATCATAGGTTAAAAGACTCTTGAGTTGTACATGTTTAATTATATGAAAGTGAAAAGCTTTGTAAGTTTCAAATGAATATGATGCAAGAATGAGACATATCTTGAACCATATTCATAATGGCCTCTATTATAAGAGTTATATAGGTAATATATACCCGTAAAATATCTGATAAGAAATAAATATGTGGGTAGTGGATATGCTACGGTGTGGCAATGATCACTGAGTTGACATTATTTAATTGTATATTTGTTATTAGTTTAGTGAATTATTTGTGTCATTATCTAACAAGACTTTCTTTTAAGGGCAAGTGGTTTCCTTGGTTTTGTGCCACTTGAAGTTATTTTTGGTTGTACGTTATGCATTTGCATTTAATTACCAACTAGTTGCAACTTCATGCTACGCACGTGCGGCTTGTGATATCCAAAAAGTAATTTTTTACAAATAATTTATAAAAACTCTTGTTAAATAATAAAATAAATACAAATACAGAGTACAATATTTTATAATACTCACCGAGTCTTATAAAATCAGACAAACCAAAATCCGTTTCCTTCAATTATGCATGCACCTTCAATTATCGTGAAGTCACATATACGGACCATAACTAGAAATCTAACCACATTAACGAACCTACCAAATTGTTTTCATTCACATTTTTATCCCTTTCAGAGTACGATGCTATGAATGAACTATTTTGCAAACTTCAATACTACAGTCCTATAAATGAGATTAGATGTAAAAAATGGAATTTTAAAAGTTCAATAATAGCAACGTACTTTTACTGCTTTGCTTATTACCAGATAACTATAACAAAAAGATTCTTAAAATAAATAGAAAACTATTATATTATTAATAATCTTCGAAAGTTTTTGAATTTTGTTCCGTCCCTACATTAAATACATCACTCTATATTCAATAAAAGAACCCATAAAATAAATATCATATTTAATATGCTACAATAATATTATTTTTAATTTTACCTCATATTTTGTAAAATTGCTTGATGGTATGCTGTCCGTTCTTCTCAATATAACACGGTTTGTAAATCACTAAATGATGTTAAAGGCGATTCAAGATTAAGAAGGGACAAAGTTGGCAAAACATGAAGAGGGACTTCTTTCCTCACGTATTCTGCACCACTGCCAGAAAAAAAATCCTGCTTTTAATGAATCAAAGATAAAACAGCAATGTACTTTACTCTTTTTACCAATATAGGCAATGTACTTTGTTGTTTACCCTTGATAGCAATATATTTACATTTCTTTACCCACAATACCAATGTACTTACATATTATTTTACCGATAATAGGAATATGTAACACAAAATAGCAACATACTTTACTCTTTTTACCAATATAAGCAATGTACTTTATTTTTTACCCATAATAACAATACACTTTATTTTTTACCCATATATATGTAAATATATGTACCTCATTTCCATATTTGAACGATGCATTGCTTCTTGCATACTTTCAGACATATCCATGGGTTCAATATCAATTACTGAACTTTCTATGTTGCTAGTAGGGTAGTTGTTAAAACTTTGTCCCTTCTTAATTGTTCATTAAATTTCACAAAGATAAAAATTGGGTTATGTTCCAATTTTCAATTCCATTCCATGATGAAATGAAAAAAAGATTACTAAAAAATAAAAAAAAAATTACTAAGAAATGAAAATTAACAAAATGGAAGATACCGCATTCCTTTAGAAATGGTCCATTCCATTTTATCCAACAAAACAAACAGGTTTTTCTGATTCCTATGTGTTGAAAAATATATTTTGTATGTGACCATCACTGAAATAAGATGAACTGTTTTTATTTTATCTGACAAATATTATCAGTTTATTTCAGGTTGCATGGACCCGAGATCAAAAACAAGAATGAATCAAGACCCAAGAAACTTTGAGAAAACAACCAAACCTGAGGAAGTGATGCTATGAACCAAAGAGCAAAATGAAAAAATGTCACCCAGCTACAGCAATCACGACGCGACAGAAGCCATGGTCGCGACGTGAAGAGAAGCAAGACAGAAGAGTCCAGATTGCTACAGCAATCGCGACGCGACGGAAGCCCTGGTCGCGACGCGAAGCCTTCAACGCGACACCACCAACTTCTCAATCGCGAGGCTACCAACACAACGCACTAACCAGTGGCCGACCAAAAGCAACACGACAAACGCACCCTCGCGACGCGACGGAAGCCCTGGTCGCGACGCGAACGCTGTATTTCAGCAACTATAAATAAGAAGCTCACCTCTTGCCATTCTTGTGCAGAAAAACCTTACACCACACCAAACCCATTCAAGCACCAATACATCAAGATTACCCCACGTCCAAAGAGCAAAAAAACCTGCCAAAACTCTCTAGAGAAAACTCTTTTCAACCAAAGAAAATTCACGTCCAAACAAACACCAAACAAAACCGCTACACCCATACTCTACCCGACACCAAACAAAACCTCTACCCAACACCATACAAAACCTCTACCCGACACCAAACAAAACCTCTACCCTACACCAAAAACAAAACCTCTACCCGACACCAAACTTCAAACCTCTAAACAACCTCAACCCGAATACCAAACTACAAAACCTACACACCCTCTACCAAATACAAAAACCCCGTGCATCTCAATTAAACCAACACCAAAAACCCCATTTCACCAAACACCAAAAACTACCAAACATCATCCTATCGTAAAGAACAAGAATCGACGCTTCAAAGAAAACATCATCTTCCTCAGCTATCGATAAGTTCTTTTGAAATTACCTGTGTCGTTATTGATTTATTTAAACTGTTATAAATCAACTGTACCAAATATCCAATACATCCGAATTGAACCTTGACAACGAAAACATATGTTGACTGTATTTAACCGAGACATCTAACGTCTAACTTCTAACTTTTAACCTTTTATTTATTGTAAAAACACTTTATCGTTGATAATGGCGTTTATTACATCTAACCTCTAACTTCTAACATTTATTTTATTTACCGCTTTCTGTCTATTTAAATACTGTCTAGATTAAATTTACCGCTTTATTTTACTTATTTATAGCTTTCAGTAACTTAATTTTAGTTTATATTTATTCCGCAATTCTTATTTATTCCGCATATTATAGATAAAATACATATCTGTCACACAGTAATCAGCTTAATAACCCTTATTCGTGGAGATCGGTTATCGTATTTTCAACACTATGGAATGAACCATTCCATTCCTTGTCTGATTCCATCATACCAAACACCATCTTAATGCTAAGCATTAATTAGTGATTAATAAGTTGAAAGATCAAGAATCAAAATTGAAAAATATACCTTTGAAGCTCCTACAGCAGCTCTTGAATCACCAGTGTCATGCTCTAGAGATTCCACCCGTGTTGACCCTGAAATTGTGAGTGAATTATCTGTGGAACTTAAGGAAGATTCTAGATCTATAATGGAACTTTTATTAATAGGAGAAACAGGAACATGTCTTAACACATGATTTTGCTTTCCATCTAATGACTGGAATGCAGTAACTTGTATTCTTCCAATCTGAATCAAGCCACATTTGTTTAAATTTTAGGGTTTTGCAAATGAAAATCTTTATACTAACAGGTTAGAAAATCATCTTACAAAATTTAAGTTAAAGTTAGAACCTTGTATTGATCTCCATTAAAACACGAAAAGATCAATCCTATAAACCCAGAATCTAGAAGTTGATACATAGCTTGAGTCCGTACATCTGCACATGCAATACACACAATGATAAATCTTGTTTTAGAGTGTAATAAAAATAATAAATTAACATAATTGGGATCATATCACATTTATAGAGTATAGTAAATTAGTGCCTTAGTTTAGAGTTTAGACATCATATTTCACTGTATATGAAAACTTACCAACATGAGAAGGAAGGACTGTGATATGTGGATGTGAATGATACCAGCCAATCACTCTTGTTGTTCTTCCACTTTCAAGAGTCATTTTGTGTTATAAGGTTAATTGAACAAATACATACATTTTCTTGATATAATAGAAGGTGAGTGACAGAATTAAAGCAGACCAAGTTTCTGTAAGTTTATATAAAGGATATATCGAGCTCTTGGTATTTTAGAAGACCTTCACATGCCTTCATCATAAATAAAGAAACATAGATGTACATAAAAAGGATGAAAACTAATACAGATATAAGATTGGCATATGATCAAACACCTGGTGTGCAGAAGGTGAGGGCTTACCTGTTGATATTCGCTCCAAGTGTGTTAATTTCACCACTGTAGCCAAGAACAATGTTGGAAAACTGAAAACATTGATTCATTTATGCATTATTACTTTAACAAAACCGAAAAACCTTATAAAAATCTAAATATTAACAATTCGATGAACCAGATACTACCAAGGATAGAGCACAATTTTGATAAGATAAAATTTGCTTAGTCATGGATGCATCATACTCGATACTGTTTGTTTCATGTATTCACACCTCAAATCAAATTACAGAAACCCGATTCAAATCTATGAAATCGGAAACATTTGGATATCTCAAATCGATCGATAAACTATCACAGAAACGTGAATACCAAAGCAAGAGGTGGTACCTTGAGGACTATCACAGAAACGTGAATACCAAGTGGTTTGAAGCAGGCAAGCAGGTGAGTTGATTTTTTTTCCCGATCTTGCCTCAGGTGGAGCTTCATTAGCGGTGTAAACACGATCAGCCGGAGGACTCCACGAGGTCGTTGAAATCAGAAGCAGAGGAAACACGAGAGCCTCTGAAGAGAACAGCACCAGGTGAGTCGAATTTTTTTCTCCCGATCTTGCCTCTCGATTTCCTCTTATCGGAATCGTACCCTTGTGTGCGTGATGCCTGAGAGTTACACGGGTTGAGGAAAAAATTAGGTCAAAAACAAACCTGAATCACAGGAGTCGATACCGCGTCTCTCTCGATCTTTCTTTTCTATCTCTCGGTCTCTATTGAACTCAGATAATAGAGGTATTCGATTTACAGAAGGAAGAAAGAGGGAAGGTGCTGCAAGGAAAGGAGAGGTGTCGTGAATACAGAAGGGGAGGTGGAAGGAAAGCTGGAGGAATACTATTGGCAAAGAGAAGGCACCCCGCTTAAAACTCCCAAAACCCTCCCACCCCACCAATCCTTCTAGAAACAGGTTGTGTTTTAATATATAGTAATGATACTCCGAAGGTCTAAAACAGAGAAGACCATATACTATTGTAAGTTGTATAAGAATATAGACAAAATTATGATTTTTGTCTCCAAAGTATACCAAATATTTCATCTTAGGATATACTATTAGAAAATCACGGTTTTGGTCACTAATGTTTGTAAAAGGTTTCAAATCAGTCCTTGGGACATATAAAAAGACTGAAATACCCTTTTTATTTTATTTTTCATTTTTATTTTAATACATTATTTATTAAATCAATTTAAAATATAAAAAAATAAACCCACCCACCCCCACCCCCACCCACTACCCCCTCCCCGTTAACAGTATTGTCGGAAACCCATCTGAATTTGTGTTACTGTTATTCGGTTTTGGTTTTGAGAAAAACGGATCCCATTTATGAACCCCCACCAAATGACCTTCTTCTAACAAAGCATATTTCCAACTAAGTTCTTCAATAAAACCATTCTTCCGTCTGTCAATCAGATCCTTTCTTAAATTCGTCACCTTGTTGATAACGGATTGTACAGATATATCTTTTCAGTCTCCAATTTGGACCGAGGATATGCATATATAAACCTAGGGGTCAAATCCACGACCTCCTTCCTCATCATCTTTATCGTTTCAGGATCAATTTGAGCTAGGCGTTGTTCGATGCTGATATTCCGGAGAATATTATCTTCGGGGATAAAAATGGAATATTTCGTGTAGTTCTTCAGATGATGCCAAGTGTATTGCGTGTAGAACGAAGAGGGATGAAAAAAACCGGGATACAACCCGCCAAGATTGAAGCATGTAGAACGAAGCTTCCCTGAGTTTGAATTCTTGCATTGATCGATTAAAAGACTCCGGATTGATTTCAGGTTACCCGGTCTTGGAGCTCCGGCGAAACAGAACAGCCATTTCCGGTCAAGTTTCATCATCCTGTTTTGCCAAGTGAAAACATCGGAACCATTTGATGGATGGAAGTAAGTAGGATATGAAATGGCGAAATCGTTTAAATTCCATGGACTTGATTTGATGATAAGGGTCGACATATCTTTAGCAGTAGGTAAGAACAAGAACTTATTCCCCCAATCGGTGTCTTTGTTGCTTAAAATCCCAAGTGATTCTACCTCCGACGAGAAAATGATCCTTTCCGTTCATGATCTTCCACTCATTATTCCCGCCCCGACATCCTTTCTGTTACAATTATATAACCATGAATCGAAAACCACCTGATTAGTTAACTTTTTCCGGCGATACTCATAACGGGGAGGGGGAGGGGGTGGTGGGGTGGGTGGGTTATTTTTTTTTAAAATTGATTTAATAAATAATATTTTAAAAGAAAAATGAAAAATAAAATAGAAAGGGTATTTCAGTGTTTTTATATGCCCGAGGGACTGATTTGAAACCATTTGCAAACTTTAGTGACCAAAAACGTGATTTTCTGATAGTATGTCCTAAGGTGAAATAGTTGGTATACTTTAGGTGCCAAAACTGTAATTTTGTCATAAATATATAATGGCATATGCTTGTTTAAGTGAAAATATTGTAACCAAAACTTAAAATATTAAGAGTAATTTATATTTTTGGTTATTGTAGTTTGTCACAAATCACATTTTGGTCCAATTATCGGAAAATTTATATGAATAGTCTCTCTGATTTTGTAAATTTTACATCGGAGGTCTTTGATCCATATAAAAAAGTCATTGGTCCATGTAAAAAGGCTTTCTTATTCTTTCTATTTTCTTTTTCTTATCATTTAATATTTTTAATAAATAAAAATTAGAAATAAAACTAACTCCACCATACACCCATCCTCTCTCTTTCTCTCTCTCTCTCTCTCTCTCCAAAATTGCTATGTGGAGCCAATAGAATCAAACCCGTGGAAATCAATCTTCTTTTTGTTTCAAAATCAATGTTCATGGAACTGGATCTAACCCAAAAATATAAATTCCATGAAGATCTATAATTAATGTAGAAAACGAAACATCCAATCCAATCACAAGAAGTCTGATGGCTAATCACAAATCCAGTAAATCCACAAATACAAGTCACTAATCCCGTTACCACTACAAGCACTAACCTGGATGATATCCAATTGTAAACCCAGGAGGAAACACTAGTACAGGTCGAGGATAGTGTGCTTGGATGATGATTTTACCAAATTCAAAGTCCAATGTGAAGAACCTAGTAAGGAATTGGGTTAATCCATCTCATCTGTGAATTTCTTTTACCTTGTTATCCTGTTATATTCAACACCGGGGGACACCAAATCCCACCATTATCTAGAACCAAATCCACTCCCACTCCCACTCCCACCCTCCCCTAACCCCCACCTCATTGTGACTACCAAAATCCAGATTAACACAACAACATAATTTGATTCAACCCAAGTTAACAATAAGCAATAGTCAATGAAGAACCGATGAAATCCATCAAAGTTGTTTACAAATGGATCTTCTTTATTTATTAAATCAGACTACATTAAAGATTGTATTCCACGTTCATTGGCTTCGTGAACAAAACGACAAATCTGAGAAAAGGAAACATAAAAAAATCATGGACAAAATACCCTTTTATTGATTCCATGAAACATAAAAAATCTAGATCCTAATTCTTGTTTTGGAATAAGGTATTCATATCCAAGGGGTTTCCATTTTTGGTAGTTAAGCAACCACAATGAAGGAACTCTTGAAAACCCATAATTCCTCCGGTCATTGATCTCCACATCTGTTTTTTGTGTCTGTAATTTGGATACTTCGAATTCCATAATCTTTATATGGAAACGAAGAGTAACGCTAACAATCAGGAGTAAGAGCAATATTTTTTCTAGTGAACAAGAAATAGGAAAGTAAGAGAGAAAGAGAGACAATGAGAGAGTGAGAAAGTGAGTGAGAGAGATAAAGAGAGGACATGCAATCGGGTATGGGTGGGGTCTTTTTTTAATTTCTTGATTATTAGAAGAATAATAAGAAAAACAAAAATTTTAATTAAAAGGATAAGAAAGTCTTTTACATGCTCAGAACCTTCGGTGCAAGATTTGGAAACCATAAGGACTAACTATATGTCTATATCAATTTTCCAATAGTTGAACTAAAAGTATGATTTTTGGAAAACCAGAGGGACCAAAAATGTAATTTACTCGAATATTAAATTATTATTTCATAGAGAGAGAGAGAGACATCATCAATATTGGTTAAATTTTTTTAATAATATCATACCAGTTTTTGAAATTGCTTTGTATTAATACAATTCCAAAAGAATTTTATAAATATATATCATATACACATCATCAACGATTTTATTATTCAACAAATATTCAATAAAATATTTTGGGAAACCACATGGACCAAACTAGAGTCTATTAGCCAAAAGGCTTGTCTATGAAAAAATTTCAAACTATAGGGACCATCCTTGAGGTTTTTAAAAGTTAGGGGCTAAACTTGATATTCTTAGAAAGCACAGGGGCCATTTTATAGTTTTGTCTAGATTTTAGTTTAAATTATAAGCAATAAATCTTTTTAAAAACATATAATAGTTTAATAATAATAAATACTTAATTTATTAATTTTTTTTATGATAATATCGATAAATAATTAAAACATGCATAACAAAACCTCAATCTCATTAGCTTTGGTGCATGTTTAACACTCAGCTTTTGATAGTTTTTGGAAGATTTTAACTTTTAACTTTTAAATAACTCAGAAAAAAAAAGCTTTATTCGCCAATACAAGATTTTAACTTTTATTTTTAAACAAAAAACCTCTTAATCCAAAATCTATTTTAAGTAGCTTTTGGGATCTTTTAGTTTTTCAAAGCTCTTAGTATTTAGTTTTATATGGTTGTAAATATTTATAAGATAACAACTACTCTTATGAAACATTTTTACAAATAAAAGCTACAACTTTTGACTTCCATATACCAATTACCAGCCTCCAACTAGTTTCGTCAAACATGTCCTAAATGTAATGTGGCATTCCGATGAACCTTACATAATCCAAAAGAGCAATGGTACATGAACTTTAGTGATACATCTGCAAGCCACCGTGGAAGGCTTGAGGTTTAATACCAACAAAAATTATATGGATGTTTTGTTAAGTCATCGTCGATTATTGACTTTATTTATAGTTTTCTTTATTTGTTATATTATATTTTTGTTAATATTCTATTATATTAAATGTTATTTTTTTAAATTAATTAATTTAATACGAGATATTCAATAAAGTCCATTTTCTAATATATTCATTTATTTTTAAAATGTAATATTTATAAAAAATGTACTTAACATTATCAATATATATATATATATATATATATATATATATATATATATATATATATATATATATATATATATATATATATATATATATATATATATATATATATATATATATAGTAAATTGCATAAAAGTCACTAACATTTTTTATTTTCTCGATTTTGACACTGTATTTTTAGTTTTTATGATTAAGTCCTTATGTTTTCGGAAAAGTTGCAATTAAGTCATTATGTTTTCCAAAAAGTTGTGAAAATGACCATATGACATGATAGCAACATGTCATATGGTCAGATTTGCAATTTTTTAAAAATCTGATGACTTAATATCAAAATAAAAAACATAGTGTCAAAAATCTAGATATCTGAAAAAGTTAGCGATTTTATACAATTTATCATATGTAATTTATACAAGTTAATCACTTTACATGCCTCATACGTGTCCAAAAAAATAAATTTGTTGTTACCTTGGATAGTTTATCCTAACAGCCCCAAAAAAGAACATAAAAAAATCCAAGTTCAATGCTACTTGTGACAAATACCAATTTTGTCACAAGTAGCATTGAACTTTGATTTTTTTTTTTGTTATTTTTTAGAGCTGTTAGGGTAAACTATCCAATGTAACAACAAAATTACTTTTTTGGACACGTATGATGCATGTAAAGTGATTAAGTTGTATAAATTGCATAAAAGTTGCTAACTTTTCCAGATTTCTAGATTTCGGCACTATGTTTTTTATTTTTGCTATTAAGTCATTAGGTTTTCTAAAAAATTGCAAATCTGACCATATGATCTGGTAACCTGTTGTCATCCTATCATCTGTCCATATATATATATATATATATATATATATATATATATATATATATATATATATATATATATATATATATATATATATATATATATATATATATATATATATATATATATATATATATATATATATATATATATATATATATATATATATATATATATATATATTACAATACTTGTACTAAATACATCTCTCATATATAGTTTTATGATATTTATTTTACTAAATGTGTCATTCGTAGTTAGTTATTGGACATCTCATGATTTGACGTTTCAAAAAATAAGATTTTTTTTATTTATATCATTATAAACATTTATAATTATGTATATATTTTTATAAAACTTTAAATTATATACAATATATCCACCAAATACACCAAGCAATATGGCAACTTTTTTACATTTGGTGTATCTAACAGAGATTAAGCTCAAAAACTATCAAGCCATAGTGACTAATCTTGTAATTTACTATAATAATAATAATAATAATAATAATAATAATAATAATAATAATACAATAAAACTAATAATAATATTATTATTATTATTATGATGTAAATTATGTTTAAAAAATGTTCAAAAAACACCATCCAAGTTTGGTTTGTTCAAAAAACACCATCCAAGTAAAGCCTTTGTACAAAAAACATCATCCAAGTAAGGCCTTTGTACAAAAAACACCAACGAACTATATGTTTTGTTTAAATTTTACCTGATGGTAACCGGCTCTTGCAGGTTAAACTGTTCATCTGTTATTATGCCATGTCACTAAATATTAGGCCAAGTCATCCTTTAACCTGCAAGAGCCGGTTACCATCGGGTAAAATTTGAACAAAACATGTAGTTCGTTGGTGTTTTTTGTACAAAAGCCTTACTTGAATGGTGTTTTTTGTACAAATGTCTTACTTGGATGGTGTTTTTTGAACAGACCAAACTTGGATGGTGTTTTTTGAACAGTTTTGAAACATAATTACCCTTATAAGTCATTTTCCGTTATATTTATTATAAACTAAAAGTAGATTGATGTGATAAAGAGAGTTTATGGAAGATTTATAAAGTTTTTTATTTAAAATTTGGAAAGAACAAATTATTACATAAACTGGGAGTATTTCCTAATAGAAATGGGGGCAGCTGAATATACGAAAAAGACAAAGAAGGTGGAGCCTGCGTTCTCGGATGTTGAAGTGTCGGCAAGGGAAATGTACGAGGTTTTTCCAAATATAAAATTAGAAGGTCGACGTGGAGCATTCCACATCCATTCATAGAAAGTCGACTCTCTGTCTCTCTCCCCTAACTTTCCATTTTTGTATTTGCACAATTTTATAATGTTATTAAATAAGCTTATATAATTAAATACAATATTGATTTTAGGATGCAATAGGTATGTATGAGAAATTGTATTCATTCCTACTTTTTACTTCTATTTATCTTCCTATCCATGTCAAATTATAACAAATGTCTTAAAATATTATTATTTTTATTAAATATGACATTTGTCATTATTTAACATGGATAGGAAGATGGATAATAACAAAGAGTAGGAATGAATATAATTTCTCGGTATGTATTTAAGTGGCTATATACATTATAAATAGATGGAACTAGCACCAAACCTTCATTACTCAATTAAAGATTCTTCCAAACCTGTAGCGTATATTATATGCAAATTTATTAAACGATATATATATATATATATATATATATATATATATATATATATATATATATATATATATATATATATATATATATATATATATATATATATATATATATATATATATATATATATATATATATATATATATATATATATCGTTTAATAAATTTGCATATAATATACGCTACAGGTTTGGAAGAATCTTTAATTGAGTATATATATATATATATATATATATATATATATATATATATATATATATATATATATATATATATATATATATATATATATATATATATATATATATAAGAATTCAAATAAGAACCACAAAAATGTTAAGAACCGATATTCACACATTAATAATCATGTCTCTTTTTCGTTTTTATTTTTATTTTTTTCACACTTGTTTATTATGTGAAAATATATCATACTTAATAATTTTTTTTTATTTTTAATACGTTTTACAATATTCACAATATAATAAAATTTCTAGTTATTAAACTGTGAATATTATAACGTAATTTTTTTTCTTTAAAACACGTCAATATTTATATCTAATATCAAAGAAAGAATAATTATATATTTTTATGTGTTTTCTAGTTTTATTTTGATTAAAAACAAGTGTTAAAAATAAAAATACAATATTATTAAACTATAAATTAGTGGTTTTCATGGTTCTCAATATTTTAGTGGTTCTTATTTGAACGCTTCTCTCTCTCTCTCTCTCTCTCTCTCTCTCTATATATATATATATATATATATATATATATATATATATATATATATATATATATATATATATATATATATATATATATATATATATATATATATATATATATATATATATATATATCTACTATGGTACCAAGGGACTAATCTCATCAACACGATTATACATTTTATGGTGGACGCGCATCTATCGGATTATGAAAAAACTCACTTCGGTTTTTCGTTTTTAAATTTTTAGGGCTTATTTTTTATCTAAAAAATTTATCATCTTTTATCCTCTACATATATAGATCCATATTGATATACAAAAAATAATTTTTTTTCTAAATTTTCGCTAGTTGAGATTCACATGTGAATATTAACTGTTATTCTGTTCACTGTTGACATTTATAATGACATATGATATTGTCATGTGAATCTAAATAAGTTTTTGTGTGAATGTGAGTGTAATTAACTTATGAGTCATAGTATATTCATTATAAATGATTAAAATATTGAATTGTTAAAAAATTTCTAACTAAATTAATCATATTCATATTTCAAAGTATTTTTAAAATACCATAAAATATTTATATATGAATCTGAGTAAACTATTGTGTTAATGTAAATAATTTATATTGTTAATTAGAGTAAAATCATTATAAATGGTTAAAATGTTGAAGTAATAAAAACTTCTAAGTAAATTTCAATACTATATGATTTTGATATGTGAATATGAATAAGTTTTCGTGTAAATATGAGTAAATCCACTTGTGAATAAAGTATATTACTTATAAATGGTTATAATATTGTACTACAAGTTTTAAAAGTAAAATAATTACTCATATTCAAATTTTTACGGTTCAGATTCACATTATGAATCCAGACGAGTTGTACTTATGAAAAAAAAAATATTTTTTATACATCAATATGGATATCTATTTGTAGAGGACAAAAAGTTATGAATTTTGGTATATTCGGTTTTTATTTTTGAAAAAGAATAATGTCGAAAAATTAAAAAAAAAAACAAAAAGTGAGTTTTTTTGTTATAATTCTCTACATGTGCGTCAATGTAATAAATATACAACCTATTTTTAGCAGTTGATGATTTTGATTCCGACGATCGAGATTAATCCTTTGGTACCATGAATAATTTTAGTCCCTTATTGAATCCAACCATATATATATATATATATATATATATATATATATATATATATATATATATATATATATATATATATATATATATATATATATATATATATATATATAAGGTTGAAAACCGTAAGAACCACTATATGAATATATGTACACAAGTAACTAATTTATAAGTTTTTGAAAACAATGTCCGTCCATGAACATATGTTCTCAACATTAGAAAATACGTATAGTTGTTATTTATGTATGATCATGACACTCATACATGTTCAGTTATGAACAATGATGAACATGACCAATTTCGAGGATTTTGAAGACAATGTTCATCCATGAACATATGTTCACCTATGAACATGTGTCAATGTTTGAAGACATTGTAAGTCATCAACCCTAACTTTCCAAAAGTGACACCAACAGTCCTATGACTCATAAAAATGTAAACTTTATCAACCAATCCTAGCCAAACAAGCTAATGGTGGAGATCTAGATCCAAAATGGTGATTAAAAAGCTCAAACTCTATCCAAAATGATATTGAGACTAAGCTAGGGTTTATATCAAGGATCCAAGAGCAAAAAGGAGAACATAACGTGATAATTGTGGCCCAAAATACGATTTAGGGCTCCAAGTGTCAAACAGCAACCATTAGGGGCACTAATTGAAGAATTAGCGTCACTAATGCATGAATGTGCATGGCCACAACATCCAGGTGATAGTGTTTTATTTTTACAACAAAACACTATCATTTAAAGACTGTTTTATCGCATAAAGACACTCAGAGGCACACGAAAACTATATTTTTGTGCAAAACAAAAGAACTCAAAAACCGCCTTAAAACATGCAAAATGCTTCTCTATAACAGATATGGTTCAGACAGACCCGTCTAACCTACCTCGTCTGTTAAACAAATAAATTGTATTTTATATAAGAATGCATGTTTTCTTAATATCAAGGCAAAAGCTCACATTCCAACGGCAGCTCCTGATGCACACCACAGACTCCCAAAAGTCTGGCGGTGATAAAAGATCTACTGTCGGGTCACTACTAGCCCAAGCCAGCCATTTGTTTTCATATAGAAAACATCTCACAAATCACGGGGAAAGCCTATTAAGATATCATTATTTCTCTCAAAAGAATCATGATTAATTTGTCTTTCGTCCCCAGACATCCTCACAAAAATTGCAAGCTAACGAGAGAATATCTCATCTATTCATACACTGCACATCACGGCCCACTGCTGTGTTGCAGATGTAAATCTGCCAGAACTATGGTATTTACCATAGGAAATCATGATAAGCTCAACATCAAAACAAGCTTATATTAACAGGTGGCTAAACATGAATTACGATTCATGTTTAACTTGAACAGAGTTCTCCGGAGCTGCTGGTGTGAGGAAAACAAGAGGGATTTGTGTGTTAACATTTATGGCTTATTTTCAGGAACAAGACCCAAGAAACTCTGATAAGAAACCAAACCCGAGGAAGTGATGCTCCAAACCGAAGAGTAAAAAGGCGAAAAACGCGTAAAAAATACAGCAATCGTGACTTGACAGCCTCTGTGTCACGACGTGAAGAAGAGCAAGGTAGAAGACCAAAAATCTACAGCGCTCGCGCCGCGACGGATGCATGGGTCGCGACGCGAAGACATAGGACGCGACATCACCAACTTCTTGGTCGCGAGACTACCAACAAACGCACTAGCCAGACCAGTGGTCGACAAAAGCAACACCAGGCCGCACCCTCGCGACGCGACGGACCCTTTGGTCGCGGCGCGAGCACTGAACACAGCAAGTATAAATAGAGGCCTTCCAAGCACGGATTTAGATACCAATTTACATCCTTTAGACACCAAGTTACCAATTCACTCTCTATCTGTTGTAATAGTTGAAATATCTCTTAGTTAGTTGTTTAGAACCAATAGATTATCACTTTCGGTGGTAATTCTAATAGTAATTCAAGATAATTTGAAGGATAAACGCTCCAAGTTACATGCCGAGGAACACCAAGACCATCTTCACGATCATCACTCGAATGGAAGGCTAATCTCTTCAGATTACTTCCGGTAATGTTATCTTACCTTTAGTGTAACATGTTTTTACTTTGATTCCGAACAAATGTTTTACTATTGTAATTATTAAACTCTCATATCTTTGAATACAACTAGTAAATCATTTGTGTCTACTTCTACTTGCTATCATATTCTCAAGACATAGTATTACCAACATATTCTTCGTGCCTATCTCACCTAAATAACGAGCTAAGACGGATAATCGGTTAATATACTTTGTGCTCAAGTAATATGTAACAAGTTGTAACGTTACTATCATCTAGATAAAACATAATATTGCCAAACCATTGTTTGTACCTAATCTACTCAATTGTTAGACAAAGACAAATAATTGACTCAACATATTATGTATTTACCCATGTAATAGTAATTGTTAGTAAACTGTAATTATGTCAAAGTAATTATATCGGAATCATTATAGTAAAACATGCGAAACTAATTGTTGATAACTAAACCGGAAGTAATTCTTTATCTGTTCTCAAGTTACAATTTCAATATTTTTACCATCACCGTTAATATTTACTTTACAACTCATTAAAAGTTAACCACTAAATCCTTGGACTCGACCCCGCTTGCCCTATCTACGTAGTAAAAGTGGGTTATAAATTATTTTTGACGCGTGTGACGATAGCACTGTCAAAATGGCGCCGTTGCCGGGGATTATGTGCGCTTAATTTCTAAAGAGTTGCTTAAAGTTAAATTTTTCTTTTTGTTATTATTTTCTTTCTTGTGCAAACTCACTTGTTTATGCATACAAGACATAGTAGCAATAATTCACCATTATTATTCAACCCGGAGCCCGAAAGAACTTTTAGAAACAATCGAATTGCAAGGCGTTTATTTAGAACAATGAACTTGGACGAAGTATTGGTAGAAGATGTTCCCGATGAATCACACATACAACCACCACAAGCGGGTCCTCATAATCCCATACCACAAGCACATCCACCAATTCCTCCACAATTCCGCAACAATGGCAATGGTGGATATCAAGGAGATAATACCAATAATTGGAATGGCACAAATCGACACAACGGTGGCTTCCATGAAGGTAATCAATTTCAATTCCATCCTCGTTATTTTGATCAACCAAATAGACACTCCGTAGCATCTCACTTTCAGCCAGGAGATTATGATGATCCTTCACCTATAATATTTCCACACGGAAACGAACATATTGTAGAAATTCGACCACAATTAATTGGAGTAATTCCACTTTTTCGTGGTTATAAAAATGAGGATCCTTATAATCACTTATATGAATTTCTTGCAATAGCAAACGCAAACACGCCAAGGGAAACCAATAGAGACACGTTTAAATTGCATTTATTTCCATTCACCTTAAAAGAAAAAGCAAAATATTAGTTTACATCACTTGCTCCTGGAAGTATTAATACTTGGGATCAATTGAGAACCAACTTTTTACAAGAGTTTTACCCAGCTAGTAAAACCACAGAAATAAGAAAAGCAATACAAGATTTTACACAAAAACCCAACGAAGAATTTCATGATGCTTTCGACCGTCTTAAAGAATTACTACGATCGTGTCCACATCATGAATTCCCTCATTGGCAACTTGTACGGTATTTCTTTGATGGAGTAGATAGCACGAACCAATCCATGATAAACGCTGCCTCAAGTGGTACATTTATGTTGCAAGATAGTGAGAATGCATGGAAATTTTTGGAACAATTGAGTAATGGTTCAAAAGCCAATTACTCGACAAAAAAACATGATAATTCAAATCAAACTGTTGCAACAATAGCACTTGATAAAACATGGAAAACTGGAGTAAAATCTGATATCATGGCTTTAAGCAAAAAGGTTGACTTATTGCTTACAAGTCTTGGAAAAGAGAAAGGTGTTAATGTTTTGCAGGGACAAAAGCCGTGTGCAAATTGTGGAAACACCGGACACAATGCGCATAATTGCACGAAGACCCATGAAGAACTCAACCATCTAAGTGGATATGGTCAATACCATAATCCACAAAGATCCTTCAGACCCAACCATCAG
Organism: Cichorium intybus; assembly: GCA_023525715.1. NCBI lineage: Eukaryota > Viridiplantae > Streptophyta > Magnoliopsida > Asterales > Asteraceae > Cichorium > Cichorium intybus. The sequence goes on along the minus strand of CM042012.1, from coordinate 13,263,475 downwards.
GGAAATTTTCATAACAACAACCAGGGGAATTTTAATAATAACAATCAGAGAGGACCATATCAAAACCAGCATCAAAACCAGCAACGAACATTTCAACCCAACCACAATGGAAGAGAAGGAGGTACAAGCAGAAAAGAACCGGAAAATGAAGGAACAAAGCTCGACAAAATAATGGAATTCATTACTCAAACATACCAGAAGACTGACACTAACACCAAAACGATCGCAGCAATGGAGAAACAAATAGCACAATTAGCTGAACAACTCGGGAAAAGAGAAGAAGGAAAATTCCCAAGCAACACAACTGTGAATCCATCTCACAGTCAAAGGCCGGGGAAAGAACATCAAGTCAACCAAGACCATCTTCACGATCATCACTCGAATGGAAGGCTAATCTCTTCAGATTACTTCCGGTAATGTTATCTTACCTTTAGTGTAACATGTTTTTACTTTGATTCCGAACAAATGTTTTACTATTGTAATTATTAAACTCTCATATCTTTGAATACAACTAGTGAATCATTTTTGTCTACTTCTACTTCCTATCATATTCTCAAGACATAGTATTACCAACATATTCTTCGTGCCTATCTCACCTAAATAACGAGCTAAGACGGATAATCGGTTAATATACTTTGTGCTCAAGTAATATGTAACAAGTTGTAACGTTACTATCATCTAGATAAAACATAATATTGCCAAACCATTGTTTGTACGTAATCTACTCAATTGTTAGACAAAGACAAATAATTGACTCAACATATTATGTATTTACCCATGTAATAGTAATTGTTAGTAAACTGTAATTATGTCAAAGTAATTATATCGGAATCATTATAGTAAAACATGCGAAACTAATTGTTGATAACTAAACCGAAAGTAATTCTTTCTCTATTCTCAAGTTACAATTTCAATATTTTTACCATCACCGTTAATATTTACTTTACAACTCATTAAAAGTTAACCACTAAATCCTTGGACTCGACCCCGCTTGCCCTATCTACGTAGTAAAAGTGGGTTATAAATTATTTTTGACGCGTGTGACGATAGCGCTGTCACCAGGCTGGCATCGCGAATATTCCAAAGGCTCGAAGCATTAGCGTCGCTAACCACAGGGTTAACGTCGTTAATCCTTGTTTTTCCCAAATTCACAATTTTAATTTTTAAATATAATCCATAACTTAATACCTGGTCAAGTGTTTTACATTTAAAATGCTTGAAGAAAAGGGGTGTGTGTGTGTGTGTATGAAACACATTTCACAATGAAATTATTCTATTTAATTATGTTTTATGTTTGTTTTGTTAACTTATTCTTATTTGAGATTTTTAGTATTCTTATTTCATCAATTAGAATAGTATACATCTCTATGTAATACAAGCTATGATATTTTATTATCATGTGTTATTTTTGTGATTTCAAAATAAAATCTATTTATATATTTAGGTGTTTAATATTTTGAAAGAGCTTTATACTAATAGTTAGCTAGATATTATATTTTAATATTTATATTTAAATGGCCATTCGAGAAAATTATCAAAAAAAAACACATGAGCGCTTGAAGAGATTATTAAGAAAATAAAACATGTTGATCAATAAATAATTAATACTGTCTTTCTAATAAAAATATAATTAATACTTTAGTTTAATCGAATTGAATTATTTTTACAAAATACTTAGTAAATCATATATAATTAATACTTAAATTTGATCAAATTGAATAGTTTTAAAAAATACTTAGTAAATCATATATTATAATTAGGGTTAATAACATAAAAACCACTGTAGTTTATCCAAAATTCCGGTTTAACCACTATATTTTTTTTTGTTCCATAAAAACCACCCATACTTTTAAAAATTCCATATTGACCACTGTTCATTTTATTTTATAACTTTTAACGATTATTTTCATCGAAATATTATGTGAAAAGTTTCATATCGATATTTGAAGCAAATATTGGAACTTCATTGCAGCGAAAATGATACATAAAGTTTTCTACATGTGATTTTGGTCTTCATAAGCGCAACTTTTCGGCCACGTTGTGATTGCATAGGGAGTCCAAGTGAATCCACTAAAATTTGAATGCGACAGGGGTAAAAAGTATTCCGAGTTGGCGGCATAAAATCTTGACTTTTATTTGTTATAGTGGTGACAATGTATCTTTTTGAAAATATGAGTGGTTTTTACGAATTTTTTTGAAAGTATGAGTGGTTTTTTTTAAAACAAAAAAAAATAGTGCTTAAACCGGATTTTGGCCAAACTACAGTGGTTTTTATGTTATTAGCCCTTATAATTATATTCTAAGAAATGGGGTTTGCTAATATGTAACTGTATTTTACAATTATCTATATATAATTATCAATAGATGTATTTTTTCTTCTAGTATGCAGGGCTAAATACATAAAAGCACAACCATTTATCATCTAGTATGCAGAAAAACCCTTATACTTTGTTTACATTCATAAAAACCCAAAATTTATCATCCAACATACAAAATAACCCTTAAATTATATTTGCATGCAAATAAACCTTTGTATTATCATTTACCTTGCAATAAGATCCAATTACCAGGTTTTTTTACATATTTACCAGATGATGTGGCAATCAACGTGATGTGGCTGTTGACATGGACGACAACTGGGCATGCCGGCTCATGTGGCGGACAACTTGGCATGCCACGTCAACATCATCCTTTACTTAAAAAAATTGGTTAGTAAATGAAAAAAATGTGGTGGAAGGGATTAGAACCCGCAACCACCTACACATACCAACAAGCTTACCACTAAGCTAGAACCAGTTTCATGTATATGGTAACCTAAACCTTAATATTTAATTCGTAAAGCTGCAAGTATATATATATATATATATATATATATATATATATATATATATATATATATATATATATATATATATATATATATATATATATATATATATATATATATATATATATATATATAGATATATATGCTTGTATTTTTATTATTTAATATACTTTTTTAATATTTTTCATATGTTTTCTTATATAGACTTTTATACGTTTTCTATATATATCTTTATGAACACTTTTATACAATTGTTTTACATTTTTATATTTTTATATACATGTTTTGTATACATTTTTGTATGTTTTTCATACAAAAATGTTTTGGTTAAAAACATGTGTTTTCTTTTTACAAAACGCATATAAAACATACATCTTTTATATATGTTGCTTATAATGTTTTTTCAAAACGAATAAAAACACATCGAAATATACTAAAAACGTATACATGATGTATAGGACATATATTTTCTATATTTTTTTACAAAACGCATATAAAACATACATTTTCTATATTTTTTATATATGGCTTTTACTTACGTTTTTTATATACGTTTTGTGTATTTTTTATATGTATGTCTTATACATTATGTATACGTTTTTAGTATATTTCGTATGTGTTTTTATTCGTTTTGAAAAAACATTATAAGCAACATATATAAAAATGTATGTTTTATATGCGTTTTGTGAAAAAGAAAACACATGTTTTTAACCAAAACATTTTTATATGCAAAACATACAAAAATGCATACAAAAATATACAAGAAACAATATAAAAAACGTATACGCAACGTATATAAAATCATACAAAAATGTATACAAAACATGTATATAAAAAAGAGCTAATAACATAAAAACCACTGTAGTTTGCCTTCACATCCGAGAAAAATCATCTGTTTCCGTTGGAGAATCTTTTGACAAGGTTGGCATGGCCAAAATCCGGTTTAAACACTATATTATTTTTTGTTCTTAAAAAACCACTCATATTTTCAAAAAAAAAATCGTAAAAACCACTCATATTTTCAAAAAGATACATTGCGACCACTATAACAAATAAAAGTCATGATTCTATGCCTCCAACTCGGAACAATTCTTACTCACGTCGCATTCAAAATTTAGTATATTCACTTGGACACCCTATGCATTCATAACGTGGCCGAAGAACTGCACTTACGAGGACCAAAATCACACGTAGACAACTTTATGTATCATTTTCACTGCAATCGATTTCCAATATTTGTTTCAAATGTCGATATGAAACTTTTCACATAATCTTTCAATGAAAATAATCCTTAAAAGTTATAAAATAAAATGAATATTGGTCAATATGGAACTTTTTGAAAATACGAGTGGTTTTTATGGAACAAAATAAAATATAGTGGTTAAGCTGAAATTTTGATCAAACTACAATGATTTTTATGCTATTAACCCTATAAAAAATATAAAAATGTAAACCAATTGTATAAAAGTGTTCATAAGAATATATATAGAAAACGTATAAAAATACAAGCATATATATATATATATATATATATATATATATATATATATATATATATATATATATATATATATATATATATATATATATATATATATATATATATGTATGTATATTTATTTATTTATTTATACTTGCAATTTTACGCATTAAATACTAAGGTTTAGGGTAACCATATACACGAAATTGGTTCTAGCCTAGTGGTAAGTTAGTTGGTTTATGTGTTGGTGGTTGCGGGTTCTAATCCCTTCCGCCATATTTCTTTCATTTATTAACCAATTTTTTTAAGTAAAGGAAGATGTTGACGTGGCATGCCAAGTTGTCCGCCACATGAGTCGGCATGCCAATTGTCGCCATATGAGCCGGCATGCCCAATTGTCCTCCATGTCAACAGCCACATCACGTTGATTGCCACATCATCCGGTAAATATGTAAAAAAAAACCTGGTAATTGGATTTTATTGCAAGGTAAATGATAATATAAGGGTTTATTTGCATGCAAATATAATTTAAGGTTTATTTTGTATGTTGGATGATAAATGTTGGGTTTTTTTTAATGTAAACAAAGTGTAAGGGTTTTTCTGTATACTAGATGATAAATGGTTGTGCTTTTGTGTATTTAACCCTTATTTAAAACTCTTATGAGTTTTCAAAATTTTTTAATAATAATGTTAACGTTAGACTATAATCATAAATATTACAATAAACTTATATATTATAATGATATTATCACATGACTCATGGTAATTCATTTTAAATAAACATTAGTTTTTAATTGTTTAAAGTTGATGATGAAACATGATTTTAATTTTATTGTATATATGTAATTTTAGAATTACATATACGTAAAAAAATGCTTTAAGTATGCTTATTAAATCAATACAAATATTATTATTAGTTTATAATCGTAAATATTATGACAAAGTTAGATATTATAATGATATTATCAAATTAATTAAGGTAGCTTATTTTAGTTAAACATTATTATTTAGTTGTTTAAGTGTTGTCAATAAAAATATATTTGTAATTTTATTGTATATGTAATGTGTAAAATTAGTTAAATCAGTACATGAAGGTCTAAAGTGTATCATAAGTTAACATTAGCGGACTCTGTGTTTGGGTCACAACAGTTATCTTAGAAGTATATCCAATCATAATATAGTTTCATCAACAGGTAATTTATTATTTTATATTTAAATTAATTAGTGCTTTCTAAAACTTTAGTATATAGTCGTTCTTTGGATAATAATTCATGAAAGTTTTGTTCTAGGAAATACTTTTTGTATCTTCAACTAATCCATTTAATAAATCTTTATAAATCATGATATTTAATTCATAAATTGAAAGATCTTTAGTTAAATTTAACGTAAAATATCTTTACTTTAAAATTGATAATCTTTATATCAACCTTCACGTCAATTTAGTTGAAGTTGAAAAAATATATGATATTTTTTATTTCTTATCGTTTTAAGTATCATAAATATCAATTAACTATCTTAAGTTAACAATACTATTTGAATTGTATAAGATTAGTTAGAAATTAGAGAGATTTGACGTTAAAATAAATATTCACTAGAAATAGTTTATTTTTATTAAATATGTGGTTTAATATAACCACATGAAAATACTTCATTTCAACTAGAGATTTCTCAATCGTGATATGTTAAGATAAGTAAATTCAATATATTGAAAGATGAATGAGTTATTAAAGTGCAGTTGTATACGACATAGAAAATAATTAATCTTAAGAATAAAAATGATATATTGAGATTGAAGATGGAATTCGCTAATTATATAGTATATTTGTATTTACATTTGTATTTTTTAGTAGTTATTGTTGATAGAAACATAATTATGTTGCAAAATAAATTAAATATTTATTCTGAAGCATAATAATTTGAATATTAATTCGTTAATTGGATTCTATAATTATAACCTCTATTAATATTTTAACTACATAATGTTTTCCTGCGCACCGCACGGGCATTGCCTAGTAACTCTTATAATATAATTCATTGAAATCATTGTGTTTCAAGATAAACCAAATCCTTGCACAATATTCATTTGAAACTCCAAACTTTTCATCTTATACTACTTAAATATTTATTTGTAACTCACAACTCTTCATCTTATCCTAATTAATTGTTTTTGCTCATTTAAAATGTTTTGGTTATATAAGAACTATTCCACACTTGATTATCTTCAGGTTTTGTTTTATCTAGAATATATGCATGAGAGCTCAACAATGTCATATCCTTATTTTCGTTTTGGCTATATATAGTTATAAAGTTGTGAGAATTCCACCATGTTATAGGTTAATTTTATATTTTGTCTTTATTGTTTTAAAACGATGAGAACTTTACCATGTTATATATATGTTAACATCAATTTGTCACACATCTTTTTTCATACACACAAAGTTGTAGTCTAAAACGAGTTAAATGTAATAAACATCAAACTACTTTATTATATTGTTTATTGTTGTAGATAAACTTTCATTACTCTTATCAATGTGGTATTTTTTTTTAAAATCAACCAAATTATAGAAATGATCTTGAAGTACAAAGTAATTCAACTGTTGTAATTGTGAAAATAATTGGGTAAATTATTTAAAAGGTATTGGAGTTTTTAATGTTTGAATTTGACTATAATATGTTTTTCATTTAACCACAAGTCTTACATTTCATTTAAATAACGTTTTTTTTGTTAATAAAGGCAATTGCCCTTCAACCATATTTATATAAAACTATAATGACTTTCAAACATTTTTTAATAACAATTGTTAATCTATATTCTATCTATATAACTCTTATAATAGAGGCCATCCAAATGAATGTGGTTAAAGATATATATCTCTATCTTGCACCATATTCATTTGAAACTCCTAACTCTTCATCTTATCCAACTTAAATATTCATTTCTAACTTACAACTCTTCATCTTATGCTAATCAATTTTGTTTGGTCAATTAGAAAATCTTGCCTATAAAAGAACTATGCCATGCCACATTTGATTACTCAAAATTGCTTTTCTTATACTTTTTGTTATCTAGAATATATGTATGAGAGCTCTAGCGATTCCTAGATTTATTTTTATTTTGGCTATACATAGTTATAAAGTGGTGAGAACTCTACTATGTTGTAAGTATATATTTTGTTTTGCATATATATAGTTTTAAATTTGTGTAAATTTCACAACGTTGTAGTTTTATCGATGCTTATATATGAATGTGTATATTTGTGTATGTATATGTGTTTGTGTGTCTAATGGCCGAGATTATTTCATACGCTCCTAACCAAAATTCTTCTTATTTCACCCGACATATATATATATATATATATATATATATATATATATATATATATATATATATATATATATATATATATATATATATATATATATATATGATAAAGTTGTCTACTTTTTTCAATGAATAAAAAATTGTTAAAAAAACGTGTTACACATTTTTTTCGTGCATAACAAGTTGTAGTTTAAAAAGGGTTACACGTAAGAAATAAAAAACTATTTTATTGATTTATGGAGTATTGCAAGTGAACTTTTATATCTTCTATTACAATGGTGTATTTTAAAAAATCGACCAAATTATAGAAATGATTACTACTTAAATATTTATTTTTAACATACAACTCTTCATCTTATGGTAATTAATTTTGTTTTGTCAATTAAAATGTTTTACCTATATAAGAATTATTTCACACTTTATTACTAAAACTTATTTCTATTTTATTTTCTTTTTCGTAATCTAGAATATATATGCATGGGAGCTCCACCATGTCATATGTTTATTTTTATTTTGACTATATATAGTTATAAAGTAATGAGAACTCCATCATGCTATTCGTTTAGTTTCAGTTTTACCTATAAATATTTTTAAAATGATGATAAGTTAGTGAGAAATTCATAATGTCATACGTCTACTAAAACATATAAATATATATTGTATAAATTTATGTTGGAAGAGTTTTCTGTTTGGTTGCAATGAATGACAAGATGTTAAAAATAATGTGTTACATACCGTTTTTCTGTTTATCATTATAGATGAACTTTCATATCTCCTATTGCAATGTCGTATTTTTAAACATCATCCAAATTACAAAAATGATATTGAAATTCAAGGTAACTTAAATGTTGTAATTGTGAAAATAAGTGGGTAAATTATTAAAAGGTATTGTGGTTTCTGAAAATTTCAATTTAACGACTATAATATTTTTTTTTCATTTAACGACAACTCTAAAAATTCATTTGAATAATTTTTCCTTTTGTTGATAGAGGCCATTATCCTTCAACTATATTCATTGGAAACTATGATAACTTTTTTAATGTATTTCGATAATGATTGCTATTTTTTATTAACATGAGATAATTATTTAAAATTTCAACTTATGATAATGAATTTGTATTTATGGTACAATTCCAACCATTTGACTTCTAAACTATTTATGTATTAACTAATAAAACTTTTAAATAATGATATATTTAAATGTCAGCAACTTTAACAATTAAACATAACATCACTAAAAACCAATGCCAACATGTTCAAAATATATCAAAAATCTACTCCAATCTAAATTTGATTCTTTAAAGAGAATATCATGGTTGGTTAACGCATGATTGATTCTATGCATTTTTTTAATTCATTAATCTATCGATGTTTTATGTTTGATGCTTTTGTTTAAATAAATAAACAAATATTGGAAAGGGGAATCAAACAGGAGCTAATCATGACAATATTGGTGATTATGTTCTTTTCCTTTTCCCTTAGCGTTGTACATTACTACATGTAAATATTATTTATGACGAATACGTATTTGTTGAAATAAAAGAAATTCAACAAATGAATAGTAAGAATATACGTCACAGAATGTTCTGCCTTCAATGATAGATAAATATAATAAGACAAGTGTACTGATTTTGTAAATCTTTCATTTAACTTATGATTATCTTCTTTAATGATTAAAAAGAATCTCACATGAACAATTTTTAATTCTTATTTATATATTAATATCATATGATTGTTAGTAAATAAATCATAGATCTACTACCTTAATATTTTCATAAATCAATATAGTTTTTCAAAATGATGAACCATATGAAGAAATAGAAAGTTCTTTTTAAGAATAAGTTTATGTCATTAGGAATTTCAATATAGTTGAATCGAGTGTGAAAATAATAATTGCAATATGACGTTGTTTGGGAATGTCGATCATCGTGACGAAACGTTGATACAATATACTCAAATAAGCATCGCCAAAATTATACATCAACATTAGAAAGCTTTTATATCAATTTTTTAAATTTCTATAACAAATATTATTTTATACTTTATGACACTTACTAATTTATCTTCAAAACTTTACATTTGTGAATGTTATTTTATTATACAATTTAATTCCTGCGCAACGCGCGGGTACACGTCTAGTTATTATATTAATATGAGATAATTATTTGGAATTTTTAACTTATAATAATTAATTTGTATTCATGGTGTAAGTTATAACTCTTTATTTACCAAACTGTTTATGTATTAACTACTACAACTTTGAAAAATTATACATTTAAATATGAGCGACTTTAGTAAATGAACTTTCTGACAACGACTCCTACGACTCGAAGGATTGACGTTTCATGTGTCGTTTTTTTGTCGTTCGTCGTTTTAATTTAGGTTTGTAATTGTAATTTCTTAATTAATGAAGTGTTATTTAAAAAAATAGTTTGGTTTAATTTAAATTATATTATTTATTTAATTAAAAATAGTTAGTGGTCAGTAAGGGTTACCATTTTCTAGAATTGAAATAGTGAGAGGTTAGTGAGGGAAAAATGAAGTGGCGTTTAAGTAACATTCAAACCTTTTAAGATGAGTGGTCACAGCTCCCATTGATTTAATAAGGAAAATGGAAGGGGTACAGTTTTGTAAATAACTGAAAATGCTGGTAGTAAAACGAACATATCAGAACGGAAGAGACACGTGGCCAAATATAAATGGGAAATGAAGATAGCGTTAGGGATACGGTGAGGGAACCGTGTATAGCCGGTAACGAAAAGGACGGAGTGCGTGAAACTTGTGTGTTTTCCTCATATGGAAATGTAAGGTTAAGTAATATGAAAAGGCGATTTTAAGGTTGTGCGATATTTACCCTAAGTGGAAATCTTTTCATACTCCAACCACCGTCCTCCACAAATTCCTTTTCCTTACCAAATTTTGATAACTTTTATTTTTTATTTGCGTTAAATGTAAAAAAAAGTTTAAAAAATATTGTAGTAAGTTCCAATTCGATTATCAACGATAGACGTTTTTAATTAAATATAAGGACTTTCACCATAATTATTATTATATTCTTATAAATGATAAAAACAAAATAACCAACATTTTTTATTTATCGCTAATGATGTTTGAAAATCTTTGAACTTTCAAACCATATATATATATATATATATATATATATATATATATATATATATATATATATATATATATATATATATATATATATATATATATATATATATATATATATATATATATATATATATATATATATATATATATATATTTCGAATTTCAATGGTTTTCGAACTAGTAAATTTCCAAACTAGCGTTATTTTATCTTTTACATAGTTATATATTAAATAAGTGTTTAATGTTGGAATTTTAAGGAAAAGATGAAAGTTCTTGTCTTTCTTTCATCCTACATTGGTACGGGAAGAAGTCCTTATGCGTTTATAACCTTATTCTCTTCCAAAGCCTTCAAAGGCTTTAAGTGGATAAAGGAATAAATCAAGCCTACACGTGCGCCGAACCGGGTCGTGGATGCGAGATGACGCGATTAGACGCAACACTTTGCACCTCGCACGATGCTGATGAGCTTTTAGTTTTAACGAGGTTCAGGTTGGATAGGGTGGACCGACCCAGTCAAAGGGTTCATACCACGAAGGCCGAAGGGCGCGTTGACTTCGTGGGTCGTGCCGCAGAGTGTCTGAAATCGGATAATGATTAGATTCGAATATCGGATTGGATTATTATCCATAATTTGAATTTTGAATTTCCAAATTCAAATCGGTTGACATCTCTAATTTTCGGCCACTATAAATAGGGCCTCCTGAGTCTTATTTATTTCGTGCCAAAATTTCTCTTCTCTCTCTATCTGATTTCTCTCTCTTCCCGTTTTCGAGTATTCGCTTTGCGTTTATCTGCTTTTCGATAGCTGTTGGAACGAACGATATTCTGCATTAAATCCTGGGGTTTTATGCTGATAGCTTACAGCCGACGAACGCCGTAAAAACCTTTAAAGACATGAGTCACTCCGTGCAGTCTCAACGACGAAAGAATCAACGATCTTCAGGTTGGTTTTAATTTTTGTCTCGTGTTTTAATTTCGTCCGACAAAGGACAGTCCTTTTACCTTTCTTATAATCAAATCTGTTCGCGAATGATCATTCAGATTTCTGGACGAATTTCGGTAATAATAATAATAATAATTGAATTTATTATTAAGCGCCCAATCGATACATAATACTCAATATTATTTATCGATCAGTCTGCTTTGGCTTTTCTGTTATTCACAATTAGTTTGCGATACTAATTTTTGGATTTTTTGTCTAAATTACAACACTTAAATCGACCTGGCTCTCGGGCTCGCCCCTTTCCACCTCGGCTAAGGACTCACAAGCTCGCCAAATTCCGTCTGTCACCGAATCAACTTATTCTTTGACTCACAGGCTTGCCCCGATCTTGTCTAGACACACGAGCTTGCCTCGATCTTGTCTAATCAACTCATTCATTGACGCATGGCTTGCCCCGATCTTGTCGGTAAACACGTATGGCACATACATCAAATTATTACACAAAGTAATAAAGCTACCTACGCATGCAACATCACTCATAGTATAGTGAGAAGACATACCTGATCTGCGATCTCAAGCTAGACAGCACTCCACGCGAGTGCCCGCAGATCCCTACAATACACACCTCCTAACAAGGATAAAAATCTACTTAGAACGTCCTAAGTCCCCTACAAGATCATACTATAAGACCGGTGTCCAAAACCCTCAAGTTGACCAAAAGTCAAACTGGTCAAAAAGTCAACGGTCAAAAGTCAAAGTCAACAAAAGTCAACAGACACAGTCACCACCGCTAACTTCACAAGTTAGTGTCGTTAACTATGAACAACTCCAAAAGTCCATTAAGTTCTTAATCCATTCAGCCAAGGTCTTAATCCTTCCAGGGACCTTCCAAACAGTTCAAAATCCATAAAGATCCTAACTTTATTCTCCCAAACATTACTTAACAAGATCATGAACAAGATTCAAGTCCAAAGTGGTCTAAAACCAACCAAAATCACCATAGAGAGTTTGACTTACTCTCTAAATCATCTCAAATGTTCAAATCAGATATTTAAGGCATAAAGTTTCCAACTTTATCCTTCCAAACCGCAAACAAACAGTACAAGGGACCATTACCCTTATTCAATCCTTTAGAACATGCTTAATCATAAAAACAATCATAAAATTGCACAAATGTGAGAACTTTACTCACCAAGGTCCAGAAAAATGCAGATCTTTAAAGCTTCACTCAAGATAAACAACTTGTAGCATCACCACCTTCCTTTTAGCATCATCAAGACTTCAAAAATCAATCTAAACAGGCTAACAACACCAAAAACTCAACCAAGAAGTCTAGAGAGGGCAAATGGCGTTTTGGGGACTGTAAACATCAAAATGCGGCTGCCCTAGGGTTTTAACACCTTTAAATATGGCCCAAGCATGAAAATCTAAGGTTTTAGCCCAAACAGCGCGATTAGCGTCGCTAATACTTAAATTAGTGTCACTATTACTTAAATTAGCGTCGCTAATGAGAATCGTGCAAACCCACCACCTGAGCCAGCAAATAGCGTCGCTAATATATACATTAGCGGCGCTAATGTCAATTTCCAGCAAATTTCCATTTTTTGCTTCTTTTTCGCGTTTGAACTCAAACCTTTCAGAATTAAGGTCTTACATTTCGGGATTAGGTACTTACTTTGCGGTCTCTTGTGTGCCTTCTATTTCTATTAGAGGCCCATAAAAACTAAATATTCTAAAAATGTACAAACAAAAACCCCATAATCTCCCAAATTTCCCCTGCCAAGGAATCATTTTAGCCCTAGTCTACTTGAGCGAAAAAGTCTAATATCTGATGCCTACTTTTCTCCACTAATTTATACTATATAATAGCTGACTGTCACCACATTCACATAAATCGAATTTTGGTTTTAAAAGATTGAAGTAATCAACTTTCAACAACCATTATATATGGTGATACTCCAACTATCTAGATGTAACTCTCCTAATATGTGTAAGGGACATTTATAGGATAATATACCTTCCAAGTTAGTAAAACCATAAATTACTATATCATAAGTGTAATAAATCAAAATATTTAGTAAACATACTTACAATATCAACTTTTCACCAGGCCAACGCTAACATCACATCAACATGGTTTGAACACTCGAACCACTCTTCTTGATGAAAAAATGTGTTGGCATAGTCATCCAACATTCATTATCCGTCCTCGATTCTGACATCGATTGTATCCATATCATTGGATGATATGGATAAAACAATTAAAGAATATAATGGATTTAAATAAAAAACTACGAGGTAAAATATTATCATATATAAGTGTTCATGCCTTATTGTGTCGATTAATCAACTACTGTGTACCACTCTATGTAGCTTCTCCTAAAAAAGGCATAAACATGGTGTCAAAATAAAGCATGTAATTAGACTCTACATGTTAGATCTCGCAAACTTGAAAACATATGTAGTTGATGAATGATATATTAATTAAAAAATGTAATGCAGAATATAAAGAACACCTAGAAGAAATACAAACAAGCATTATATCTATATATTGAAAACCTGTCCTCTCCTATGTCCTATGTATTCGTGCCCGGATCCAGGTTCGGATCCGATTACCCCTTTCTCCCTCTTCACATCCACCGGCATCAAGTCGATCGACGCTAAGAAGAAGCTATCTGAAACTAAGAGTGATTGCTACGCTTCCGGATTGAAGATCTACATTTTGATACCAACCGGCTTTATCTCTTCTCTCCCCTTAGACCAACGGTATGGGAATCCCTTGGTGTGAGGGGTTCTGGTGCCACATTGGCGCCACCTCACCTTCCCCTCACCTCTTAAATTCTAGGAAATGGTAACCCCTCACCAACCCCTCACTTTTTGTTTTAAATAAATAAAAAATAAATTAAATTAAACCCAACTAATTTTTTTTAAATAACATTTCATTAATTAAAAGAAATTAAAAATACAAACGTAAATTAAAACGACCAACGACAATTAAAACTAACGAAAAATAAAAAACGACACACGATAAAACATTAAAAAATAAAACGTCAATCTTCCGAGCCGTAGGAGTCATTGTTGTCTTCATCATCTTCATCTTCGTCTTCGTCGTCGTCCATATACTCCTCTGCTTCTTCATCCGTCGTCAAGAACAATTCTTCGTCTTCTTCAATATCGATGGCTTCAACTGCATTCCGGTGGACATGTTCCGACAAGTCCGCTCGAAGGTTGTTGTGCAAGTCACGACTACGTACCTCCGCTCTATTTGCTCGGTATTGAGCCGTGTCAAAACCGAGAGGCTCAGGATGTGGCAACACTTCATTTTCATCAAATCGGCAAATAGCTTTCCCTTCGTGTTCTAAAATGATATTGTGTAGAATAATGCACGCGTACATCAACGACTTAATTTTTCTGTCGTCCCAAGTCCGTGCCGGATTGTAAATAATGTTGAAACGTTTTTTAAGTACGCCGAACGCTCGTTCTATATCCTTCCGAGCTCCTTCTTGGACCGCCTTAAACCTCAAACGTTTTTCGTCGTTCGGATGTGACCACGCCTTCACAAAAACAGAGTACTCGGGATAAATCCCATCGGTCAAATAATAACCACGTTTGTAAGTAACGCCGTTCACGACAAACGGGACGTCATGAGATATACCCTGAAATATATCGTTGAATATGTGCGATTGATCGAGTACGTTGATGTCGTTGTTAGACCCGGCAACTCCGAAAAAAGCATGCCAAAACCAAAGATCCGTCGATGCGACCGCTTCTAAAATTATTGTCGGCTCTTTGTGGTCGCCCCGCATAAACTGACCACGCCATGCATTGGGGCACATCGACCACGTCCAGTGCATGCAATCAATGCTGCCGATCATCCCGGGTAAGCCATACCTTCCTTGGTGAATTGTGTATAGTTGATGTATGTCGTTCGTCGTTGGCTTACGTAAATATCGGGGACCATAAACCTTGATGATGGCCTTTGAAAACTTGTAAAGTGCATCCCGTGCCGTTCTCTCGGACATTCGTAGCTATTCATCCCACGAGTCGGCTCCTAAACCCGTGGCTAGTTGTCGGATAGCCGCTGTGCATTTTTGAATCGGCGTAAACCCTTTTACGCCTCTAGCATCCCACCGTTGTTGAAAATACGAGAATTGTGCTTCCAAATCACCAACAATGCATAAAAACAATCGTTTCTTCATTCGGAACCTACGCCGGAACTTGGAAGCGTATACGGCGTCATCGACAAAATAATCGTTAATTAAACGATCATGGCCGTCGTCACGTTCTCTACGTAAATTAGCACCCCGTCTTCTTCTCGGCACATTTGAACTTCCCGTTTGGTTTTCGAAGTACGCTAGCGTGCATTGCATTAAATTACCGATGAATTGCTCGTCATTTCCCTGGCCGTTATCCTCGTCTGACGACGTCGATTTTGAAGACATTTCGTTGTTATCAGATGAAGACATTTGTATGTTTTTAAAAAGTGTATGTATGAAGATGAGAGGGTTTTGTGTGTTAAAATTGTTGTATGTGTGAGTATATATATATATATATGTAAAATTTAAAAAGAATTAAATTTTTTTTCCAACCGTTGAAATGTAGTCGTTGGGGGAAGGGGGGTGGATTTTTAAACCATGCCAAAGATCAGGGACCAAAACTGTAAAATTCCTTCTCTTCCCCGGGCGACAAACCAACCCTGCGCGATGTCCATCACCGCGGGTAGCACCCCAACTGGGGCAGTGTTCCCGTGCGGTGATGGAGGCCACCTGGACCCCGCCCCTCCTTCGTTGCTCCCGTATCGCTTGGTCTTACTCTTACTGAATCTTAACACCTCCAATAATCTTTGGAACCGTCCTTGGGTACCATCATCATCACCATCGCACCATCCATTTTCACTGCAATCAACCACCGCCCTCACAATCTCATCTATCGCTACCATATTTTTGTCTCTTTTTGATTCCATTATGCTCGATTCTATTATTTCTACTATTTTCTTATATTCTGTTTCTATTTTAAAACCCTAGAAAATCAGAGGTATTCTCCATTTTTATTCATAGATTACAAGTATTGTGAATATTCCTAAAACGTGAAGCATAATTTTTAAAGACATGTACTATCAATATGTTTTATCAAATGCAAAATAGGGTATGCAATAGATAGATGTATGATGTTTTCTTGCTAAACCCCAACACATATGCCATTATCTATAACACAACTTAATTTTCAGTAACATTTGTTCATTCGTATTTAAACTCTACAGCAGAGAGATGATTCTAGGTTACAAGAGGTAAACCTTGGTTCATAATGAGTTGAAGCTTATCTATTGTATTTGTAATTTGTTTTTTACAATGAAATTGGTGAATTTTGATTTGCTAATGTGCCACCAACCACCACTACCTGCCAACAAATTCAAATGCATTAATTTTAAGATTGAAAATTAACTGGGTTTAGAGTGCCCAACATATGAAGAACAAAACCTTCGTTATTCATGTGGTCCTGTGTAAACATCTAATACCTAAACAAACAAGTACACCACTACAAACTAAATCCTGCATACAAAAAAAAAAGAAACAGGAGTTGCAAATAAAGCATTAAATCGACATTTTTAAGATGAATCAATTCAACAATTTGTCATGGAATTGTGCATCTCTAATGGTCTTTTAGTTCTTTGGGATTCTTGAAAACTGCACCAATTTTGGCTCTTAAATATCTTATTACTTTATAATTATCTGTCTTTATATGTGTAACTAAGTTCTTTTTATGTTGTCTTGATAGTTGATATCAAAAAATATTTGAGAAAATGACATGCACACTAGGGAAATGGAAGGAAAAAGTAAATGAGGGAAAATTTGGTGTAGAAAGTTACGACTTATGTGGAAAGCCTCCTTTTCCTGACTTTCTCTATTAAGTTGTTATCTATGCATTAAGTCAAAAAAAGATACTCATAAGTCATACTTATTACTGGATTAGGTCGTGACCCCATTAAGTAAAAAAAACACATTTAGCATGTGTATGTGCAATTTAAAATGGGGAAAAGGTAATAGAATGTGTAACTTACATGGGTTGGTGAGGGCAACATAGTAATTACAACATCACTCATTCCAGCAACCTCCGTTGGTGATCCTTTTACAGAGATTTCTTTGTCTGAAAATATGTTCATGAGACTAGGACTGCTGATAGGAAACAATAATGGATAAAATCAGGCTCAAAATATTTTAAATAAATAGAAAAGATAAAAAATTGCCCATTACTTAGGTGGTTTCATGTTGAATTGGATGTTAGGCATACCAGTTATATATAATTACAACATGTAATTTTTTTGCACATACTTCTTATATATTATTATTATTATTCATAAAGGAAGTAAAACATGACTCGAAGTACACACCAACCAAAAATCATACATAATAAAGTAAATTATTAATATATGAATATATGATAGAAATTCACTAATCTTACAAAATGCTAAGCCTCTGGTTATGACAAGTGCACGTTTTATTGGAAATATGTAAGGTTTGATTGACAATAAGGAATTTTATTCATACATTTTCATTGTTAAATATATATTTTTAAATATTTTATTTTACTAAACACATATTCCTAATTACTATCTATACACCCCCTAAATTGCTATTTTTAAGATGTACATTTAATCAAGAGGTGTATGAAACTATGAATCATCAGACCTTTAAATTCATACAAATTCATTTTAATGAATGGACAAAAAAGTCATAATTCACTATCGAATCATTAACATAAATATGCTTTTAGAAAATTTACATTTTAGTTAATTTAGCAAAAGTAGGTTGTATCCCATCGACGATATTCTTTGGTTTTGGTAGGCTCGCTCCCTCTTTTTCCAATAATTCATCTTTGGCCCTTATTTCTTTGATTCTCAGACAAGGGAATCGTTTTAGAACATTGTCATTCACCAAACTTTGAATGTAAGACATTCGAGATGGTTTTGTAATCAATTACAGTTATGATAACCATCGCAAATATACTAACACATAGATTGATTTCAGTGATGGGTAAAAAAGTGTAAGTACATTGTTGTTACAGGTAAAAAAACCAAAGTGCATTGCCTATATTGGTAAAAGGAGTAAGGTGCGTTGCTATTTCTTTCAATTTGCCAATATGGTATTACTCTTATTGATCTGAAAATGTGTTTCACTGTGTAAATATGCGTTTAGGAGGGAAACATTTAATCATCTTGCTAGCTGGTTGGAGGATGCTAGGCAACATGCAAATGCAAACATGACAATTATGCTTATTGGTGACAAATGTGATCTTGCACATAGAAGAGTCGTTAGTACGAAGAAGGTGAACAATTTGCAAAAGAACATGGTTTAATATTCATTGAAGCTTTCGCAAAGACTGCTCAAAATCTTGAGGAGGTAGACAAATATATTTTTCTTAAAAAGCTAAAGAAATAGCAACATACTTTTGCTTATTGGTGTATTATAGCATCTTACGTGTGTTATTGTCTATCATAGTATTATGGTTTTGGTATTTTTGTTATTAAATTAAGTCATTGTATCTTAAAAGTATACCCTGTTATACATCTTACATTCATTTCTTTCTATTATAGCATCGTACTTTTATTTTCTTATTATCGTATTCTACTTTGAAAAACTACCCAATTATATCATTCTACTTTTTGTTTCTTTTTATTAGAACATTACTTTGAGAAACTACTCAATTATAGCATTGTACTTTCGGTTTTCCTTTAGCAGTTTACTCAATTGTAGCATTGAGATTCATTTGTATTTGGATTTTGGGTGGTGACATTGCTATAACCGGGAAGAGTTTCAAAGTATAATGCTCTAATAGGAAATATTACAAGTAGATTACTATAATAAATGAAATTATGAAAGTATGTTGCTATTTCTTGCAGTTTAATTTACTAATGGATTTTTATTATGGTTGAAACAATAATGTATCTTAATTAGCAAATGTTTTATATACTTTTATCTTTGACAGGATTGTGTCATCTAGAAAGTGCCTTCAGGATCCGCGAAAATAAAAGGCCCAACCCATGCATGGCACGGGTACCCAGTAGTCGGTATTCATCAGTGAATGATTACAACTCAGGTGTTGTAGAGAATAACATGAACTTGAAAAAGTCTTACAAACATTCTCTAGCCTGCTATATATATATATATATATATATATATATATATATATATATATATATATATATATATATATATATATATATATATATATATATATATATATATATATATACACTAAATATCAAATGGGAACCAATATTTTCCTAGGATCCGTAGGAACTTTTTTACTGAAATTTTTTTTTCAAAAAAAATGACATAATACACCTAATCGCTTATATTTAAGACATTTGGTAAAAAAATTTGAAAAAATAATACATATACACAAAATGTGTACATATGCACGAAACGTGAATATATACACATTTGCGAAAAAAATGCATATGTGCACATTTCGTGTATACATATTATTTTTCAAATTTTTTTTGACAAAAAGTCTTAAATATAAACGATTAGGTGTATTATGTCATTTTTTTTAAAAAAATTTCAGTCAAAAAAGTTCTTACGGTTCCTAGGAAAATATTGGTTCTCTTTTGAAACGGACTCTATATACACACACACACACACATACACACACACACACACACACATATATATATATATATATATATATATATATATATATATATATATATATATATATATATGTGTGTGTGTATATATATATATATATATATATATATATATATATATATATATATATATATGTATGTGTGTGTATATATATATATATATATATATATATATATATATATATATATATATATATATATATATATATATATATATATATATATATATATATATATATATATATATATATATATATATATATATATATATATATATATATAGAGGGAGAGAGAGAGAGTTAGGATCAAATATGTATTACAAGTATTGTGTGAACGTATGACCAAATATGGAGCGTCTGATCGAAATGATCTACGGTTTTAAATTTAGGGGCCTAATCGTAAATATATGATAATTAATTAATTAGATTTTATAATTAAACCCTTGTAAAGGGCATTTTAGTCTATCAATTATTATTTAAAAAAGGAAATGCCCGATTTTTCTCCTAATTTGGTGGGATTTTCATTTAATACTTATTTACCCTGTTAGATAAAAATAAACATGTATTAAAGAATTCAACTGTATATACTTTTAGTATTTTGAGAATTTCAATTCCAATATCAAGATTTGAATCGTATGGTTCCTAGAAAAATAATCTGCCATTCTTGAAGAATATATACTAATATTTTGAAAATATAAAATATATTCTTGAAGAATACGACCTTAATTACAAGTGCTTAAACATACACTGTTCAAGAATATATCATGAATGTGCATAATTGACATTCTTGAAGAATACATTAACATTCTTGAAATAATAAAAGAGATTCTATACGAATAATAAAAATGAGATAGAATTTCACAAAATTATATATCATTCTCTAAGAATATAAGCATTACAAAAAGAGAATTTGTTCTTCATATCATATTCTTATAGAATGAGAATGTTTAAAAGGAATGAATGAGCCAAAGTAACATTCTGTGAGAATTCCTTCCATGAAGTCAAACTCTACACAAACCTTCTCTACATATCTGATCCGTTGGAACCACAATTAAAGCAATAGAAAAAGGTTTCATTACGGTTTCTACTGATTCTTCTATTGACACGATTGTTTTGATGATTGCCTGGACCTGGATTATTTGATGGTTGCTTGGATTTGGGTTGAAGAAGATCATGGTCGTTGCGGCGTCTGATTGCTCGGAGTGTTTGACGACCGCTAAGACTTCGTCGACGGTAAGAAGCAAGTGGGTTGCAGGTGATGATGTTTTAAGGTTTAGACGAGACGAATGAGAATAGGGTTCGAAGGGTGTAGGCGGTGATGATGGAGAACGCAGGTGGTGGCTGTCTTTGGAGGTGGAAGACGTACCTGTGGTGGCTCTAGGCATTTGTACTCGCCGGAAAAAGAAAGAGATGGAGGAGGATGTGAAGAAGGTAAATGAAGGAAAATAGGATTGAAGAATAAGGAGATGATGGCTAGTTAGGGTTCTTCCATGATTATAGGATTTATTTTAGGTTAATTGGTTTATTATTTTAGGATAGTAATTTAAATGAATGTAAAATTCCAAAATTACCCCTTTTAGTTGATTAGTCTAGAAATTGTCATACACTCACACAATAATTACTGTCCATATATGAACCTACATCATATATATATATATATATATATATATATATATATATATATATATATATATATATATATATACACACACACACACACACACACATATGATATCCGAAAACACAAATTATTGACAGAACGAGATAGAAAAACACGTCCTATGAACTAAAATACATCTAAAAAACAAAATTATGAAAGAATAACATTCTAAAATATCCATTTTGATAGAATTACATCGAAAAAACTTTCTCTTTTAACACGTATTATGATCAAATTCTTTGTACCCATCTGTATTTTGATTATAGAAAGAAGAAAATCAAAACCTTGAATTATAGATTGCAAGTTTCATTGATACCAGTTTCACTACCTTCGCTTTTATGCCTTTCTCGTTGTCATGAAACTGGTTGTTGGAAGATGATGAAGGCAGCAAGGTGATAGCTGTGATTGTTACCACCGTAGATGAAATCGAGGTTGCTGCAGTGTTGATACAAGCTATACGAGATGATGATGGTAATGGGCTGCATTGGTATGTGACGGTTAGAGTATGTGAAGCAGAATGGTTTGAGCATCTAGCCCGTTCTATGATGGTGGCGATTACAAGTTAACAACAGTGATTAGTTGGCGGTGTTTTTGGTGTTTACCAAAGGTGGTGGATCGTTGGAATTGGCGTAGGGTTTCTAAGGCTAGGGATGGAATGTTAAGATAATCAAGGTGTAACACCACCTTACTTTTGGTAAGTAATTTTACATTAATCATGGTGTGATTACGATATAAATTAATGTTGTAAGTGTTTGGATGGTTAGAATACCGTTTAGGTAGAGTTTTTGCACGAAAAACGCCAAAAATAGGTTACCCGGGTCGTGTAGAAAGACTTAAAACAACATTCGAAACCTTTTTGAATGAACCCGGGTTGTGTTGGCAAACTCGGGTCGGGTTTCAGTTGACGAAATTGAGCAACAGCGCAACCCAGGTCGGGTTTTTGAAACCGGGTCGTGCTGCACACAGACCCAACCTTTAAATGTGCGACTTTGCTTCATTTTGGGAAAAGTTCAGTTCGTGAAATGCTCTCAAAAACCTTAGAAAAATGTCCCCCAAACCCCTGAAGTCGAATTGGAAGCCTAGGACTCGAGAATTTTAAGTAGGATTCAATATCTCGCTTCTTGAAGGTAAGATTCCATGTTCTAGCTTCAATTGGTCGGTTGATTTGCTTGGGAAGGGTTGGTTCCAGGTGGTGTTGATCACCCACCTGCAACTATAGAAGTAGTAACATGAAATTCACGATTTGGATGTGTAGTAGGGTTGTGATTCAAACCCTAAAGCTTACTATTGGTTATAGTTGAGTAGGTAGAACTATTGAAAGTGAATACAAGGTATTCACATATGTGTGGTGGGTATGTGGTATCGTGTAGGTGTTGAAAGAGGTAAGAAGACACCTTGGCCTACCATTTGAACCATCTGGAACGGGGTAAAGCTACTATATTCAGGTGAGTAACTCTACTTACATGTTAGTTGTAACATGTTATGTGTGTATATGATGCTAGTTGATTCACAAGCATGTAGGGATTACTATGTAATCCGGGTGTATCAAGTGTTAGAAATAACTTGTTATTACAAGTGAGTTTTGTAGTTATACACAAGATGATACATGTAGTAAATTACATGTAAACTATGTAGACATATAAAGAAGCCTATGTGATTATATGTGTTAGAAGTTTGTGGTTACGATGTGAAGTAACCGGCATTGAGATGAGAATCTCGTGTTCAATTAAAGTATGGTTTATATATATATCACAAGATGAATACTTTGTGAATATGTACAACGGTGATATTAGTGGTTGGCTTAAAGAATACTTAGCAACCATAGAGAAGTATGCAAAATGAATATATATATATATATATATATATATATATATATATATATATATATATATATATATATATATATATATATATATGGTGAAATATATGCAGTATGATGTAGTATGTATACGATACTTGTGATTTTTACAGGTACGTACAGACTGTTGGATACGAGTATCTTACAGTCATGATGTTGAGCCTTTGTGGCCAAGTCATTGGGTTAAATAACCCAAGATATGTTATGGGAACTTGTACGGTTCATGCAGACCTTAGTGGTTGAATGAGAACCTGTACGGTTCCAAATATACGGCCTCTGTGGCTAGGAGATTGGATTTAATATCCAAATATACGGCCTATGTGGCTAGGATATTGGACTCAGTGTCCAAATATAATAGCCTTTATGGCTAAGTGGTTGGGTTTAACTACCCAATACATTGCAGGAACCTTTGTGGTTCATAATGGCATGTTGGCTACGCGGTTGAGTTTAACTACCTAGCATAGGGTAAGAACCTTTGTGAAACATATATTAGCCTACGTGGCTAAGAGATGGGGCTTAATTGCCTAACATATATGATTACAACTTTTGTGCTCATACTACAATAAGGGTAGTGGTGAGTCTTAGTGACTCAAAATTTATAGAAGTTGAAGAGGAGATAGATATAAAATCCTTGTGGCTTACGATAAGAAAGGTCGTAGAGTGAAAGATTTCATGTTGGAAGTCAGTGTGGCAAAGTACCATGTAATAGTACTGAGATATCAGTTAGGTGTATACTTGTGTTACTTTTAATACACCATGTTTGTATATTTAGTAGCTTCGGTATCGAGAGATACATGTGTGACTACATAAGGAATATTTGTAGTTGTTGATAATGAATTGTAGCTGGTTTAATATGCTTATATAATCAGTATTTGTAATTTGTTGCAGAGAATAACTACTCCCACGAGTTGGGTGATGTATTACATTTTGAATAAGTTATTCATGTCGTTGTATTGTTGCTCACTAAGCTTTGTAGCTTATGTGTATGTGTTATGTTGTGTGCAGGTTAGCACTTGTAACGTCCGGCTCGGATCATGGGATGATTCTTGGTGATAACTTCTTGTAGATTCCAGAGCACACGAGTATCCCGTTATACTATTTATGTTATAAATGTGAAAAATTTTCTGCGTATACTCTGTGCTGAAACTGGGCGTTACACAAGGTGTTAGTAGAGACAGTTACTAGTTTACCATAATTATAGGGCTCAATTTAGCATAATTATAGGCATTAATTTAAATTAAATTAACTGATTTAAATATCAATTGACCAAGCTATCTTTGGTAATTCTAGGCTTATGATTGGGTCTTACGTCCATACAATAATTATAGTTCTTAATATATATATATATATATATATATATATATATATATATATATATATATATATATATATATATATATATATATATATATATATATATATATATATATATATATATATATATATATATATATTAAGAACTATAATTATTGTATGGACGTAAGACCCAATCATAAGCCTAGAATTACCAAAGATAGCTTGGTCAATTGATATTTAAATCAGTTAATTTAATTTAAATGTAACTAGATAACTATTATGTAACATTGTAGCTAAACGTAGACCAATTATTTTAAATTCGGATAAGGCATAATAGAAATTGACATATAAATCTATTAATTTTAAATCAGTAAAATTATATAATTATGGTAACCGAGTCCAATAATTAGAGAAACTGATTTTTTCCTAAATTCTCGTTGGTCCATTAAGCCACATAATTATCAGTCTCAAAATAACCGAGATATATATATATATATATATATATATATATATATATATATATATATATATATATATATATATATATATATATATATATATATATATATATATATATATATATATATATATATATATATATATATATATATATATATATATATAGGGCTAGGTTATAATAAGAATGACAATTATTGTGTTACCTTGTAACCAAATCCTGGCCATCGGATTTCATTTTCGTAACAATGAAAAAAAAAAACATTCTTAACAGAATAAGTTTTTGACATAATGAGTTCTTATCATTCTTAAAAGAATGAACTAAATTATGTACATTCTTAAAAGAATGTGTTTTAAATGAGTGGTCCAGATTGAGTTTCAAGGTTACACAATAATTATATGGATATATTTGATCCTAACCCTATATATATATATATATATATATATATATATATATATATATATATATATATATATATATATATATATATATATATATATATATATATATATATATATATATATATATACATACATACATACATACATACATACATACATACATACATACATACATACATACATACATACACACACACATACATACATACATGAGTAAATATAAGTAGATAAATATTGTGTAACCTTATAACTAAATGTGGACCAATTATTATAACTTCAGATAGGGGCATAATAGTAATTGACACATACTTTAATTAATTTATAAAACAGTATAATCATATAATTATGGTAATTGAATCCTATAATTAGGACAACTGATGTTTTTCTTGAATTCTCATTGGTCCATTCAGCTACACAATAATAGTTTTAGAATAACCTACCTTTATATATATATATAAATATATATATATATATATATATATATATATATATATATATATATATATATATATATATATATATATATATATATATATATATATATATATATATATATATATATATATATATATATATATATATATATGATCAAATGTAACTAGATAACTATTATATAACATTGTTGCTAAATGTAGACCAATTACTTTAAATTCGGATAATGCATAATAGAAATTGACATATAAATCAGATAATTTTAAATCAGTAAAATTATATAATTATGGTAATCGAGTCCAATAATTAGAGAAACTGATTTTTTCCTAAATTCTCGTTGGTCCATTAAGCCACATAATTATCAGTCTCAAAATAACCTAGATCTCTCTCTCTCTCTCTCTCTCTCTCTATATATATATATATATATATATATATATATATATATATATATATATATATATATATATATATATATATATATATATATATATATATATATATATATATATATATATATATATATATATATATGAGTAAATATAAGTAGATAAATATTGTGTAACCTTATAACTAAATGTGGACCAATTATTTTAACTTCAGATAGGGGCATAATAGTAATTTACACATACTTTAACTAATTTAAAAAACAGTATAATCATATAATTATGGTAATCGAATCCTATAATTAGGACAACAGATGTTTTTCTTGAATTCTCATTGGTCCATTCAGCTACACAATAATAGTTTTAGAATAACCTAGCTATATATATATATATATATATATATATATATATATATATATATATATATATATATATATATATATGCAACATGGAGCCAGGACATCGGGTCTTGATACTGGATGACTGGATCGGAGGTCTGAAGTGGGTGCAGCTAGCGAGTTCCCGACGTGATTCCTATCTGCGATCAAAGAACGAAACCGTTAGAACCGCCCCAGGGCGTGTGCCCAGGGAGCAGGCTCCGACGATCAAGTTAGTTCGGTATTTAAGATGAGATGGTTTCTCCTCGCCGGAGAGAACCATCGTAGTGTATGTGAAGGTGGTAGTAGAGAGTGGAGGCTGATGAGTTGGGGAACTAGGGTTCCCTTCTTGTAAATTTTACGACGTGCTACCCCTAATATACCGGGTGCCACCCTAAACACATTTTCTGGTTCCGCCACTGACCATGGCTGCCGGAGCTGTTGTGGTTACATCGAGATAACCATACCGTTGGACGCCTCGAAGAAAGGGGACAACCTGTGCCTTCCAAAGCAGAAAACTGGTACGGGGTTAACTTGCATTGCATGTGATGGCGATAGCAATTTTGGAGGAATCAATAAAGGAATGAACCATGACGAAGGAGAACTAGGAGGGGATCAGATTACCAAAGCTTAAGAAAGAGAATAGAGATAAAAAATAAGAACCCTAGGGAACTTGACTCTGATACCAAGTGAGAAAACGTACATAATTTTCCTTGAATTCCCGTAGGGTTATTCTATATATTTATAAATATAATACAAGAGATAAATACAAACAATATGGGGCTTTATCTATACAACATACTTTCAAAAATAATTCTTTGATGCTATCTAGTAATCTCGGGCTTCTCTTTACATGCAGCTGAAAACGTGAGATTCAAAATTCTCATGGAAAACCCATGTGGTTGAACATACAGTAGAAGTGGATTACAGACTTATGGTAAAAAAAACCGTACGTGAACTATCCAAAAAGTAAAATATATTAAAAAGTAACTTTGATGAAAAGCAAAAGTGTTAACATCATATGCGAACATACATGAGGAAATTCCTTAAATTATTTTGCAGCCTTTAAATGCTTTTGAATTTGATTATTAACAAATAAGGGTAAATCTAAAAAGTTTGTAGCATATTTACGTCATTTTATACAACAAACGTTTCAATATAATATAAAATTTATTGTTCTTCATCATTTTATCTTAATCTTTACATAAGATGATAATATATGTTATATAAATGATATAAAAGATGATAACTTTAATATAATAGGAATGAATAAATTTTATACAAAATAATAATTCAATTATATTAAATGCTAAGAAGCCTCTATTTATATTTATTAAATGGTGTAGATATGTTGTATTTTTAATTAATATTAGAAATATAAGATATTTAAAGCATAATAAATTTGTATGGTTGAATTTCTGTATGATTGAATTTCTGTATGATTGATTGAACTTGACATATTTGAAAATTTCTACTTTAAATACGATGTTGAATGGAATCCATTTAAAAAAAATGCAATGAAAGATTATGTTGTTGGAACATGGAAAATTTTATTTATGAGTATTAAAAGAGGAATAAAATAATTTGTTTACCCAAAATGGATAAAATAATATTTTGTTTTGACGTTTCACTTTTATGTACTACAGAAAGAGTTGGGTCGTACAACAATTGGACGGATCAGTGGTAGCGGCTGCTCCCATCCATGAAACCACCCAATCACAACCGTCCTATTTTTTTTTTTTTTTTTCCTTTTATTCTATTCAACAGCGGCAGCTATTAGTGGGACCACTCAAGAAAAGGGACTCACATAATTTTCATTATTGAATCAATTTTTAAGTATTATACATCTATTTAATTCGCGTTCTTTTTTAGTACTCATTGTAACGTTTTTTTTTGTTCGTCCCTTCTTCTTTTTGTCACGCGGATCTTTGTGATCTGTTTCATTTTTGGTCGGGTCATTGTAGATCCGGATTTTATATACGTCCTCCGTTTCCAGATCCTTCTCCCACCTCACCGCTTCATCCTCTCCGCCTCTGTTCTTCACCATAGCCTCCGTCGTACCCACTCTTGAAGCCCTGCAACAATCTCTCATTTTTTTTCTCAAAACCCCCATCGAACTGAGCACCGATGCGGAACCCAATCACTCACAATTTGAGCAGGCTTTGGGGCGGTGTACCTTCGATTTACCTCCACGAAAGCTATTCTCCGGTGAACTTTTTCCCGGGTTGCGGACCCTAGCCCTACCACGACGTTCGATTGTGAAGCCGAAAAGCGTTCAAGTTCTTCTACCGAAGGTGGTTACACCGCCGCCTCCACTTCCTCCTCCCATTCCGGTGTTTGTGACTGGTTCGTTTTTCTTCAACACCATTCATTGTTCCTAAATTGAAATCTCTAACCCAACCGCCGTCGATTAGGGTTCTTGGTTTTACATTGGGGTCCGCCTGATTCCACACGCATCGCCACAGTCGGATTGCAAACATTCAATAGGCGGTCGTTCCAATCAACTCAAAAGTCTCGCAGGTTTTTCGGGGATTTGCGTCAACCATTTCGCCGATGGCTACCCAGGCCGTTCCAGGTATTATAACTCAATTTCTTTCCAATCAAAAGGCTAAATAGTGTTTATGCTGAAAGTAGTAACTTATCGTTGATCTAAAATAGATATCTTTCACAGTAATTTCACAAAATTAGTTTGGAATACAATAGAATTAAGGCCAGAGTGTGGAATGATCGGTTAAATTGAACGAAGTGGGCTACCCATTTACTTTGTTTTTGCTGCCCTAACATTAATTTTTTTGGTTTCTTTCTTGCTAAGGAAGTTCACAGAGACAAAACTCGAAGCGATTAAAAGCCTACCATCTAGAGGTTAAAATTTTTTGTTTGTGTTTTTTCACATGGACTTCACAGTTATCTTTTATTTTCATCATTTTTCATGATATGTATATGTGTATTAACTGTCTGATTGATTGCTAATTTGGCTCATCTGATAGCATTGACTATTTTGTGCAGGTGAAACCAATAGAATGTGAAACCAATAGAATGTGATCAACAGACAATGATGCAATCTCTAAGCATATGGGACAGGTGTGTCAACCAATTTTAGTTTAAACTTTACGTATAATGTGATCAATGTTTCTTATTTGTTTCAGGGTTTATTGACAAAAATATCCCTTTCGGCTATCAATGTTTGTGTTTGCATCTCTTGAGGTAATGTTTTAAGGATTTGGTTGTCACTGTGCTGTAAGCAGTTTTTTGGTGTCATAAACATATCATTTATAAATTGATGAACTTACCGAGGTTTGTCTAATTCTCTCATAGATTTTCTGTTTTTTGTGAAACATTATATGATTACAATAACAGGTCAAATCTTTTTTCAGGTTCAAACTGATGTCCAATATATCAAAGAAGATATTAGTTTAGTGGAAAGACATAGGATCAATTTATACAGAGCTAGGGATAGATATTTAGTCAAAAATCCAATGCATGGTGGTGAATTAATAACAGGGTCAAAATCTTGGTATTCTTCTTCTATAAATAAAAACAATATTTAATTTGCTTCTGGAAAACCACAAGGAACTCAGATGAAAAAGGCTTCAAGTGGATTAAGTTCACAACATACAAGTCAATCAAGTCTTGCTGTTACACGAAAAAAACGAGTTCAATCTCAGGTTAATTTTCATTTTTCAACATACTTTTATATATTTCTTGTGTAAAGATGATTCACGGTTTGACCATTCTTCAAAATTTTGACTTTTATAAATTTTCAGTTCAATGACCTGCAACAATGTTACTTGCAAAAGAGACGACAAGTAGGAAACCCGTTACAAAATTTTGATAAAAGTGATGCTGATGTCATGCAAAGGGAAGGTTATAGTTCAGGCCTCTTAGATTTTCAATCTGTACTTTCTACCTTTACACAATACAGGTATCTATCTATATTCATTTCCATCTTTTCTACAAGCTTTTGAAATATTAATAACTTTTTTCTTTTTTTTCCTCAAAAAAGTCGATTAAGGGTGATTGCAGAACTTAGGCATGGTGAGCTCTTTCATTCGGCTAACATTGTATCTAGATATGAATTATGAATTTATGATCTCAATTATCAGTAAAAAATATAAGTACATTGCTATTATGGGTTTTAAGTAAAGTTCAGAAATTTGCATTATGTGGTTTACAATAGCATCGAGTTTGATCGTGATGATGAAATGTTTGCTACTGCTGGCGTTTCAAGGCGTATAAAGATTTTTGACTTTTCAACTGTGAGTTTATTTGTTTTATTTTTGCATTTTTTTCTTCCCTTTATCAGTAATAATGGCTGATTATTATGGGACCCACAGGTGGTGAATGAACCCCCAGAAGTACATTGCCCTGTTGTGGAAATGCCCAACTAGATCAAAGCTTAGTTGTTTGAGTTGGAACAAGTATACAAAGAATCATATCGCAAGTAGTGATTATGAAGGAATAGTAACTATCTGGGATGTCAACACTCGACAGGTGATTTGATGCTATTTACAAATTACAATCCTACCCCTCTAATAAGAGTTAAACTAATTATTTTATTTATTTGGCACATTCAGAGTGTGATGGAGTACGAAGAACACGAAAAACACATCTGGAGTGTTGACTATTCACGGATTGAATCGTCAATGCTTGTGTCGGGTAGTGATGACTGTAAGGTACTATAAAATAGCAACTTTTGTTTAATATTAATGAAAAATCTAAAGTACGCTGCTATTTTCTCACAGGTAAAAGTTTGGTGCACAAAGCAAGAATCAAGTGCTATCAACATTGATATGAAAGCAAACATATGTTGTGTCAAGTACAATCCGGGGTCCAGTAATCACATTGCAGTATTTTTCTTTACTTAAATTATAAAAACTACAAAACAAAATATTGTCTTTTTATTACATATAAATAAAATTTAATCCAGAGGTTGGGTCAGCAGACCATCATATTCATTACTATGATTTAAGGAATACAAGTCATCCTCTTCATATCTTTAGGGGACACCAAAAAACCGTTTCATATGTAAAGTTTCTGTCAAATGATGAGCTGGCGTCCACATCAACTGACAGTACCTTACGCTTATGGGACGTGACAAGCATAGTTGTCAATAGCGACCGTAGCGGTCGCGATCACGAATAGCGTAGCGAATAGGTTATGTGGCGCTATTGCATGTTTAGCGGGAAAATAGCGGGAAATAGCGACAGACAGGGAGTTGAAAGTGTATTCTCCCCTCGCTTTTCGAATTATAGAAAACCTAATTTAAATATTACCTAAGTGCCAATCGACGACTTGGACTTCATTGCCTGTAATTGACGACTTCCCATCTTAATCGACGACTTTCCATCTTAATCGGTGCTCTCTTTTTCCTTCAGGCTTCAGCGTTCTTTATTTATTTGCGTATTTCTATTCAATGATATCTGATTTAATAGCTGTCTAAGTCTATTTGTTCCTATAATTTGGCTTGATATTGTTATAATAATTCTTATCCTAATGTTAGTCGGTTATGGTTTTAATAGTTATCCAAATCGTTGTATTTAAGTATAATAATTCTTATCCTAATGTTAGTTGGTTATGGTTTTAATAGTTATCCAATTTGCTGTATTTTTAAGTATTAAAGTGTTCTTACTTTGCTCGGTGGATTATATTTTTAAGTAAAGTATTAAAATTGCTCTGGATCAAATCGATTCTAAATGTCAGTACTTTTAACTTTGTGTAATGGCCTTACTATTATCATTGAACTATTTTTAGATGACTAAAGTTTACTTATTTTGGATTATAATAATTATAAGTTACTTAATTTTAGATTATAATTGCAAAAATAGTTAAGGTATCTATTATTTGATTTTATATTAACTTGTCGCTAAACATGAAATAGCGGACGCTATTTAAATCGCTATCGCTACGTAGCATATAGGTAGTTCATCGCTATTGTCCGCTATTCGCTATCGACAACTATGGTGACAAGAAACATTCCCGTGAGTTACTTTTTTACTTCATGTTTTTATGTATTCTTAAGAGTGAATTACATTTTTGTCCCTGTGTATAGCTGATTTTTACAATTTTGGTCCTAAAAAGTTCTCTCGCAATTTGGGTCCTTCATTGAGGGTTTTGTAATGTTTTTGGTCCCTGTTCTGATGTCTCTATGACCAAATTTTTAAAGTCACTTATACTTGGGGATCAAAAATAATAATTTTACTTGGATTAGAGACCAAAAACCTTACAAGAACCTCAAATAGGGACCAACAATGCGAAGAGAAATCTTATTAGGAGCAAATTTGTAAAAATCAGCTATACGTAGGGACCCAAAATGTAATTTATTCTAAACTTTATATATATAATTGGCTAATTTTCCTTTTAGGTTCGGACATTGAGAGGTTAGGTAAAGGCTTACGCTTTGAGTGTAAAACACCATTGGGGATGAAGGAGCTAAGGTGAACTAATTATTGGTTTTTAATGTTCACCATTGTTTTATATCTCAGGTTTTTTGGATGTTTATAGTAATTGTAAATATATGTGCTTGTATATGCAGGTGTTATGTGATATACTTGTGGATAATAGTGGTATTCAGAAGCTCTAGCTAAATAGTACCGGTATAGGTGATGAGGTTAGCTTTTAATTATTTATTTAATTGTTTATTTATTTTCAAAATTTTCAAGACTGATGTATTTCCGGTTTGATTTTTTGGGTTTAGCAGTAATAGCGACTTCCCTTTTTCCTGGTACATGTATATATAGCTAAATTTTATTTTGCTTATCAATCACTTTTTTCTCACTTATTGTTCGTAATTACCAATCAAAAGGAATAGTTTTCTTTATTTTAAACTTTGAATTTGTTATACATAACTTTATTAACTGTTTTGAATTTTCAAAACTAACCCGTTCAGTTTCACTATTGTCGGTTTTTTGGTATGGAAACTTGATATTATTTGAAAATGTTTATTTATATGATGTTATTGATTATGCAGGTTTTGATTGTTCTTCTTTGTAAAGACAACCAGTGATTCGCGATGGACCCGTGCTCCAGTGAGTTCCCCATAAATTTTTTGGTATGGACCCGTGCTCCAGTGATTTCGAACCCGTGCGGAGCACGGGCACCCACTAGTTTTGTTTAAAACCTAAAATATTGTGTAATGTATTTAAACGAGGTTTTGCACGGCGCACGATATGGCGGCGTGTATCGTAAATTAATTTTATACATATAAGAAGGAATTATTAGAGATTTATAAACACAACCAACATAAGTTATATTATAGATTTACGAATGCAGTCAATCATAGTTATACATTTTTATGTTAACCAAAAGAATTGTCTAAAAGCCGAGAAAAATGGTTGCATTCGTTACTCAAAAAATACATACAATGGTGCTACACAAACTGTTACATTTTTGGCGATGTATAAAGGACTTGTAATATAGCAGTGGTTTTTGGTTTTTTGTAGTTGCTGCTGTCCAAATCTGAAAGAAATGAAAAGTAAAAAAATTGGTTAAGAATTAGTCATTTGTATGTTGTTATGTAAGCAATTATTAGTGGACCTATACATGTAGGCAGACTTTTATTTTTTTATTTTTATTTTTATTTTTTTTGTTGTTGTGGTGTTGGAAGACGAACATATTGGCGTATTCAGAGTTGGACCCGTTAAGTTTGTGGTTGGTGTGATGGGTGTTGGTGGACTACCTTGTCTGGTGGTTTCAATTTCAGTAAATTGGAAAACCTAGTTCACGATGAAGGGGCTAGAACTTTGTTGGTTACGTTTTCCCATTTGAAGTTGTAAAATCTATAACTGTCCCCTAATGGAATGAAGAGGTTGACGTATTGTATATGGGTCGGTATAGCCGTCATTAATAACCAAGTCAATGCAGTTTCGTTGAAGAAGTGATGAAACAACTTCATCAAAGAAAGTTGGAGCAGTTGATGTGATCTCATTTGCGATTGTGGTTGTCAAACAGATGCTATTGGAATTGCTAGTTTAGTAAAAGTGCATTTGTAGACACAAAAGCTAAAAAAGTATATGTAGAATAAACATTACAGATATCTAGTAAAAGTGAATTTGCTACTTTTCATGTTTGTTGACTGTTGTATATGGACCATGCCAGTTATATTTTAGTTCTGTTAGATAGTGTTATTAGAGATTACGGAAGTACATCACATTTATATTTTAGTTCTGTTATTATTTAGACAACATTATTAGAAGTTACAGAAGTACATCGGATAATAGGTTCAGGATCATAACTTGTAAACTGCATATTGGCTATGTGTTTTCTTGTATATATTCAAGTCCAAAACAAAAACTTAAAAAAACCTAGGCATCTACAGGAACACTAAAGAAACAAAAAGCATGAAAGTGAAAAATACTAAATTAGAAATCAACACATGACCAACAATGGTTTTGTAATTAAACAACAAAGAGAAGCACTAGAAAGAAAAAAAAGAAACTTGTTTGTACTTGTAGAAAGAGCAGAGTCGTCACTGAAAATCGTATGAGTTGCCAAGTTACAACCTGATACACAGAAGGAAGAAGCTAAAATTGTATGTTCAAATATCATATTAAAACTATTCAAGAGACCCAAACCCTATATCACAAATCAGGAAAAACGAAATCAGGATTTAGGCAAAATTCAAAATGTCCTAAAACAACGATTTCCAAAACAAAGTGCTAAAGCATAATGTCGTTAACCTATAACCCTAAAAAACTCCAATTATTTAAACGATTTATAAAAGTAGAGAGGTGATGAAGAGTATAATTGGTTCCTATAGAAAAGCGAACATAATCACATCCTTCGCCACTAATAATTACAAGGTGTATTTTTGAAATTCGATATAATTTCGGAAAAGAATATATATATATATATATATATATATATATATATATATATATATATATATATATATATATATATATATATATATATATATATATATATATATATATATATATATATATATATATATATATATATATATATATATATATATGGAAAAGTGAATATGTGGCTGCTATACATCTAAGCTTAGGTGTAGAACCATCAAAATTTATTAGTTTTCTTATGAAATATATGTATTTTTATTTTCTTTAATATACGTAATCCATGTGATTAATTATAAAATGAAGAAAAAGTATGGTATGAGTCATACAATATAGTGATTAAAAGTATTACACCTACATGTTGCAATGACATAAAAGTTGGCAGTATGAAGAAACATCACTAAAATAATACGTAAACAAGTTGAATTGAATGGAACAACAAATTATGTACAACGATTTAGAAGAAATTAAGTTTCTTGGTCTTTTATTTATGTTAAAAATGAGTTGTTTGAATGGTTCTACACCTAAGCTTAGGTATGTAACAGTCACATATTCACTATCCACACATATATATATATATATATATATATATATATATATATATATATATATATATATATATATATATATATATATATATATATATATAGGGAGAGGTTAAAATAAGAATGATAAAAAGGTTGAGAACGCGAGAATGATTATGGACCAATGAAATCATAATGGTATATTATTAGTTATATATTTTAATTAAAT
Organism: Cichorium intybus; assembly: GCA_023525715.1. Taxonomy (NCBI): domain Eukaryota; kingdom Viridiplantae; phylum Streptophyta; class Magnoliopsida; order Asterales; family Asteraceae; genus Cichorium; species Cichorium intybus. Next base: position 13,226,719 of record CM042012.1, on the reverse strand, counting down.
TATTACAAAATAAAATTAATTTAACTTCCTAAAATTTAGGATTTTAATTGATAGTTACCTAAAACAAAGGAATCAATTGATTTTTTTTGTTATTCTATTAATTGAAGAAAAAAAATATTTTTATTATTTGTTTTTCCAAAATTCGAAAATTTAATAATTTTTTCACGGTTTCATTCATTCATGAATAGGAAAAAAATATAGTTTTTTAATTGTAGTGGTTAATTTTTTACAGTATTTTTATAGAGATTATACAAAATTCTGTCGTAATCATCAATGAATAAAATATATATAAAAACGAGCTTTTTGAGAATTTTTAAAAATTTTATTTGATATGAATTTGTTAATCACAAATGATTGCAAGTAACGATAAATACTAAAATGAATAAACTACAATAAAAATATAATACAATTGTAATCATAACACAAAAATATATAGGAAACGATACATTTGTAATCATTAATGAATAAAAAACAATGTAAAAGAAAAAAACTAGTTTAGCTGTAATCACAAATGAATAAAACAAATATAAAAAAAATTGATTCATTAATAATCATTATGTTACAGCCTCGATGGTTAATACTTAGACGGTTAATAAAACAAACATACATAGATAGTATTTGTAACGCCAAGATACTCTTTTTATAATTATAATAAAAGGGTAAATTGGTCATTTTACCTAGGAAGGGTAAAATGGTCTTTTGGACAGAAAAGTATTTGGTTTGAAATAATATTTTAAGTTTTGGACTTAAAATGTTATAAAAACTGATTTTTGGTCGTTTTACCGAAAAAGGGTATTTTGGTCATTTGACCAAGTCAACGACCAATTATGTAAAAATATTGTTGGTTGTGGCCAAAATGTAAGAAATGGAAGTTTTATTGTAATAAAACTTGGTTATTGTGGTCAAAGTTCAAGAAAATGAACTTTAGGACCAAAATTGTAAAATTTTTGGGTATAAATATAAGAGAGTTGACTCTCTCATTGACTAGCTCATTGTGCAGCAACGGGAGGAGCTTGGAGGGTGCGATTTCTGCAGGAGATCATGAAATGGAAGCAAGAACTAGGAACAATTGTTGGAATGGGTGATTTCCAAGCAATTAAGGTTAGTTTTAACCAAGTTCTTGAGGTATTTTGGTTTGGTTTTATAGAAACTGAAATTTGTACATTTCAGTTGTGATTGTGTGGTTAAATTGGTTTATTACTTCCTTTAAGTCATTAGAATAAGGACTTAACTAAAGAAAGTGGAAGTAGGTTGCTATTAGTGATGAATTTGAAGTTTGGGGTTGTTAGAACTAAGAACCCTAATTCTTCATTTTGATTGATTTGGTTGTTTTGGATGGTGGAAAACCTTGTCAAGGTATAAGGTTTTAGTCCTAGAACAAACCCCAATCGATTAAGGACCTGATTAAGGACTTAATGGACCAAAACTGCTTGCTACAGTGCATAAATCGCGGCTGGACAGGAGACACCTGCAGGCGCTAGGCGCGGTGCGCCCAAAAGCCTGGCGGGGTGCGCCCAGGCGCAGTGCGCCCATGCCTGGGCGGGGTGCGCCCCTCAGACAGGAACTTTGAAACGCTATCTTTTGCGTTGCTTGTCCGTTTTAGCTCAAATTTGGACCATAGGCTCGTTATGGTCTGAAAAGTTTGGGAAAATTTTTAGATTGAGTTTCCGACCCCTCGGGGGCACTGTAGACCGATCCGAATGTCCCGGTGAATAGTAAAATTCATATAAAGTTAGTAAACGGAAAGTTTATTAACTAGGCATTGTTTGTAACAATGTTTTATTGAACTCTAGTGTATTAGAGTTAGTTAAAATGGGTATTAACCTATAATTATGTTGAAAATGATTAAATTATAGGTGCGGGACAAAATTCTACGGATCGTATCGGAAAGCAAGGAACAACAAATTAGTTGTAATAATCCTTCAGGTGAGTAATCTCACTGATACCATATGTGATATATGATGATTGAGTTGTTACAGGTTGAAACTGATTGTGGGACGAAAAAGATACGTTTGAAGAGACAAGATCGGATAAGCCGTGAGTCATTGCGATGACAAGAACGGAACCGTGAGTCTAGGCAATAGCGGCTAATCCGTGAGCCTCAACTAATTCTGGATTTTATATCCAATGGGTACGGCCTACGGGCAATGATTTCTGGATTCTTATATCCAATGGGTGCGGCCTATATGGCTATGAATTTTAGATTGTATATCCAACCGGTGCGGCCTCCGGGCTATGTCTCCGATGCGGCCTTCGGGCTATGATTTGTTGCGGCCTGTTGGCTATGACTCCGGTGCGGCCTTCGGGCTATGTCTCCGATGTGGCCTTCGGGCGAGGACTCCGGTGCGGCCTACGGGCTATGTCTCCGATGCGGCCTTCGGGCTATGATGTTTAGTGCAGCCTGTTTGGCTATGATTTTGTTACAGGTACACGGTACAGCCTGTTTGGCTATGATATTGTTACAGGTACATGGTGCAGCCTTTTGGCTATGATATCGGGTTATTAAACCCAGCTGGTGCGGCCTGCGGGCTATGAATTGTATATTGATAATGTTTTGGTGCAGCTTGTATAGCTATGACACAGGGTACGGCTGTTAGCCATGATATATGATGCAGTCCAGTGTGACTAAGAAATATGGGACAGAAATCGTTAAACATGCTTATAGATGCAAATAACTAACGTGGCTTGTTGATTACAGGTCACTATGATTCAGCCTGTAGGGCTACAAAATAGGATGTGAAATCCTAGAGTATATATGGTCAGCCAGTAAGGCTAGGAGTTTGGATTCGATATCCAGACAGTTATATAATTGTGTTTTGATACGTGTTATCTGCAGATTTGATTATTCACTGAGCTTTATAGCTCATACCGTTTGTTACTGTCCCTGCAGGTTAGCATGATACTGATAGGGGACAAGATAGAGTCCGTGACTCGTGAAGTAGGACTCGTAGATGCTGTCAGTAGCAGCCCGGCTTTAAAGGAGATTATGGTATTTTATACTCTCCTTGATACACTTGTACCCGTATTTATTAAAATATACCCCTTGTTATGGTTTTATGTATTGAAACCTGTGTTTTAAATGAAAAATTTTTCAGGGGTGTTTTTGTTTTAAAAGCCGGGTGTTACAAGTTGGTATCAGAGCCGAGGTTTAAGTGAACTAGGTGTCTATAGAGTAGATTCCTGGACTTAAACCCTGAAACAGTAGACATGATGAACTGTTAGGTGTATATAGTTGTTAGTATACATATATAACCTAACTATTGCTGACCTCTAACGTATAAGAAGTATGAGCAGCGGGTATTACTGGGAGGAATTTAGTGCGTGTCACTTTAAGAGGCGGATCAGCCTTTTCTCAAGACTCCATCGAACGAGGGGCAACGAGACAAGTAGCGGAAAAATCCACATGACGAGCAATGTTAGCTGATGTGGTCAAGTAAATGAAACGGTTGCTCACCTTGGTTGATATTCAAGGTGAAAGAACAGTAGTTGAGACTACGTGAAAAGCAGTGGACTTCTCAGAAGAAGTTGTCACAAATTGGGTCCAACCTTATAGGGAAAGGACCAAAACAGAGCCACTATGTATAGTGATCAGTGCAGGAAAGGCACTAAGGAAAATTGTAGAGTTGAGACTCTACCGTGACATGCTGAAATTGCAGATGATAGGAGCAGATTGCTCGAGCTTGTTGTATGGGACGGAAGTGGTTCCAGTGTGGAACTATAGATCACTTCTTATTGAAATACTCACGTGCTGAATGTGGAGTGACGGGTGATGAACCCAGGAAAGAAAGAAGGAACGAATGGTCGAAAAGGACCCATGGTACCATGAGCATCCCAGTAGATTGTGGGAGAAGCTCGTGAGGAGACTGATATAGTCGCAAATGTCATTGTTCTGAATATAACTCGTGTATGTTATATTTGATCCATGAAGCTATGCTTTGGATCGATGATTCGATGTTTTGTTTGAATTTTTCATCAATGATTTTGGATGAAATATTTGAAATAGCTATTGTAGATAGCAAGTATGTTCAAGATATTGAACACCTGGAAAGTAGTCTGCCTAGGATTTACGGGACCCTTTTCCCTATGAATCTGAAGCCGATGACTACCAGTGAATCTGAAGCAATTGTGCTTATGAATTGGTTAGCAATGAATTATGCTAACATGATTTGTAGAAATATGAACATGATGGTTCAGAAAGCAGAAATGAACGGATGAAAATCCATGGTGAATGACCGTTGTTGAGAATACCGGTTAGCTTCTTTGCTTAAACTCGGAAAAGAGTTAGTAAAGGAATGATGTTGTAGTTGGCATACGTGGTATAGGCCAAGCTTAATAAAGTGGTGAAAGTAGTGTACTACTTTAACTAATTTTCGGATGATTCTTTTGAAAAGAACTTCCAAGACTTCTGCCAGATTGGCAAGAAGAGCTTATGATTAAGCTGGTATTGGGAGCCGTTCCTGTTATCTAGGCTCTGTATTAATTGGCCTCTGCAGAGATGGCAGAGTGGTAAAACAATTGGAAGAAATTGTTTTAAAATTGGGATCTCATGTGACTGTAGTGTCATCAGATGGAGCCCTATCTGCTTGAAAAGAAGAAAGATAAGTTAATGTGTATGTCCATTGACTACTGAGAATGTGATATTCTCGAAACCAGATTAAATATGAGGTACATTGTACCAGATACTGGAGTTACTTCACTGAGTTCAGTGATATGTAAATTCTCCAAGTATGAAAATTTGGTTAAAAGAAGTTTCAACCCTTTGGGCATGATAATACTGCCAAAGATGATAAAATAAATCCAGTGGGATAGATGATGTGGTAAGACTGGAACCGCCTGAGGAATCCGACTGACATTGTAGTTCCTTGGATTTGGCGGGTTACTACAGGAGAGTTGTAGAAAACTGCTCCTTGATTGCTGGTTAGCTGACTAAAGTTGATCAAGAAAAAGTGTAAAGTCTGAGTGGTAGAAAGACCACAGATAAGTTGTAAAGGTTTGGAATGAACCTTGTGTGAACCTCTAACATTAGCAATGATGCTAAGTAGAGAAGATGGATTGGATCATTGAAAGGTATCCAACGTTGACTGTGAATGCATGAGATTGCGGTAGCAATTATGAACGTGGCGTTTAAGCTTTGGAAACACTACTTGTATGGTGTAAAGCTTATAGCAATAAGATCATAAAAGTTGAAATACTTAAGTGATCAAAAGAAACGGAAGATGAGATAGCAAAGATAGATGGATTACTTAGTGATTTCGGGTATGAAATCTTGTACCATCTCAGAGAGGCGTATGTGGTTACAGATGCCTTGGATTAGAAGTGTAACCTTTGTAGGTTACATCCACGTGTATGAACATGGCAAATTGATTACCTGAGTTGATTCGGGTAGCACAGGAAGATGTGTGCAAGTCTGAAAAAGTGAAAAGTGAAGAAATGATTGAAAAGTAGCGGAGGTTGGTTGGAATATCACAGTGATTTAACTCCCGTGACGGTTGTAAATGTGAGTTCCAAAGCCAAGTGAAATATAAAAATCATCTTGAAAAGATGCATTTTGTATCAGATATGCAGCATACCCGGGGCGATACCAAACTGTATAGGTCGATAAAACCTATGTGTTGGCGGCCGGGGCTGAAGAAAGACATGTGAAAAGTGTTTGACTTGTGTGTAACTACAGTCAAATCATTAGAAGTATGTGGACTGTCGGTCCCAAAAATGAAATGGGACGAAAAATATCATAGACTTTGTAGTAAAGTCTTTGCAAATACCGTATGGGTATGACACCATATGGGTGAATTGCAGGTTGATTGATGAAATCAGTGTATGTTTATACTGACTAAGAAGAAATTAAGAGTGGAAAAGTAGTGAAAAACTACAAAGATAAAGAAAATTGTCGACGTGAGTTATCGGCACGGATGGTATCGGACCGAAATAATAGAATTATTCTTTGAATTTGGCATAAATTTCAAGAATAATTAGTTCAAAAGTACTAGTAAGTACTGTGTGCGAATCCCAGATGGATTGATGAGGTGAGATAATGATGCAGACCTTAGGAGTTATGCCTGAAATCGGCATAACAAATCCTAGTGGAAAACTAGACGACCGTCTATTCTTGGTAGAAGTTGTAGATTAGTATAGGTACTATACTAGTGTTTTATTGACTCGTAGGAAGTATTGTATAGACTACCGTGTTGCACGCTGATTTACTAGACAGAAGTTGGGGTGAAGCCGTTGACTAAACCTGAGATTGAATCTCAAACAGAAGAAAAGATTTAGCGAGTTCGGAAAAGCTTGGAAATAGACCAAGATCGACAAGAGTAGTATGTGGATTGTCGAGTAAAACCATTGAAACCCCAAGTAAGGGAAGAAAGTGGAACTCAAAGTAACCCTCCGGAAAGACTAGAAATTGATGTGGGACAAAAAGGAAAGATGAGTCCTTGTTGATTGGACCTTTCCGTATATCCCAAACGCAAGAAATTGCGATGTGTTGATTGAATATCCTTGATGAATTTCAAGATGATTGTAATGTTTTCTATGGGTCTCAGGGTTCTGAGAACATAGATTGATAGATGTTAACGAATCCCTCATGTGAAATGAGGAAGATAAGTGATTATAGTGCCCGGGACAACCGGATGAGTGATATGCGCGTGGTGATGTAACCACGAGATACGAAGTTTGGTATGGTTAAAGAGCTGTGACAATACCATAAAAGTTTCCATGTGATATGAGAAACCGGAATTGTAACGAGAAAGAATTTCTCTCGTTTGTTTGTATGATTTCGGGGACGAAATCTTTTGAAGGAAGGGAGAATTTGTAACGCCAAGATACTCTTTTTATAATTATAATAAAAGGGTAAATTGGTCATTTTACCTAGGAAGGGTAAAATGGTCTTTTGGACAGAAAAGTATTTGGTTTGAAATAATATTTTAAGTTTTGGACTTAAAATGTTATAAAAACTGATTTTTGGTCGTTTTACCGAAAAAGGGTATTTTGGTCATTTGACCAAGTCAACGACCAATTATGTAAAAATATTGTTGGTTGTGGCCAAAATGTAAGAAATGGAAGTTTTATTGTAATAAAACTTGGTTATTGTGGTCAAAGTTCAAGAAAATGAACTTTAGGACCAAAATTGTAAAATTTTTGGGTATAAATATAAGAGAGTTGACTCTCTCTTTGACTAGCTCATTGTGCAGCAACGGGAGGAGCTTGGAGGGTGCGATTTCTGCAGGAGATCATGAAATGGAAGCAAGAACTAGGAACAATTGTTGGAATGGGTGATTTCCAAGCAATTAAGGTTAGTTTTAACCAAGTTCTTGAGGTATTTTGGTTTGGTTTTATAGAAACTGAAATTTGTACATTTCAGTTGTGATTGTGTGGTTAAATTGGTTTATTACTTCCTTTAAGTCATTAGAATAAGGACTTAACTAAAGAAAGTGGAAGTAGGTTGCTATTAGTGATGAATTTGAAGTTTGGGGTTGTTAGAACTAAGAACCCTAATTCTTCATTTTGATTGATTTGGTTGTTTTGGATGGTGGAAAACCTTGTCAAGGTATAAGGTTTTAGTCCTAGAACAAACCCCAATCGATTAAGGACCTGATTAAGGACTTAATGGACCAAAACTGCTTGCTACAGTGCATAAATCGCGGCTGGACAGGAGACACCTGCAGGCGCTAGGCGCGGTGCGCCCAAAAGCCTGGCGGGGTGCGCCCAGGCGCAGTGCGCCCATGCCTGGGCGGGGTGCGCCCCTCAGACAGGAACTTTGAAACGCTATCTTTTGCGTTGCTTGTCCGTTTTAGCTCAAATTTGGACCATAGGCTCGTTATGGTCTGAAAAGTTTGGGAAAATTTTTAGATTGAGTTTCCGACCCCTCGGGGGCACTGTAGACCGATCCGAATGTCCCGGTGAATAGTAAAATTCATATAAAGTTAGTAAACGGAAAGTTTATTAACTAGGCATTGTTTGTAACAATGTTTTATTGAACTCTAGTGTATTAGAGTTAGTTGAAATGGGTATTAACCTATAATTATGTTGAAAATGATTAAATTATAGGTGCGGGACAAAATTCTACGGATCGTATCGGAAAGCAAGGAACAACAAATTAGTTGTAATAATCCTTCAGGTGAGTAATCTCACTGATACCATATGTGATATATGATGATTGAGTTGTTACAGGTTGAAACTGATTGTGGGACGAAAAAGATACGTTTGAAGAGACAAGATCGGATAAGCCGTGAGTCATTGCGATGACAAGAACGGAACCGTGAGTCTAGGCAATAGCGGCTAATCCGTGAGCCTCAACTAATTCTGGATTTTATATCCAATGGGTACGGCCTACGGGCAATGATTTCTGGATTCTTATATCCAATGGGTGCGGCCTATATGGCTATGAATTTTGGATTGTATATCCAACCGGTGCGGCCTCCGGGCTATGTCTCCGATGCGGCCTTCGGGCTATGATTTGTTGCGGCCTGTTGGCTATGACTCCGGTGCGGCCTTCAGGCTATGTCTCCGATGTGGCCTTCGGGCGAGGACTCCGGTGCGGCCTACGGGCTATGTCTCCGATGCGGCCTTCGGGCTATGATGTTTAGTGCAGCCTGTTTGGCTATGATTTTGTTACAGGTACACGGTACAGCCTGTTTGGCTATGATATTGTTACAGGTACATGGTGCAGCCTTTTGGCTATGATATCGGGTTATTAAACCCAGCTGGTGCGGCCTGCGGGCTATGAATTGTATATTGATAATGTTTTGGTGCAGCTTGTATAGCTATGACACAGGGTACGGCTGTTAGCCATGATATATGATGCAGTCCAGTGTGACTAAGAAATATGGGACAGAAATCGTTAAACATGCTTATAGATGCAAATAACTAACGTGGCTTGTTGATTACAGGTCACTATGATTCAGCCTGTAGGGCTACAAAATAGGATGTGAAATCCTAGAGTATATATGGTCAGCCAGTAAGGCTAGGAGTTTGGATTCGATATCCAGACAGTTATATAATTGTGTTTTGATACGTGTTATCTGCAGATTTGATTATTCACTGAGCTTTGTAGCTCATACCGTTTGTTACTGTCCCTGCAGGTTAGCATGATACTGATAGGGGACAAGATAGAGTCCGTGACTCGTGAAGTAGGACTCGTAGATGCTGTCAGTAGCAGCCCGGCTTTAAAGGAGATTATGGTATTTTATACTCTCCTTGATACACTTGTACCCGTATTTATTAAAATATACCCCTTGTTATGGTTTTATGTATTGAAACCTGTGTTTTAAATGAAAAATTTTTCAGGGGTGTTTTTGTTTTAAAAGCCGGGTGTTACAGTATTAATCTTCAATGATTAACATGTGTTAATCATAAATGATTAACATGTGTTAATCATCAATGATCAGTTGTAATATAGAAATTAAACTCAACACTGGAGTAACCAAAGATTTTAAAACCCTATTACACTTATCTTGTCATTCAGCAACAAATTACATCTATTCATATAATCACCAACAAATTACATATATTCATTTATGATTATAATTGTCATCATAAACGAATAGCAGACAAACTCATATTATATAACATGTTCTATTCATTTATGATTATATATATAATCATCCATGAATACAACAATTGACAAGTGATACCAATAAAATCTGTTAAAAATACAATATTTATTATTTCATGAACACTTGAAAATAAAATTTGTTGCAGCTTTCCAGAAAACTAAACAATAGATGGGAAACGATTATCGATTATATTCAATCAAATACCATTTCCCAAATCTCTTTCCCAAACCTTAAATGTCAAACCTGTGAAAACCCAAAATAAAGTCCAAGTGAAATCAAAATCAAAACAACCATATAAATATTAAATCTAGTAGAAATACAAATTTTAATTGAACTTTAATCGTAATTTCTTGAAAAGAAAACTTAATTGATTGCAAAAAGTCCACCGTGGATCCTTTCTTTTACCACCATTCTTCGCCTCACTACTCCCTGGAAATCTCATCTAGCTCGCCTGAGTATCTGCCCACCCATCATCACTTCCTTCCCTTCAACGAAATTGACACCCAAGAGATGCTTCTCTTTGGAGTTATTGTCGACGCCCGACCATCGCATCCAAAAAACCTCGATCAAGTGGAAGAGTGTCTTGATCAGGACAAGGGGTGAACTTACAGAGGCGTGAAAAGGCGTCCATGGGGCAAGTATGCGGCAGAGATATGCGACTCCATGCAAAACGGGGTTAGGGTATGGCTGGGCACGTTTGACACAGCAAAGGAGGCACCAGACGACGTTCGCCCTCCGTGGTTCTGCCGTGGTCCTTAATTTAAATGAAGAGGTAGTGTATGAATCGTTAATAAGAATGGATTACAAGTACGAGGAAGGCAGTTTGCCAGTTTTGGCACTAAAGAAGAAACACACCATGAAGAGGAAATCGATGATGAAGAAAAGAAAAAGAAATAGTAGACAGCTAAGGTGGAAAACGTTGGTTAGGGTTTTTCGAGAATAAGGGTTAACGAGAGAGAGATAGAAAGATATTAATAAGACAAAGAGAGATATGAATAACTTCCTGATTTGAAAAACGTAATTTAAGGGATAATTAAAATAATAGATATGTAAAATACCTGATATAACCTTATCACTTATCAGCACTTTGTTATTTGCTTTTGAACACCTTTAGTTTTATATATTTGCACAAATAGCACAATCATATCAGCCCTTGATCTGAGAATTTAAATGGTTGAGATCTATTCTCCCATTCTCAACCTTTTTAGTGTTCTTATTTTATTCTATATATATATATATATATATATATATATATATATATATATATATATATATATATATATATATATATATATATATATATATAAACTTATTCCCGATATTTTGGGGAAATTAACGAAAAAGTCCCAAAGTATTTTTTAACAGAAAAGCCTAGGAAATTGGTAAAATTATTCAATTTAGCCATATTTTACCGGCTACCGACAATAAAGGGCTGAACTGAATAAATTTACCTATTTTCAGGGCTTTTCTGTCAATAAAATTATTTTAGGACTTTTTCATTAATTTCTCCAAAATATCAGTTTTGGTCCTTCACAATTTTAGTCCTTAACACTTTTAGTCCTTGACAGTTAATCCTTCATAGTTTTGGTCCTTAACAACTTTGGTCCTTTATAGTTATGGTCCTTTACGGTTTGGTCCTTCACAAATTTTGTCCTTAATGGTTTTGGTCCTTCATAATTTTACTCCATAAAGTTTTGGTCCTTTATAGTTTTGGTATATAAACCTTAATTTTGTCTCAATTATAGGATGACTAAATAATTCAGAAAGTCATGGAGATGTTATATGTGGGACAAACGATGTTTTTACGCAGACCCTAGGTACTCAGGGAAAACTGTGGGCATGTACGTGGGATGGGAAAATATGTAACCCCGCACCAATACTTTTTTCCTAAGACCATTAAGCACTACATGGACAATATGAACAATGCTATAACAAATATTTAACTATTTAAATAGAACAATGCTAAAAGTAAGCGACATACTTCTATTTATATGTTTATTATAGCATTTTTCATGATTCTTTCAGTTTTTTTACCTCGACTTCAAGCCTTTTGAACCGTTAATGAAGCTTCTTGTTCTCATTGTCCAGGTAGTGCTTAATGGTCTTAGCCAAAAAAAATTATTGGTACGGGGTTACATATTTTCCCATCCTACGTACATGCCCACAGTTTTCTTGAGTACATAGGGCCTGCATAAGAACATCGTTTGTGTCACATAACCTCTCCATGACTTTCTGAATTTTTTATCCCTTCTTGTAGTTTGGACAAAATTAATGATTAGGGACCAAAACTATGAAGGACCAAATTGTTAATGACTAAAATTGTGAATGACCAAAACTGTGAATGACCAAACTGTGAAAGACCAAATTGTTAAGGACCAAAACTGTAAAGGACCAAAGTTGTTAAGGACCAAAACTGTAAAGGATTAACTATTACAGACTAAAATTGTTAAGGACCAAAATTGTGAATGACCAAAACTATTAAGGACCAAAACTGATACTTTGGGGAAATTAACGAAAAAGTCCCAAAATAATTTTTTTACAAAAAAGCCCAGGAAACTGGTAAATTTATTCAGTTTAGTCATTTTACCGGTAGCCGGTAAAAAAGGGTTAAATTGAATAATTTTTCTAGTTTCTTGGGATTTTCTATTCAAATAAAATATTTTAGGACTTTTCGTTAATTTTCCTAAAATATCGGGACTTTTCTGTAGAAAACCATATATATATATATATATATATATATATATATATATATATATATATATATATATATATATATATATATATATATATATATATATATATATATATATATATATATATATATATATATATATATATTAAAAACTAATATCATGGTTTGGATTGAATGATTATTTGCACTAATTTATATTATTTCGATACAAACATGATGCTATATGTTGGAAATGGTCTTAGTTTATAATTATGGTTAAGAGTTTCAACAATACTCCACTAAAAATACAACATACGTTTTAATAGAAAACCAAATATTTTTGTGTGAGTAATAAAACCGAGTATTATGTAAGTTTGAGAGCTAGTATGGAGTTGTTATGGCAATTAACATTTTAAGCTGATATAATATATGTAGTTTTTGGTTTGTAATTTTTTTTCAATATCTCATCATTTTATAACATCTAGGTATTGTAATTGTATATAACTTTTAGGCTTCAAAAACGTGTTTTGTACTTGGTCTTTTCTTTGTTGTGATTCCTAGGAAGTCAGATTTTTTCCCTTTGTGTTGAGGTCTTTGCAACTCTTTAAAATGGGAGTCTTCTTCTTCTTCATCTTCTTCGAAATTGTCATGAAATTGAGCATCTAAAGAGGTTGTATATGTATTTGAGTCTGATGTCTTTATCCTCTTCGATAGATGTAGCAATGTATGCTTACCTATGGGAGGTACATAACTCTATTTATTGTGATGTCTAAGAATGTCCGATGTTGCCCCGCGAGAAAAAGATTTCATTTTGTAAACTTTTTGATACTCACTGTTTGTGGACTTTAATAAGGCCACACAGACCGGAAACCAATTTGAGGCCCCGAATAAAAGCAAAAAAAATGAGACCCTTAAAACCTAAAGGTGAAATAGAAAAAATATTACTACCTAGACTTGAACCTAGGTCATCTAATTAAAGATCAAGCAGCGTCTATAACCAAGCGAGCTGCATATAAATTTATGTATTTCTTGAGTAGCTTAATATATACCAAATGTTAGAGAGCAGAAGTTGGAGACCTAAACTTTTACGGGGCCCTGGGTCATCGCCCAGCTTCCCCTTATTGGGTCGGGCCTGAGGCCACATCAGATTTGTCACTTGTATAACCGATGAACTCATTGTTGTAGATAACATTAAACTTGTTTATCTGTGCATGCATGTCCTTCCACTTGGAATCATTTGATGAAGGTTACAATCCAAACTCGATATATGTCTTTTGAAACTGTTGAGGACTTGTTTCCAAAATAAGTCACACTGTTGATGATTACCCGTGTTCACATCTTCCAAAATGTTAACCCAAGCCTTGGCTACCAGTATCTCTTCTTTCTCACTCCATGGTTTTGCATTTTTCCTGGAAGAAGTGTATTGTAGAGGTGGAGCAACTTCTTTTATAACTTGGTGCATTTGTCGACTAGAGTGACCAAAACAATTTTCGTCGCTATTATCAAAATATTTGACTTGAGTAGGTTGGTAGAAGTTGCATGGTTGGAATGATTAAAGGTTGGTTATTCTTGGATAGTCAAAATTCTTTGTAGGAATATTGTGTCGAAACTTACTAATAGTGGGTGAATTCAAATTAGCTTTGTGTAAATAAACTTTGTGGAAACGGAGTTTGGTGAAATGTTGGTTGAGCTTATGTACCGGCAGTGTAGCTTTTCTTTCATCTAGAACTTGTAACTTTAGCTTTGTCACGACTTGAATCCATTTAAAGTGAATGTAGGTGAAATATAGGTGAAAGTGTAAGAGTATTGTAAGAAATGGTTGTGAAAAAATAAGAGGTTAATAGTAGTGTATGTGTGTGTGTGTGTGCGTATATATATATATATATATATATATATATATATATATATATATATATATATATATATATATATATATATATATATATATATATATATATATATATATATATATATATATATATATATATATATATATATATATATATATATATATATCTGTGTGTGTGTGTGTGCGTGCTTCATCTAAATATATATGATTAATATATCAAGCATTTCCACCCCATTTGTCCATCTTATACTTGATTTGTTATTATATATTCTACTCTTTATACTTTTTGCATCTCTTGGTTCGTTGTTTGAGCTAAAGGCACACTCCAACAATATTTATTTTAATATATTTATATTTAGAAAATAGAAAAAACACTCATCCAAATCCCATTCCACCCCATCGTAGACTTCAAGTACCCACCCCACTCCCAAATTCCCAACTCATCCTCTTCTTCCTCGTCTCCAAATCCTAGAACATTAACGATCTCCTAAGCAACGAATGGATTCAGATTTGGATAAGAGTGGTGATTGAAAAGAGGCATGGTTTTTCTTTTTGATTTTCAAGTTCCATGCAAGTCAGTGGGATTGCAGTTTTTTTTTGGATGAATTTGTTGAGGTAATCTTGACAATAGTCACAGTTGTTAATCACGTGCATGGTGGAAGGTTGGTTTAGTTGGTATTTTGATTTTATATCTTTTAGTTGATAGTTTTCTTTAAATAAAAAGGATTTGGTAGAAGACTTTGACTGATTCAAAGAAGTGTACGTTGGATTTTTTAGTACAATTTGGGTTTTGAAGAAGTCTTCCCATGTACCTGATTGTTAGGATTAGAATTAGTATTTTATTCCTTTTTTCTTGTGCCCACGTGATGTGTGTAAGGCTATATATATAGGCCTTCTTTTATATGAATGAAATTGGCTTCTCTTCTAGATTCGTACATCTTCTTCCTTTATATTAGAAAGTCATTTTTCTTTTTTCTCTGCAACTTTTATATTCATAGTATTCTGAGGTTTGAGAGTGTAATTTGTAGCTTGATATCCAACATTTGGTATCAGAGCCCTAGGTTCAACCCGTAGGATTTCTAGAAGAGGTTCTATGTGAACCGGGTGCAGTTCAGTGAGAGCCGATGTGTGAGCCGAGTTCAAACCAGAAGGCTGTGTGCTGGATCGAGGTCTGAGTGAACAAAGAAGAGAAGGAACCTGTGTGGTGAAGCTAACCTGTATGGAGAAGCTAGTCAAAGTGAGAAAGAAAATCAAGAAAGGATCGATTGTGCCCGTAAACAATCAAGGTAGTAGCATCCCGTTACAATGCCCCAAGTTAACAGCTACAAACTATACGAGTTGGTCGATCATGGTGGAGTCGATCCTACAAGCGTACGGTTTGTGGGAAGCGATTGATCCGGTAACGGGAGGATCGGTCGAGGCAAGGAAAAATCTAATGGCAAGGGCGTTTGTGTTTCAAACTCTACCGGAGGATATATTGCTTCAAGTAGCTAAGCATAAGGATGTAAAAGACGTGTGGGAAGTGCATCGTGTGCGGTATTTGGGAGCCGAAAGAGTTCAAAAAGCAAGACTTCAAACACTTAGAACCGAGCTAGAGATGTTGAAGATGAAAGAGAGTGACACGGTTGATGAGTTCTCGGGCAAACTTAGTGAGATTTCTACAAAATTCAAGAGTCTTGGGTCTAGCTTGGAAGATGAGATAGTGGTAAGAAAATTGCTAAATTCGGTTCCTAAGAAATTCTTGCAGATTGTTGCATCCATCGAGCAATACTCGGAGATAGAGAATATGTCACTTGAGGAAGCTGTGGGGAGGTTGAAGGCATATGAAGAGAGGATTAAAGTTTTTGATGAAGATGATAATGATCAAAACAAACTCTTACTGTCAAAAGAGGACTGGGAAGAGAGAACCAAACGCGGTAATTTTGATCAAGAATAATTTGGACAAGGACGAGGCCGGGGTCAAGGGAGAGGTCGTGGTAGAGGTCGAGATGGCCGGTTCCAAAGCAATGAAGACCGAAGGGAGCAAGGTATGTATAGAGATAAACGACATATAAAATGCTATAATTGTCAAGAATATGGACATTATACGGCTGAGTGTCCTAAGAAAGAAACAAAAGAAGAAGTTAATTTGACTCAAGATGATGATGAGCCGACATTACTTTGAGAGATTAAAGTCAAGATTAAGGGGGTGAGTGTTGAGGTAATCTTTACAATAGTCACAGTTGTTAACCACATGCATGGTGGAAGGTTGGTTTAGTTGGTGTTTTGATTTTATATCTTTTAGTTGATAGTGTTCTTTAAATAAAAAGGATTTGGTAGAAGACTTTGACTGATTCAAAGAAGTGTACGTTGGATTTTTTAGTACAATTTGGGTTTTGAAGAAGTCTTCCCATGTACCTGATTGTTAGGATTAGAATTAGTATTTTATTCCTTTTTTCTTGTGCCCACGTGATGTGTGTAAGGCTATATATATAGGCCTTCTTTTATATGAATGAAATTGGCTTCTCTTCTAGATTCGTACATCTTCTTCCTTTATATTAGAAAGTCATTTTTCTTTTTTCTCTACAACTTTTATATTCATCGTATTCTGAGGTTTGAGAGTGTAATTTGTAGCTTGATATCCAACAGAATTTCTATCCACTACAATGGTATAATCTTCCCCCTCAAACATTGTGATTTAAATAAGAATCATCGGAGCAAGTGAAGCACAAATAAAGATTTATTTACTTTTTTAGGGTAAATTTCTACTCACTACGGTGGGATAATCTATCCAATTAAACATCAGGATTTGAATAAGAACCATCAGTAAGTGATGCAAAAAATGATATTTACTTGTTTTCCTATGGTTAATTTCTACCCACTACAGTGTGATATTCTTTCGGGTTGTAGGATTATTTTGGTGGCAGTTGTAACACCGTGTTCCGATTGGTAAGTACTCTAACTTAGATCCTGAAGTGGTTAGGATTAGCTAAGATGACTAACTACTTCCTAAGGGTATTTTGGTCATCTTCATAATGCGTTGTGAGTAGAAGTGAAAGTGATGTTATAACCTTGTAAATGTAGTTAAAATAATGTTGGAACATTGGTTACATTGGATATTGGTGATGTTATAACCTTGTGTTTATACGGTGTATTAATGGTTGCATAACAAGTACATTGCATCCATGAGGTTTGTGTTGTGAGTGTATGAGATTACATAACGTGTACCTTGTAGTCTCAGTAGGTTGGCCTAGTTGGTTAGAGGTTGTTAACTCACCGGTATTGCGGTGACCTGAGTGTATGTTATGTAAGTGTTATTCGCTAAGCTTTATAGCTTACCCTTTTATGTTGTGGTGTTTTTTTGCAGGTTTAGATATTACGTAGCGCTCGGCTTGGATCGTGGGACGATTTCTGGTGATATCAGTTTTGTAGCTCCAACACACAGGGATATTTACTTGTAAATTGTTGTATTTTGTAGTTGAAATAAGAAAAAATTTGGGCTACCCCCTGTGCTGCAAGGGCGTTACAGCAGTCTTTGAATAAAATGACACATTTTGCATGATCAAAACATGGGTTAATGGATTGCTCTTGTAATACAGGGAATAACACTTTATATATATATATATATATATATATATATATATATATATATATATATATATATATATATATATATATATATATATATATATCTTTTTGTGATTCGATGATCTCAATTTGCAAATATAAAAAATTTGGTGGTGGTTGTGGTAACACTGGAAGACGAACTGTACGAAAGTGAAAGGCAAGCTGAGAGAAAGAAAGATGAATGAGTTGTTTCCTTTAACAATGAGAAGTATTTACAAGTGGAGGGCAAATGTTCACGAAAAAGAAGAATATCAAGGGGTAGGAGGGGATCGGGATGGAGTGGAGATAGGTATAGGGCCCAATCTTATATAATAATAATAATAATAATAATTAAATGAAAGAAAATTGAAAAGAAAATTATATAAAAATAAACGAAAAAAAAAACTCTCAAAAGGACTACATTTAAAAAATGAAAACTTTTCATACTCAAATGATAATAAATAGCAAACCACAAGGACTACTTTGGCAGTTTACTTAAAAAAAGAAGTGTTGGTAGCCTTTGCGCAAAGTTATGATTTCTCTATACATATTGTTACCAATATTAAATGTAGAAGGTATAAAGATTTTTATGGAGAAGCAACCTGCTTTTCCGGTAACCAAGACCTCCTGAAAACAAATGTTCACTCTTAAAATGGGCCTGACATGTTCCGCTCCTTGTACCTCTCTCTCCAATGGAATCACGCTGTGACCCATGATTCTCTCTCTTTGATATTTTCTCTTTATTATCTCCGTTCACCGGCCGTCCGATTGTTTTCCGGCACTCTCCATCGCCGTCTTCTGCAGATGTATCGACGACAGTGAGATGTGTAGCTGAAAACTGTCAAATCATCATTTACTTTAACTGAAGTGGAATACGAAATATTTTTATTACTTAAAACTTTTAAAGTCAGTTAAGCTGATCGATCCTTGAAATTGTAGATATATATACAGATTTCTTTCATATATAATAGCCGAGGAGATGTTGGATCTTAATCTGAACTTTGTTAACGAAGACGAGACAACGACGTTTCGAGATGTGGAGGAATCAGGCACCTCCAATTCATCGGTGGTGAATGCGGATGGCGTTAATTCGAGTAATGCTGGAGAAGGAGACGATGACTCCAGCTCCGCGGGCGGCGCCGGCGAGAGCTTCTCCTGCTTCAATTTTGACATCTTGAAAGTTGGAGATGCTGGTGCTCACTCTGGCAACACCTACGATGAGGATCGGAGGAGCCAGAATTTGACTCAGTCCGAGTTCGTGACTCGGCATCTGTTTCCAATGAGTCAAGAAGGAGGCGAGGAATCAGGAAGGTTGAATCAGGGACAGCAGGCTAACTCATTGTTGTTGTGCCCTAACACTAACGAATTGCAAGAAATGAGACTGGTACAAGTACAACAACAGAAGCCTACGGTACAACCGAATCTGGTGGGGAAGAAGAGTAGGAGAGGACCGAGGTCAAGAAGCTCACAGTACAGAGGTGTTACCTTCTACCGGAGAACTGGTAGATGGGAATCTCATATCTGGTTAGTCGTTTCGTTTGTTTCTATTCATGTTTTCTCATACTTGGCTTTCTATTCTTGTAGTTATATCTGTACTTTTGTTGTGTTTCGATGCAGGGATTGCGGGAAACAAGTCTATTTAGGTAAGGATATATATAAATTCATCGATCTTTTCTTCTTTTGCCGTTTTTAGTATAAACTATTGTCTTCTATTTTTGGTAATTTGTGTCTAATCAAGTGTCGGCCACTGTATTCAGGGGGATTCGACACCGCTCACGCCGCCGCAAGGTCCGCTGTCTCCTCATAATTTTGTTTTCTTCTTCTTGCTTGTTTATCACAGCTTAGCGAATCTAAACAAGTTCCGTTCGTTTTATTATAATAAACCAGAGCCTACGATCGAGCTGCCATAAAATTCCGTGGTGTTGACGCCGACATCAATTTTAACCTCACCGATTATCAGGATGATATGAATCAGGTCTGAAATTCGTTGAAATACATCTCGATTCGCTGATAATCTGACGGATTCGATTAATCCTTTTGTTTTTGTTTTCATTGAAGCAGATGAAGAACTTCTCGAAAGAAGAATTTGTCCACATACTACGAAGACAGAGCACTGGTTTTTCAAGGGGAAGCTCAAAGTACAGAGGCGTTACGCTACACAAATGTGGCAGATGGGAAGCTCGAATGGGACAATTTTTAGGCAAAAAGTGAGGATCTAATCATCTAATCATTACAAATCTTCTAAATTAAGTTTTAGATAATGCATTATGGTGGATTGATTTACCTTGAAGAATCAGGTTACTTGACATGAACAATTAGTGTGATTCCTTGTGTGGGTAACAAGTAATAGAAAAAGCAGACCTAATTTTCATCCATGGAGATTACAATCCTTCCATTGCAGGTATATATATCTTGGGCTATTCGACAATGAAGCAGAAGCTGCAAGGTCCTAATGAATCATGAATTTACACATTCCCTCCTTCATACTTTCAAATTTTTTTTACCCAAATTTCTCAATCTCACCAACCTAAAATTCAATCCATCATCCAACATTCTCTCCTTTTTTTATAAATTAGGGCTTATGACAAGGCAGCAATCGAGTGTAATGGAAGAGAAGCTGTCACCAACTTCGAGGCCAGTACTTATGAAGGAAACAAAACTCTTCCTTCAACTAATCACGGTAATTTTCACATATCATTATCACAGTAAAAAAAAAAATTGAATTTTTTTATAAAGTTTATACACCATGTAATACAGGAAGCGACCACGATCTGAATTTAAGCTTGGGGATTTCATCCACTTCTCTTGGTGAAAGTTCAAGTAGAAATGAAAATTCAGAACAACAACATTTGAATTACGGACATGACACTCGAAGATCACAGGTACCAAATAATAATAATAATAATAAATCATACCATTTTCAGTACTCTCGTGTACTTTTCATTTTAAATAATTATCATATACATTTATAGTATTATTATCTGACACTTTTATGTTATAGCAGATGGAAAACCCTGTATCAGCTTTTAAAGGAATGCCCTTAACTTCTGGACACACTTCTTCATGGAGTGGTGTATACCCTACTTTTGTTCCCCATTACGAGGTAAATTTAATATTAATAAGTTTCTATAATCTATTATAGTAAATTTAATGATAAAGGCATTTTCGTCTTTTACTTTTTTTGGTGGGACAAATATCAAAATTTTGTCTGACTCCCAATCCAAAAACATTTTTATGTTATGTCATGTCATGTCAGGTTAATTCAGTACAGTATAAATTTTGCATACTGTGATTGTTTTGTAGGGAAGTGGGCCAAATAGTAGGACAATAGGAGGGTATAATACACAAGGGTCGCCCAACTGGGGGTGGCAAGTGCAGGGTCACAACCACATTCCGATACAAACAGCAGCAGCATCATCAGGATTCGCGGCTCCGGCGGCCGCCACTTCCGGAAGCCACCATCAGTCAATGGCGGCAGCTCTAAACAGCCATTGTTATCCGGCGACAAACTCTTCCCAATACTATTACCAGATAAGGCCGCCACCGCCGCCATCGCCACCACATTAACATTTGTTTATATCGAGTATTGACCGATTGACTTGCTACACATGGCCAAATATATGGCTTGTGAAACGTGGCTTCTTTTGGTAGGTGAACCCCTTAGGGCCATGATATGTGTTTTTTGTGTGTAAGAGATAAATGAATGAATGAGTACTACCGTTTGCTACTTGTCTATTTTTAAAAGAGATTGTATTTGGTTGTGAATATGTTAAAAGGTTGCACACTTGCACATAGACATAGATGGCCTATGTACCAAAAAGAAATGTTGGTGTTAGAAAAATTGTTATTTTAGTGCAACTTTAAAAAAAAAAAATTGTCCTATAAAACATAAAATATTAGGGCAAGTTTCATTTTTTTAGTTTTTAACATGTTTCGTACGGAAAATGTATTGTTGCAAGTGGTTGGGACTTTTAACTTAAAACCAAGATGATAAAATTTATACGAATGATCATTTTGTTCACATATACTTCGTCCTCAAGAAACCTAAATCCAAAGCAAATTCAGCAAATCAAAACGATAAATATATAATCAATATAAAAAAAAATCCTGATATTAGTGTTATTCTTAAGAACCCTAAATTCAAAATGAAAACTTCAAGAAACCAAAATTAGAAGCCCGATAAATTAATTTATACTCAGGGTTGACAAAAATACTTTCAAGAAATACAAAATGATCAAGTAGAAAAAATAAGAGGCCAAATAATGAAGCTATGATGTGCCTTAATCTTGAAAAGGCTACCTAAGTGTTTGTTATTGTGCTACTTTTTAGTCTTTACCATCACCATAGGGGTGTAGTACATCCTACGCATTTTGTTCCTTTTTTGGTTAGCTTTTAGTACGATTTATTTCCTTATTTTGATTTAAAACAACATAAAATATAATGTCCTCGTAGGAAAGTATTTTCATAACATTGATGGAGAATATGGTACGAATGGTAAAGTGGGTAAGAACAAGACAAGTAATATGCTTCTTTTGACCCAATTGGTCATATCTTATTGGCCAATACACACTTGTAAATGCAATTATGGTCAAGTTGATACTTGATTGGAGAGGGTTTTGCCACGCCAAAGGGTAAGGGTCCCTTGTCTTTAATGGACATTGGCCCTATTCAAATTAATGTTTTATGACTTTATCATTTCCTTGACTTTTCTCTAAATTTCACATACCTCCCATAACTAGCAAAAGAAACCATATTTTACCCCTAAAGCTTTGGGAACCTTTCACTTTTGTGAGATGTCTTATTTAAACTTGTCTAGTTGGGAAAAGAGAGTCATGTCTCGGCCAAATAAACCGAACCAAGTTTTGGATTTAGTTTAATTGTAACAATTCAATTTTAGTTAAAAGCAAGGGAATTGGGATACAAAACCTTTTTTTTGGAACGACGAGATTATTATTAAAAACTCTCTAGCAAAGAGCTAGAGAAAAAAACAAAAAGATTACAAGTTTGACATCGCAAGTTTAGGATATGACACCCAACTATCCCAACTTAACTTACACTTCCTATGTCTACTTTTAATCCAAAAGAAAGAAGTGGATCTGATCTCATCAAAACACCTCGTATTTTCGTGGTTTATCCGTTCCAAAAACGAGCTTATTACGAAAACTCAAAATGTTCCAAAAAGTAACATCCCCACCGCATGAAATATCATTTTTTTATCCGCCCTCATATTTGTATCATCCGCCCAAGACAGTAAAGACGACACCGAATGCATGCTAATCAAAGGAATATCCCACCATCTAGCAACTTTATTCTAAATAGCGCTTGAAAAACTGCAATTAACAAAAACATGCTCCAAGTTTTCACCTCCAATCTCACACGCAGGACATAACAAAGAATCCAGATCAATACCCTTGTCTCTAAGGTTTAATCTGGTTGGAATCATATCCCGCATAATTCTCCACATCAAAACGTGTACTTTAATTGGAAGAAGTTTATTCCACCTAGTATGCGTCGTCGAACTAGGCAAAGTCGCTCCATCCAAAAAGCATCTTGTTGTAGAAACTGAAAAGCACCATTGATCATCAAGTTCCCACATCATACGATCCTTATCCTCTGAGACTGTGACCTCCATCAATTTAGCTCCCAAATCATTCAATTGATTAATAGGGACCCCCAATCTTGGCTGTCTAATAAACCCATTCTCCAACTTCTCTATTGTATTTCTATCCGCCACCTTAGCTTGAGGATCTTTATCAAGAGAAAAAAATCCTTGGGAAGAGGTCTTTAAAAGGGGTGTTCCCTAACCACGCATCAAGCCAAAATCTAGTGTCTTGCCCATTAACAACTTTAATTGAAATAAATTCATGAAGATCAATATCGTCATTTCTAAGCTTCTTAACTCCTTTAACCATATTTACCCAAGGACGTAACCCTCCATCATTTCTAGAAGAAACACACTCCATCCCTTATATCTCCATGTATAGCTGAAATAACCTTCACCTAAAGAGCATTCGGATCCTCCAAAAATCTCCAATACCATTTGGATAATAGCGCCTTGTTAAACACCCATAAGCTTCCACCCCAAAACCACCTTTATTTTTGGAAGCCAAAACTCGTTTCCAAGCAATCCAATGAATCTTCTTTTCTCCTAAATCTGCACCCCAAAAGAATCTAGATCTTAAAGACTCTAGCATTCTTATAACCATTTCGGGAACCTTAAAAATAGACATATAGTAAATAGTTGTGCTACCCAAAACCGCCTTTAGCAAAGTTAAACGTCCTCATATAGAAAGGAGCTTGGCTTTCCATAAAGACAATTTTTGCACAAACTTGTCAATCATAGGTTTCCAAGACACAATTCTATTCATGTTACCCCCAACCGGAACGCTCAAATAAACAAAATGTAATCAAAGAGGTTTGCACCCTACCAAGACTGCCATTTCTTGAACCATTTGAAAATCAACACAAACTCCAATTAATTTACTTTTGAATAAATTGATTTTTAAACCTGAAGCAAGCTAAAAAACTTTTAAGATACGTGTGATCCGCCTAGCATTCTTCAAGTCCCACTCACATAATAAGATTGCATCATTTGCATAAAGGAGATGTGAAATCTCAATTCTATTCATACCAAGAACAATCCCTTTAAACACCCCCGCCTTACTTGCCTCCAACATGGCGACATGAAACCCCTCCATAGCAAGAACAAAAAGAAAAGGTGATAACGGATCCCCTTGCCTTAATCCCCATTTTACATCAAATCCATCTATAGGAGCCCCATTCACCAACACTAAGGCTCTATTAGTATTTAAAACAACTCTTATCTAAGCACACCAATTATTGCTAAAACTCGTTTTCTTCATGACTTCACAAAGAAAATCCCATGACAAAGAATCATAAGCTTTCTCAAAGTCCACCTTAAAGACCATAACTTTCTTTTTAGTAGCTTTAGCATTAGCGATGATTTCACTCAACATGAGAGGGCCATCCAAAATCTGCCTTCCTTTAATAAACGCGGATTGCTCAACACTGACTACCGGCCCAATAAATGTAGCCAATCGATTCGCTAAAAGCTTACCAATGATTTTATACTGGCAACCAATGAGACTTATTGGTCTAAAATCAGAAGTAACCTTCGGATCATTCACGTTCAGGATAAGAGCAATAAAGGAAGAATTGCAACCTTTAGGAATCTCTTTACTGTTTTGAAAATGCTTCACTAAGCCAAAAACATCTTCTTTAATCACCTCCCACAATCGCTTAATAAAACCAAAAGTAAACCCATCAGGCCCGGGGGCTTTACTACTACCACTGTCCCAAACACCCAACTTAATCTCCTAATGGGAAAACGGAGCATCAAGAGCAACCTTTTGAGCATTAGAAAGTTGAAGAAAACTATAGAAACAATGGTGGGTCTAATGGTATTTTCAGCTTCAAATCTAGATTTAATGTGACTAAAAAATTCAGCCTTCACTTCCTTAGGTTTTGCACCCCACACCCCATCTTTCAAAATACCACGAATGATCACTTGTCTTCTCTTACGGTTAACTACAACATAAAAAAACTTGGAATTGTCATCCCCTTCTATTCCCCATTTAATCTTGGCTTTTTGAGGCAAATCAAGGTTCTCCAAATGCTCTATTTCACGCAATTTCTTTATATAATTAATCCGCTCCTTTAAATCATCATTCGGCATTGTATTCTCAGAAATGCGATTATCTATAATATCCACATCTTCTTTTAATTTTTTCGTGGTCACCTCCATAGCATGCCTTCTCACATTATTCCACTCCTTTATAGCATTCTTAAGATTTTTTAGTTTGATCTTAAAAGCTACCATCTCATTCGAGACCCCCATTACTGGAACGGCCCAAATATCTTTCACCAATTTATCAAAGTCGTCATTTTCAAACCATGAATGATAGAATCTAAAAGAGGGTAGCCCATAATTCATGTGATGCTCATACAAAAGAATGGGATTGTGATCAGGTATCCCCTTCTCTAAAGCCATGGCAGCCATGCTAGGAAATGACTCCAATAAACCCTCCGAAACCAAAAAACGATCTAGTTTGGAAAGCTTTGTACCCCACGAATTTGACCAGGTAAACAATCCTCCACCTAAGGGCATATCAACCAATTCCGACTCCATAATGAATTGATTAAACGCTCGTGTCGCTGAAACGTTAACAACTGAACCAAATCTTTCGGACCCATCATGCACTTCATTAAAATCGCCCATGACCACTATTTCTTTATTAGTTATTCTAAACAACCTCAATAAAGACTGTCACACAACCTTTTTTCTGTCAATCTCTTGTGAAAAATAAACTGATATCATAACAATATCAAGCTTATTGTACACCCACGTCCCCTCTACCACCGCATAAATTAGGATGTAACATGACTTTATTTAAAGAAAAACAAGTCGGATTCCAAGCCGCCAAAATACCTCCTGATTGTCCATGAGCATCAGAATGAACACAGTCAAAATGAGAATTACCCCACACCGGTTTAACCATCATAGCAGTCATGTCTTTTACTTTCGTTTCTTGGATTGACAAAAAATTAACACGATGCTTATTACACATTTTCCTCAACCACACTCACTTCTCCACATTACCAAATCCTTGCAAATTTGAGGAGACGCAATTTATTGAGAACATTGATTCACTCGCATCCTAGAAACAAATTCCTGCTTGTCATTAATACAACCATTCATGTTATACCCCATCACCTGGCCCATTTCAATTAAAGCATCCAAGCCCTTAACAAGCGAAGACTGTTTGGGAGAGTGTTTGTGTGTTTCTGAACTGAAAGACCCAATGTGAGCTTCTTCTCTACGGTTAAGCTGCACAAATCTTTCATCAAGAGTTAATTTAGCCTAGAGGATGTGAAGGCCACAATTAAGTATGGTCTGAAGTATCAAATCCTGGGGGTTTCTCTAGAAAATTTGATTGGGAATCATCTTGCTGCACTCTCCTTTCACTCGCTGCACCATTTTGCTGCCCATCTTCGACTACATAGTCATCTTCATGCCTTTTCTTCCTCTCCTTATGGACTCTATTTGTATCATCTGCAATAAGATCCCTCACACCAAAAGGATCTGAACTTTGAGCCGCCGCCAATTCATGTGTTTCATCATGTAAGGATACCTCACTATTCCAATCATCTTCGTCTTCATTACTACCATCAAAACGATACAACGGTTCATCTTGATTGTTAGGAATTATTTTAGTTGGTTTAATCTTTGCATTTAAAAAGGCTAAAATGGAAATTAATAGGCTGTTTGGAGTTTTCGGTCATAGACCGAAACCAGCTAGTTCTCGGTGGTGTAGACCGAAATCCACACGATTTCGGTTGTGATGGACTGAAATCTCTAAGAGATTTCGGTGGGCTTTAGGCCGATTTCGGTGGGCTTAATTGTATATGGGCTTAGGGTTTAGTCATAGGTATAAATATGTATTTTAGCCGTCATTTGTAGGTTGGCCGTTTGATGATCGTTTGGGAGCTTTAGAGAGATAATTGTTCTTCATCGATCATCAAGAACTTATGTACCTGTCGATTTAATATAATCGAGTGCATTGAAGTTAATATCGTGTTCTTATTCGTCTTTGATTAATTGTTTCGTTATTTTTACTTGTTGGGATTCTGCACCAATTGAGTATTTTGATTGATACCTTGATAGATCTAAGAGCTTTGGGACTTACAATTGGTATCAGAGCATGAAAACAATTTCTATTGTTTTGGTATCAATCTTTTTTCAAGAAAAATATCAAGTTTTTGGTGTTCAATTCGTGGTTACTGTTCATCAGCCGTTTTAGGGTTCATAAAATTGTTCATCGTGTTCTTAGGGTTTTAATTTTGGAAGATAATTCAAAATCTCGAATAATTTTAGAAATTGCCAAGTTTTTGGTCGTTTTTGGTGGACTCACGAAGGATTTCGGTGGCATATAGAGGATTTCGGTCAAGGCTTAGGTCAAAAGTTTGGTTATCGGTCAATATCCCGCCAAACTGAAGGTTTTCGGTCAATACAAAGTCAAGATTGAGGTTTTCGGCCAAACCTCAGTTAACAGGAGGGAATTTCGGTCAATATCAACTGAAAACTTTCGGTCAACACAAAAGTCAACCCAGAGGATTTCGGTCAACATTTGTCAAATCTCAAGTATTTCGGTCAACATCAAGGTTTTCGGTCAGAAATTGGAGTTTTCAGTCAAAGCTCCTGGTTTTCGGTCAACCAGTTGTTGACCTCGTTGACTTTCAAAACACCTTGGTTTGCTTTAATTTAAACTTTAAAAAATGACCTCCGTAACAAAAGACTCGTGCGAAAATTCATGTTGTTCAGACTATGAGGCTAAAATTAATAAATATCATGAATTAAACGAAAATCTTGTTAGAGAAGTTTTCGAACTTGAAAATTTAAATTATAATCTTAAAAGGAAAATAAAACATCTACAAGAAAAACTTGAAGCTAAAATAAGTGATTTCAACAAAATATAGGATGAATAAAGCATAAAGAGTTGTCATCTCAGATTTGCTAAAGAGGATATCATCAATTTGACTGTCGAGCGTGACTCTTTGAAAGCTAAACTTTCAAGAAAAGGATTTTATTTTCAAAAAATTCGAAGGGTCAAGCGCGATAGTTGAGTCGATGATTGAGTCTCAGCTTAAATGGGATGAGAACCATGGTCTTGGGTATAAAAGTGTCCCACCTCCTTTCAACAATAATTTTACCCCGCCTCTTGATTTAAATGATATATTTGTCGCTGAAAATTCCAGCAAGGCTGAGAAAGTTGTGTTAGATGATACTGATGTTTCTGTAGAGTGTGTAGATGAATCTAAAGCAGATGATGAACAATCTGGTTCTGAGAAGCATTCCTATACCACATCATCTACAATCAAATCAAATGTGAACAAAAACTCTGAATCTGCCAGTTGTTCCACAAGGAGTGATGATGCTGCTAAGAGCACGAATGTTCAGGCATCTGACAAATTTAAACCAAAGAAACCTGTGCAACAAGCAACTACTTGCATGTATAGTTGTGGACGTTCTCAGAATCCATCTACTTTTGGATCAGGATCTAGTTCACATCATGTTGTCCTGAAAAGACAGACATGTTATAGTTGTGGAACTCCTGGACATATAGCCAGAAACTGTCCTCAGCATGTTCAAAGTCACAAATATGTGCAAAGAGGCAGATCCATCAAGAGAAACATTTCAATATCTCACTTAAGGGACGGTGACTGGAATGTTGCCAAAGCAAGGAGACAAGCACAAAGGGACAGAATGATCAATCCTAGAGATGGCTCTACAAAGTCAATATCTACAAAATCAATGTCATCTCAAGGATCGTCATCCAACTCCCACTGGCAATCCAGACCAAAAGCAAAGGGCAAATCAACTCCCAAGTCAAGTACTGGAGCACCCACTCGGTCAACCAAAAGGAAATCATGATCAAACTATCAATGGGTGCCTAAAGGGAGTAGCTCTAAACCTACAAACTGTTCTGTTAACTCTACAAACTCTATTCTTGATAAACATGACATGTCATGGGAAAAAGTCAAGTGTGTGGATAGCAATGGCACACCCAGTTTCAAAATAGACTGGTTCCCAAAAAGAACTAATCTCGCATCTTGTGCAGGAGCAGCTATGGAGGAATATCATCAGACCATGGTTTGTTGATAGTAGCTGTTCTAGGCACATGAATGGAGACATCTCTCAACTGCACAACATTCAAATCATTGATGGAGAGTATGTGTCCGTTGCAAGAAGAGAGAGAGGAAAGATCACGTGGGGATCGTACCTAATGGTGTGTTTGAAAACGTAACTTCGTTCCGAACTTGAAAATGATTCGTTTCGATGACTAACAAATCAGTTTTTGTAAATTCTGTACAATTTTTTTTCTAGTTAAATTTGTTCATGTTTTTACTTTCAACAATTCTCTTCCATGCACAAATTTAGGGGGAGAATTAAAAACAACAAAAAAATTACAAAATTCTAAAATCCAAAAATATGTCTTATTTTTATGTCTTTCTTTTTCAAAATTAAAAAATCCAAAAATATTTTCTTAATTACAGAATTCTGCTCGATCGTCAATATTCCTGATAAATACCAATCAGGAATACAGATCCAAAATCTCATGTCAACGATGTGTTTCACTATCACCGTGATTCGCTAAGACATTTTTTTACCTTATCTTACCGACGACGCACCGAGTAATACCACTCACTGCTGAGGTAACACTAAGTGCTAGTGATTCTTACTATTATACCATAGTAAGTTTGAAGCACTGACAACCTTTCTCAACCAAATCTAAAAGTCTTTTCTGCAACACAAAATTCTAGACACTTTGAGTAAAGCCACTCAGAGTTGAGAGTTACAAATTATGTGCCGATGGTAAGATTGCGTACCGTAATCTATCACACGCACCAGTGCCGATGGTAAGATTGCGTACCGTAATCTATCACACGCACCAATCCATTCTCAACCACCTCTATCTTTCTGTTGCAAGAAATAGAAGACTCGTCACTCTGAACCAAGTGGTGATGATATTTTGAAACTCTATGCCAGTGATCTCTGCTACAACACCAGTAGTAGATGTGAGGCATCAACAACCATTCTTAAACACATAGCTTCTAACTCAAGAGTTGGATGACTTAATGTAATAAACCATACACTGATGACAATTCGAAAGTCTAGCCGATGGGTATGTCTAGTAACCAAGACATATTACACGCTCATACTACTCTTGACCCTAATTTTCTTCTAATAAAGATATTTGTGATTTAATGTGTTTTCACCTCGCATTGATAAAACATCGAAAGTCTGGGTCAGTGATCGTTGTAGTCTACCACAATAGCTATGAGACCCCAACAACTTCCCCAGATTCAAAATTGGCACTAGGATGGTACACTCCGCAGAGTTTGGATACCATTGAACGTCTCGCCTAGAGCCAAGTCAACTTGTTGACTTGATAACTACATTGAGATCTTTGATCAAGGATATGCAGGGGCCAAAATCAAAACGGCCATGAGTAGTTCTCCAATGCTCAAACAATCACAGTGCGTTCCTCCGGGTTCACACAGATACTGCAAGAAGTCTCATTCTGAGCCAAGGATGAGTCCTTGAACAACTGTGGTGAGAGTTTATAACTCCGTGACCCATAGGAATTGCGGTCAAAGTTCGTATCGAGAAGCACTAGCTAAAGTGAAGTTCAAAAGTTTC
Organism: Cichorium intybus; assembly: GCA_023525715.1. Classification (NCBI taxonomy): domain Eukaryota; kingdom Viridiplantae; phylum Streptophyta; class Magnoliopsida; order Asterales; family Asteraceae; genus Cichorium; species Cichorium intybus. The sequence goes on along the minus strand of CM042012.1, from coordinate 13,195,841 downwards.
GACGCGGATATTCTGTTCCCGAAGAAGGTGAAGCTCAATTCCATGTGCAGGCTGCTTGAATTCCTCCTCAGTCATTATGTTGCTACATCTACACCTGTATGAGATCTAGAAGAGATGAAGAGTCAGACTCCAGTCAAAGTCAAAGTATAATCAAAAGTTGGATGTGCTGATTCAAGACCTATGCAAGAAGCCTGTACCCAAATGAGCTTTCAAAGTCAAATTTGAAGACAATCCAATACCAAAGATGAAGTTGTCTCTACAAAGTTCAGAAAGCTACTATTAACGTCTGCACCCGTCACTCGTGTAGGGGAGATTGTTAGAATTTTCTACAGTGTACAATCGAAGGCCTAGAACCAGATGAAGACTTAAAGATAAATGAAAGCATTAAACCAAGGGGGAGATTGTTAGGAATTATTTTAGTTTGTTTAATCTTTCCATTTAAAAGGGCTAAAATGGAAATTAATAGGCTGTTTGGAGTTTTTGGTCATAGACTGAAAACCACCTGGTTCTCGGTGGTGTTGACCGAAATCCACATGATTTCGGTTGTGATGGACCGAAATATCTAAGAGATTTCGGTGGGCTTTAGGCCGATTTCTGTGGGCTTAATTGTATATGGGCTTAGGGTTTAGTCATAGGTATAAATATGTATTTTAGTCGTCATTTGTTGGTTGGCCGTTTGATGATCGTTTGGGAGCTTTAGAGAGAGAATTATTGTTCATCGATCATCAAGAACTTATGTACCCGTCGATTTAATATAATCGAGTGCATTGAAGTTAATATCGTGTTCTTATTCGTCTTTGATTAATTGTTTAGTTATTTTTACTCGTTGGGATTCCGCACCAATTGAGTATTTTGATTGATACGTTGATAGATCTAAGAGTTTTGGGACTTACAATGATCTTCTGATTGCTCAGTTTCTTTTTCAAAAGTTGGAGACCAACCCGTCGCCTCACGAACGCGCAATACAAACAATTGATCATCGACCAACACCGAGACATCCTCATATATAATACCCATACATTTTGTCTCGACACAAATCCTGTTCAAAGCTAGATTTATGCCCAGGTTATGATCCATAAACACCACCTCTCCCCATTTAACAGTAACCTTTGTAAAATTCGATTTACTCCATGACCTTAAAGGCATGCCTTCAATATCCAACCATATCAACCTCTCCTTACACACAAAGTCACGAGACCAGTCTAGTAATTCATTAAACCATGAATTAACCACTCTGTTATTCCGAAAATTTATAGAAGCTATTTGTGATTGAAACTCCAATAATACCCACAATCCCCAAGGTATTTAATATCCACTTCTAGAAACCCTTGCGTCTTGCACATGTTGATCATTGTAGATAGCATAGAAAATTGTTTAACCTTTCCCATTAACACCGATATAGTGTCCTTTTGATCAAAAATGAAATCACCCGACTTTAATTATAGAGTGACATCAGACGTTCTAGTAACAACAGACTTTATCTTGAGATTGACCGCCTAGGCATACATCTTCTCAGCAGACACCCTTACATGGCCATTTACAAATTGATGTTTTTAGGCCCTACAAGATGAGGTTGTCTAGGTTTCAGCGTACCACAACCATGCAGACGCGAAGATGCATACAATTTAAAGGACCCAATCCACAGCGTGCATAACTTTTTAGCTATGAATTCTGCATCACTACCCATAGAAAACCTAACAAAGCCATAACACTTGTCGAACTTTGAAAGGTTTTTGGAGATGAAAACATGAACAATAGTCCCAAACTTCTCACATAATCTCCATAAAGCCAAACGATCAACAGATGCTAGAAAATTTGTAACATATATGGGAACTGATATGTCACTTACCACTTGGAAATTTTGTGAATTCCGATCCCCTGAAATTGATTTAGGTTGTCCCAATCGATCAAACACTGGTCCCCTTCTTCTCCTTCCTGCCGTTTGCCAATCACCGTAATCCACCATGTTTTAAAACTTGTCGGTGTTTGATCCCGCCATTGGGTTAATCGCCAGCTTTTTTTTTTGGGAGTCGACGCCGTCAAAAAACCCTTTAGGATACAAAACCTTTAACTTAGAATATAATTCCAAGTTAAGTTAGATGTTACTAGATCTGAAATGTCTACCGTAGAACGATCGATGATATTCTATTCGATCAAAAGATTGTTATCTGTTTATGAAGTGATGTCATAAAATGACAAACAATAATACATAATTTGTTTTTAGGTCACTAGTCTTTTAGTTGTATTCAATTGGTCACTAAACTTTTTTCAATATTCTCATTATATCATTTGAGTGCATTTCAATCGAGTATTTTTGTCAAATTGAAAGTCACTATGGACGCAATGTCAACGTCAGAGTGACTTAAATGAATAAATAATTGTATATTGAATGTCATAGTGGACAACATGTATGATTCGTATCAATTTATCCGGTTAAAGTCTACTACAATGGTGTGATGAGAACAAAAAAAAAGTGACTTATTAGATACAATTAAAAGATAAGTTACCTAAAAACAAATTATATATTATTGATTGTCATTTTATGACATTAATCATTTGCCCATATACTACTTCGAAAAAGACAAATAAACCATACTCATACGACCTAAGTGGCATCCATGTGTTGCGAGTAGGGGTGCAAATAAGCCGAGCCGGCTCGTGAGCTACCCGGGACCGGCTCGATAAAAGCTCGGCTCGAGACCGATTTTAAACGAGCCCGAGCTTAAATATAAGGCTCGTTTATTAAACGAGTCCGAGCCGAGCCTATGTCACCAAGCTCGATTAGGCTCGCAAGCCCTAAACGAGCCTATATATAATATAATATTTATTATTATTATTATTATTATATATATATATATATATATATATATATATATATATATATATATATATATATATATATATATATATATATAAATAAAGGTATTTAATCATTTAATCATATATAATATAATATTTATTTTAGAATATAAGTTATTAAGTAAGTTGTTATTTTCCTGCATTAGAGTAAACGAGCTTGTTAACGAGCTCGAGCAGAGCTTAAGCTCGTTTAGGCTTGTTAAGAATTAAACGAGCCGAGTCTGTGTATTTCTTAACGAGCCCGAGCCGAGCTTAGGTCCATCAAGCTCGTAACGAGCCCGAGCCCGAGCCGAGCCTATATATTTCTTAACGAGCCCGAGCCGAGCTTGGTCAGGCTCGGGCTCGGACTCGGGCTCGGCTCGGCTCGTTTACACCCCTAGTTGCGAGTCCTTGCCTTTGTTGCCGCAAGTTTTAATTTCGAATCATAAAATACAATACACAAAACATAAGCTTTCATCTAGTGAATTCATGGGTGTGAAATATAAATAATAATAATGGAACATTAGATAAACATTTCATTAAGATGCTATAATAATTGTAAATGCATTTAAAACAAAGCATGAATCATTTTCCAAAATGGAACGCTAGGTCATACTTTTTTCAACAAACACCGCCAAACCGTGTCGAAGTAAGAAAATGGATCACTCTAGTCCTAGAGATACTATAGTTAAACAATAGCACTTAACTGATGTCGATGTAAGCCCCCTAACAGAAAAATAATATATAAGGGAAAGACACGCATGTCATATCTTGAAAATGGTAGAGATTACAAAGTGTGTTTTATCATAGCAATGCTTCACACATGAACGTTCGCAGTTCGCACTAAGATACTAGTTCTAGCAAGAACATGTGTATCAAACGTAAAATTAATCACTAATTGATAAAACAAAGCTTGTTAAATAAATCAATATACTCGTACGAAATTGTGTATATAGCCATGTAATAGAAAATTTAAGCAACGAAAGTCTAAGTCATTATAAGTTTATAACCATTGTCAATGGTGGCTTCGAAAAGAAAGGAGTTCTGTCCAATCCATTCTTGAGGGGGGGAAAAGGATATGTCATTGACCTATCAAGGAAAAGCACTCTCTCTGTAATATATGTTAATTAATATGTTTAATTAGATAAAGTTATATTGTGAAAATGATTATGAGAACATAATTGCAAATATTTTATTTAAATACGAAGTATCAAAATATAAACGCCATTTTCATAATTTTTCCTTTTTAGACTGTGTTATGGATATAAAATCCATGAAGTTACTTGGGCCAAACAAATGGATCGTCAAAAGTTGGCCTAAATCAATTCAAATATGATCAATTCCTCTCTTTTTGGTAATCATTCTTCTATTGTTATTCTCCAAATGGTTGAATTTTAACGTATAATTAACTAACTAGTAAGACGGCCGCGTATTGCAGCGAGCTTATTAGTTCTATATTTTTTATATCATTTTTATAATAGTCTCTTACATAATTTTCATTTTTGTAATTTATGTTAAACACGTGGACCATGTTTGTAATTTTACTATCAGACAATGGTATCTTTGTAAATTTATGAAATACAAGGACCATTTTTGTTATGTCACTATTAGACGACCATATGTATAATTATATGCAAAAGAGGGACTTTTAGAATTTTGCAAATAGGCAGGTCTCATTTTTATAAATTTTTTTAATAAGGATAGTTTTGGTAATTTTTAGAAATAGGACAAATTCTGCAAGATTGTTGTTAAACAGGGACCATTATACAAATAACAGGGGCCAATTTGTAATTTTATAAAACACATGGACCATTTTTATAAAGTTTTTATTAGGCAACAACTTTTATTGTAACTATATAAAATACGGGGACCATTCTTGTAACTCATCTATTAAGTAAGGACTATATATGCAAATATGGCACATCTTCCTAAATTTCTTGGTAAACAGTTATATGAAAAACTGCAAAATTGGTCCCTGTGGTTTGTTAGTGATGCAGCGGAAGCCTTAGGTTTGATAAATCAATCACGGGTGTTGATTCACACACGAATACCAACTGTGATCCTTCCAAAACCCGTTGATTCACAAAGACGTGAATGCCAGATTAGGGCATCAATACGAAAATCCTGCAGAGAAGATAGCGTATTGGGCAAAATAGGAAACCAAATATTATTTTCATTCAAAAACTAAATCTCCAGCAAGAGAACAGAGTATAAGTACGAAACACAAAGCCCAAAGTCAAAATAAAACCCAAAGTCAAAATTAAAGAAAGAAAGATGCTAAATTCGGGGACTTAAATACGCAGCCCATCAAAACGATCCAAGAAGGCTAAGGCTTGTTCCTCCAAGTCTTGGCCCGCATCATTCCCTCCGGGGTGGACAGAATTCGCCCTCGAATTCTGGTCCAGATCATCATCAGACGAATCATCATGGAAAGGAATGAGGTGTTTGACAATGAACACATCAGCTGTGTGAACATGGCTTGGGAGTTTGAGGCGGTAAGCATTAGGATTAATCTTTTCAATTATTTCAACGGGCCCGATTTTTTTGGACTTAAGCTTGTTGTAATCTCCGGTAGAAAAACGGTCCTTGGTGAGAATGGCCCAAACGAAATCCCCGACTTCAAACTCTACATGACGCCGTCTTTTGTCAGCATGGATCTTATACTTGGCGTTGGCAGCGGTCAAGTTGTCAAACACGGATTTATGAATATCGAACAACCCTTCAACAAACGTAACAGCTCGTCCATCATCTTTGGCGGTGCTAGGGAAAGGAAGGAGATCTAACGGACCTCGTGGTTGAGTGGAATAAACAACCTGAAATGGGCTGAACCCGGTGCTGCGGTTGGTAGCGTGGTTGTGAGCAAACTCAGCTTGGCTCAATTTATTATCCCACGCCTTTGGGTGATCACCAACAAGACAACGAAGGAGGTTGCCGAGTGAGCTATTTACGACTTCGGTTTGGCCATCCGTTTGTGGATGGTAGGCGCTACTAAAATTAAGCTTCGTATTCACCATCTTCCATAAAGTGCGCCAAAAGTGACTGAGGAACTGCGTGTCCCGATCTGATACAATTGAGGTTGGTAGACCGTGAAGGCGATAAATGTCACGAAAAAACAGTTGGGCGACGTTAACAGCATCTGTTGTCTTCTTACAGGGGATAAAATGTGCCATTTTAGAGAAACGATCAACCACGACAAAAATTGAGTCATTACCTCGCTGCGTACGGGGTAAACCCACGACAAAGTCCATACTAATGTCAACCCACGGCTTGGTCGGTACAGGTAGCGGTGTGTATAATCCGGCATTTGTAGCCGTCCCCTTTGACATTTGACAAATGCGACACCGTTGCACGAACTTTTCGATTTCGCTACGCATTCCCGGCCAAAAGTATGATTCCCGAACAAGTTGTATAGTCCGGTCTCGTCCTACATGACCCTTCCCATGTAACTCCTGGATGATCTGTAGCCGCAAGCTGCACTCGGGAACACATAGTTGATTACCCCGAAACAAGAAACCATTATGGAGAAGGAAGTCTGTCCTTTTACCGGCTTGGACATCGGCAATGATGGTAGAAAAATAGGGATCTGTAGCAAATAACTCACTGAAATAGTAAAACCCAGGTACTGCAACGCGCATAGTAATGAGCATATTGGTTCGGCGACTGAGAGCATCGACGACCCGGTTAGAGATTCCCGCCTTGTGCTTTACTACAAAAGTGAACCCCTCGAGGAAAGAGACCCAACGCGCATGCCGGGCTGAGATTTTATCTTGTCGGTGAAGATGTCGGAGGGAATCATGGTCCGTGTATAGTATGAACTCACGATGAAAAAGATAATGTCTCCAGTATCTAACTGCCTGAACTACAGCATAAAATTCGACATCGTATGTACTGTAGTTTAGTCGGGGCCCAGATACCTTCTCACTATAAAACGCCACAGGTTTTCCATTTTGACTAAGAACGGTTCCAACCCCTGTTTTTGAAGCATCGGTGTGCAATTCAAACGGCAGTGAGAAATCTGGCAGCACTAATATGGGTGCGGTTGTTAGCTTTTCTTTGATCAAAACGAACGCTTTCTCCGCCTCGCTGTACAAGGTGAACGTAGTGTGCTTCATACAATCTGTAATGGGGCTCATGATGCCGCTAAAATGCGGTATAAATCTTCTGTAAAAAGAGGCGAGACCATGGAAGCTCCTGACTTCGGTGATTGATTTGGGTCTGGGCCACAACCGAATAACTTCAACCTTGGTGTCATCCACCTGCAATCCATCACCTGAAATAACATACCCCAAAAATAATACCTTAGGTGTAAGAACCTGAAAATTTTGGTAAAAGTCATAAAATAAAAATATATAAAAGTTGGGTTGAACAAGGGCGTAACAGTAAAAATTTGTAAAAAGGACAAAATGGTCATTTGACACCCAAATGACTTCTAAGTAATGAAAATGTGATTTTGGGGTTAATATGTAATGAAATAAACTTAAAAAGAAGAATTATGGGTTTTTGGGACAGTTTTGCAAAAAAATGGAACCAAAGGGGCCAAAGTGCCATTTCTTGAAACTAGTAGGCAAATTAGTCTTTTACCATGTTTTGGACCTTAATATAAAGTATTTTAATGTTTGGGGTAAAATGAAAGAAAAGAAACTTATAATGTTATAAAAATGTATTTTTAAGCCATTTTGGGAAAAATAGAACTAGAGGGGGCTATAATGTAAAATGGCCAAGTATAAAAGGGGAAGAAATATCTCCCAGCTCTTAGAACACGGGAGAAGTCTCTGGAGAAGGCTAGAGGACACGGGTTCGCTGGATTCTTGAAGATTGGAAGCGTAAATGTGATACAAATTATTAGGAATTGAGGAATTCAAGCTCACATAAGGTTAGAAATTCAATTTTCAACCTAGCTCCTCGTGTGTTCTTCACGGGATAAGTTGGAAACTGAAATTTTAGTTGGAGTTCATATGGTTTTAATGATTTCTAATATCATACACATCTCATGAACTAAGAAACATGTTAAAATCAAAAGATATGGTTGAATTGGGGAAAATCAAGATTTTGGCCAAGAACCCTAATTCACGGGTCCTTGTGATTAAAGATGATTTTAATGGCTAAAGTGAGTTTAATATGTTAGAATAGATGAAAGAAACTGGTATTGATAGTTAATTTGAAGTAATTTCAATTTTTGGGGTCAAAAATCTAAAAACGGGATTTTTATGAATTTGAATGGAATCAGTGATTCCATGGTTTAAAAACATGTTGGAATGGTGGGTTTTAGTCATAGGATAAGTCTAAAATGATTAAGTAAGTTATAAAGAACTTAATAGATGAAAACAGTGAGCTGCAGCACAAAAATCGGGCAAAATCTCGCACCTGCAGGTCAAGCACGAGTCGTGCTCTTTTACCCTTGGGTTTGCACGAGTCGTGCCATCCTGTAGAAGCCAAAAATAGCATTCTACAAAGAGCACGAGTCGTGCTCTTTCATGCACAAAATGTGCACGAGTCGTGCTCCATGTCAGGGGCAAAATGAAGTTGCATTTTGATGCTAGGCCTATCCATTTGATGTCCAATTAATACCATAAGGCTAATATGATATAAAAACATGAAAAATAATGTTAAGTTGAGCGTATGACTTTCCAAGGGTATAATGGGCAATAATATACCATGTAAATAATAAATGAAAGTATCAAAGAAGAGGATAAGTGGAATAATGAATGTCACAACCATATTGTGATATGAGTCTAGTAAAATCTGAAATTCAGTGGTCTATACATACTATCAAAGTATAACAAGTTATTAATAAAATATTGATAAACTCCTTAGGTACTTAAGGAGTAAAAGATCATGAATAGGAGGGGCGAGGAAAAAGGGTGGTTCTAGTTAGACCTCTCTAACTAGTCAAGGTGAGTAATGTGTGGATTTTTCGAGTACATAGCAAATGGATTTTATATAAAAGAAATGAATTTTTATATGGAATGGTTTGTGGGACAAAATGGTTTTATGGTAATTGAAATGGTTCTATGAACCTAAAATGTTTTGTGAAGCAGAAAATAATCTTGTGAAATGATAAGTACATTGTGAAATGATAAGTACAATGTGTACAAAAGATAAATGAGAAAATACAAAGAATTAATAAAGTGTTGGGCCTTGTTGAGAAGTTAAGAAGTATCCGGATAAAGACCACGGCCTGCTACGGTAGGGGTGGCAAAAGACACTACTGGGATGGTACCTCCCGTCGCGAAGTAGTTGTCTTACCTTGATGGATGAATTCGTTTCATACTATTGAGGAAGTAGTTATACGGGTGCGCTCGTATAAAACCTACGGGTGCGCTCGTAGGAATGTGCTCACTAGTGAAAAGGAATACCTATGAGTGCGCTCATAGGAAATTAAGTAATTGGAAAATTTGAAATGTTTGAAGTATAAGAAAATTATTTTGGGTCTAAAACCCGTATTACTCACGAGACGTATGTCTTACGTATGTTTTTAAAATGCTATGTACTCAGGTGGTAAAAAGAAAGGATAGATGACGCGTTAAAGGAACAAGAGTCCCTAATTGATCAGAGTATGTACCTATTTCCTTAAATTATGGTAATGTATTGAGCTTGTGACACCCTGTATTGAAACTAAAAAATTTTTATGGTAAATACTTTTATTAAAATGTTGTATATGGAACGGGGTGTTACATTAGTTGTCATGAATACACATTTGTTAATCGCCGCAAAGAATTTCTCGTGTCGTACCACGGTTAAGACTTCCCGCACATGTTGGAGGTGCGTATCCGGATCTCCGCTATAGATCAAGATGTCGTCGAAGTAAACGACAACAAACTTGCCGATGAATGGTCACAAAAGTTGGTTCATCACGCGCATGAAAGTACTCGGAGCGTTTGATAAGCCAAACGGCATCACCAGCCATTCATATAATCCCTCGCGTGTCTTAAAGGCCGATTTCCACTCGTCTCCTGGTCGCATCCGAATTTGATAATACCCGCTCTTCAAATCCAAACGGGTGAACATATTGGCACCACTAATCTGGTCAAGTAAGTCATCTAGGCACGGAATGGGGAAACGGTACCGTACCGTGATTTTATTTATTGCGCGACTGTCGACACACATACGCCAAGTACCGTCTTTTTTTGGAGTTAATAGAGCGGGTACTGCCACCGGACTCATGCTCTCTCGTATGTGCCCCTTTGAGAGCAATTCTTCTACCTGCCTCCTGAGTTCTTCGTGTTCGCGCGGACTCATGCGATAGTGCGGCCGGTGGGGAAGGGCTGCCCCCGGTTCGAGGTCGATATGATGCTGGATATCACGAAGTGGAGGGAGCTCGCTGGGAAGTTCTTCCGGGAACACGTCATGGAACTCGTCTAGTAGCGCCTTGACGGAATCTGGGACTAAATAGGGTTGGTCTACTTCCTTTCCAATGAGTACATAAACTACATCAGACTCCTTTACCTCGTTACTAAATTGAGCCATGGATAAAAGATTGGGGTTTGTCGTGGTTGTAGTGGACCGCTCGGTTGGTTTATTTGGAACAAGAACAAGCTTAACTCCTTCAAACACGAAACTGTATGAGTTAGCCCGACCATCATGTGTTACTTTCCTGTCAAACTGCCATGGTCGACCAAGCAACAGGTGGCACGCGTCCATGGTGACGACATCGCACCAGACCTCGTCACGATATTTAGCGCCTATAGAAAAAGGAATCAATGCACGTTTTGAAATTGTTACCTCGCCACCCCTTTTCAACCATGCTAGTTTATAAGGTTTCGGGTGTCGCTCCGTCCGTATGTTCAATTTCTGGACCGCTTCTTCGGATACTATGTTTTCACAACTTCCCGAATCGATATCAAGTCGACACACTTTTCCCATAATAGTGCATGTCGACCGGAATATGTTGTTACGCAACCAATCTTCTTCTGGAGCTCTCGGAGTCAAACAAATTCTTCGCACAACAAGGCTTAGCCCTTTGTCTCCCTCGACTATCTCTTCTTCATAATCAGTTTCATCGTACACAGGAGAGTTTTCGTTTCCCGCATCGACGCCATCTTCATCAGCGAACATGACCCTCTTTCCACCCTTCTTACAATCAGCTTGTCTGTGACCATGTTCACCGCATGAAAAACATTTTAAGTTGCTGGTGTTTGCTTCTTTATTATAAGTAGGAATCGTGGTTCTTTTCTCTAATGTCGTATGGGCACTTGAAGTGTTACCACCTATGGCTGGCGATCCCACCTTGCCAAACGGGTTTACAAATTGATTCGTACCGGTCCGTCTAGCTTGTTTTTCAACAATGAGTGCTCTTTGATGAGCAGCTGATATGCACACAGGATCAAACATGTTTACCACTTCTTGTATTTGAAGTTTCAAACCGCCAACATACCTTGCTACCAATTGATCTTCATTCTCTTGAATCTCATTCCTTGCTAACAACTGATAAAACTCAGTAGTGTACTCGTCTACAGTACGCAGCCCTCGTCTACAGTACGCAGCCCCTGCTTCAGGTTTTGTAGGCGTTGATACATCATTCGTGGATAGTTATACGGTAGGAACGTAGCATGGAGGTGTTTTTTCATTTTCTCCCATGAATTAATCTTGTCTTTTCCCATGCGATGTCGCGTGAGCTTTAGTTGTTGCCACCAAGCCGTTGCGCGACCCCGTAATCTGGTTGCGATCAACGAAACCCGTCTCTCATCGGGGACCCCTCGAAACTCCAAAATTTCCTCTGTTGTTGCAAGCCAATCGAGAAATTCTTCCGCCTGTAGGTTCCCATGAAACTCTGGGATATCCGTTTTGAGCCCAGCTTCCCACCTTCTGTCATCACTTTTGTTATTCCACCGTGGCGTGCGCCTGGTCGGCGGTCTAGCATCGAAGTCCTCACCTTCGTCTTCGGTCGAGTCGATAACGGAACCTCTCGAACGACGGTCTGACTCCCTTCCGTCCAATAGAGCGGTCATCCTCTCCGTTAATTGATCAACGACATGATCAATACGCTCATCAAAAATCATTCTAACCTGTTCCTCAAACTGGTTGTTGTCATCACGCTCATAGATCTCTTCCATACGTGCCTTGCGCTGTCGATTTTGTCTTGGAGGCATGGCTCGGAATCGCTTCGCTCTGATACCAACTGATGCAGCGGAAGCCCTAGGTTTGATAAATCAATCACGGGTGTTGATTCACACACGAATACCAACCGTGATCCTTCCAAAACCCGTTGATTCACAAAGACGTGAATGCCGGATTAGGGCATCAATACGAAAATCCTGCAGAGAAGATAGCATATTGGGCAAAATAGGAAACCAAATATTATTTTCATTCAAAAACTAAATCTCCAGCAAGAGAACAGAGTGCAAGTACAAAACACAAAGCCCAAAGTCAAAATAAAACCCAAAGTCAAAATTAAAGAAAGAAAGATGCTAAATTCGGGGACTTAAATACGCAGCCCATCAAAACGATCCAAGAAGGCTAAGGCCTGTTCCTCCAAGTCTTGGCCCGCATCAGTTAGAAACTATAGTTTGGGTCCAAATAGTTTCTCACTTGCATGGGAAATCCAAAATGATAAAGTTCCCGTGTTTTTGGTCCCTAGTAGATTTGAAATGACTTATTTACCCTTCTAATTTGTTTTCTATTTTTTTAATATGTATTTTCATATTTTTTCAATTAAAAATAAAAAGAAGCGACACACACACACACACACACTCTCTCTCTCTCTTTCTCTCTCTCTCTCTCTCTTCGTTCCCTTTTAACGCTTCGTTCCCCAGTTTCATTTAACGACGGAAGAGAAAGGAAGTTGGAAGAAACGGAAAGATGATCGTGTTCCCAAGAATTTTTTTGGAAGGAAGCGGGGAGAAAGGAAGAGAAGACAAGGGATGATCGTCCCTCCTAATCATCCTCCCAAATCGGAGTGATTTGGAGAGAAACTGAAAGACAGACGATTTTAACGCATATACCGATCTACTTCCCTTTCCTTCCGTTAAAACTCAGGAACCTGAAATTTCAATTTCATATCTTTTCTTTCCTTTTCTTTTCTCTCCTTATTTTCCATCCCCTTCTTTTCTTTCCTTTACAAAACTGGGGAACGAAGTGTAATCGACGAGGGCCTTCATTCCCTTTTAGTTACCCAAGCATTCATCTTCTTCATCTGCTTCATCTGAATTACCTGTTGCGGTCGGCCGGAAACCTGTAGCCCAGATCGATACCAGAAGAGAAGACAAAGGAGAAGACGATGGAGCAATGGGTGGAGGCGGATTTACAAATGTACCACCGGTAACAGTTAACGTCGGAGGAAAGGAGGGAGGTTATTGTTGCAGGTTCTGATTTCACTTGATGATCCCATGGAGTTCAAACGAGATCCGAACCACGGAGGAAAGGAAAGGGGATTATAGGGAAGACTCGGAAGGACCGAGTTAAAGGAAAGAACATCTGAATGGAACATCTAAAGGACGGGGAAACAATGGGAACAACAACGCTGCCGGGAACTACCAGATCCTTGGTTAGGGTTCCGTCGAGTTCGATTAGGGAAGACCCGGAAGGACCGGGTTTACAACCGGTTAACCGGATGTCGGAAGTGATTGATTCTCACAAATTGATTCCTCATCCTGGTCAGACGCGATTGATTCTCACTAATCGATTGACTCTCAACCCCCGCAAGAATCATGTACTGAGTTTAAAGATGGAACCACATAGGGGATCGAGACACACAGGATCGGAGGAGGGCTTTTCAGATTGAAGCTTTTGAAGGCGATAATGGAGGAAAAAGATGAAGCTTCCGATCTCTCAGCTCCATCTGCTCATATTTACTTCATATCTGAGCACACTCATTTACTACACATTAGACTTGTTACTGGTTAAGGATATATAAGCTTCTTAAAAAATGGAAGGTACAATGATTGAATAAAAAAATGCATTAAAATGTATTTTCATGCAGGGGTAATGATACAAGTCTTGATGATGTCATCATTAGTAGGATTAAAGCGTTGATGACATCAATGCCGAAGTTGCCAAAGTAATTCCATAGACTCGTAGGTTGACATACTTCACAAATTTTTTGAGTAGGGTTGAGTGTTTGGTGTTGGAGGACCCGGACCCAGAACTGGAACCGAATCAGTTTTCTTTTTCGGACCGTTTTTCGATATTTGGTATTGTTGGACTTCGGTATCGGTTTTTTTTCCTGGTTTGGTTCTAAAAATCCGATTTTTTTCACCGGTACCGAACGAGAAGATGTTTACCTACATCCATGCAAAGTATGCTGCTATTCATTGTAAGTACCACCCAAATACCTTTTTCCTTTCCTCATCTTTTTTTGGACAACTGAATGATTTAAATAAAGCTAGCAAGGGGCTAAAAAAGAATTACAGAGAGTTCAAAGGGTTATGCAACCAATTAACTCATGAAATAGAAAATTTTCTATTTCTACTAACAAATCATATAAACGAAAAATCAACTATATGATCAAATATCTATCTTTTTCGCCAGATCTAGAGTCCTACACAATTTCAATCCTGCACTTCCAAATAACCAAAACATGCAGTCATCATAATAGAAAGTATTGCCTCTTTCTTTCAAGTTGTAAGATGAAGGGAAGATATCAAACCCATGAGGTTCCTACAAGTCCTAAATGAGGTAAACGAAAATTGGATCCATATTGAAACCGCAAGTCAGGTGTTTCTCGAAACAGAACAATCAGAAAGGACATGAAAGCAAGATTCTCTGGCTGACAGTCACACCAATGGCACATCTTGGACGAAATATGGACGCCTCTAAGAATAAGATTATCTTTAAGTAGGCAGGTGAGTTTGAGATAGACGCCAAAAGAAGATATTTACCTTCCAAGGCAGAAACCGAATCCAAGTGGTATCATAATCTCTATCCGAAAGAAGATAATCTTCAATAAAAACTCTAGTGTCTTTGACCATGAACAAACCATCCAATCCTACATCCCATTTCCATATGTATACGTTACTCATTTCTACCGATTTGTCAGAACAAACCAGATACCAAGTTCAGCAACTCCTCATTCTTTTTTGTGATTGGTATGCTAGTTAGAACTTCAAACCCACCGTCATAAGGCTAAAATAGTAAAATGGTAAACAATACAGATCGAGGTCCGATATCGATTCGTGTCATGTGATGTCATTGGGTGTTTCTTGTCAACCCACATTGTGTCATGTTCCTATACAAATTAGATATGGTTTTATGGTGGATTTTAAATGTTAAAATATCATTAAATATATGGAAATTTATAAAAGTTATTATAATGTAAAGCATGCAAAGTAGGTAGATGTTTATTATAAAGAATGCAAAATATGTTGTTCAATGAAAAACTGGTTCCAATCTAAAAAACAAAAAATTCAAGACATGCACGAGCACTGCTTAACACTTATCGGTTTCGGTTTGGTCCCAACGCTCATCCTTATTTATGAGAATCAGGACAAATAATAAAACTCATCGGACATTGAATCAAAGGTATAGTTCATAATCTTCTCATAGTTTTGATTTGCTTCATAAAGTATTGAACATTGATCTAAGGCTAGATTATGATGCTTAATGTTTGTTGCTTTTGTTGCTTATGATTAATTGTAAATCTTGAAATATGCATCATAATCCAACAGTCAGTGAGCATGAATATATCGTTCCTACATTTATAGATATTGGTGGTAAGGTTCCTGGTAGGCTAAGCAGCCCAAGTCATAGATGTGAGCTCAATTTTCTCTTCTCTCAAATTGGTTCTTTTGAATGTGATAATAGGATTAGACTTTTGGTGCAAATGTCTTTTGTACAGAAAATCGTTTATTTATGGAACTAGGAGATAACTTTTATTAGCCAACAAGTGCTAATAAATGTCCTTTAGGTCATCTCCATTGAATATCACCTTATAAGAGTTTAATGCATTCTCACGCCATAATTCCACTTTATATACAATTTTCTCTTGAAGCCTCTTTAGTCTATTAAATTGTACTAAGTTCAAGGTATCATCACACTAGTATCCCATTATATATCACTTGTTTTTTATTTATTAATTTTATAAAGAGCAAATCTCAGAAAGACCCAACATATTTTCATCAATTTCTTAAAAAAACCCTATATTATTTTTTTAGTACATTAAAACCGTTATATTTTCTGAAATATCTAATTTAAGTTTTCTAATCTCAGAAAATCCAACATATTTTCATTCAATCATTAAAAAATCATTGTATTATATTCTAGTATGTTAGAACTCCTATATTTTCTGAAATTTTTTAATCTAATAAATTGTAACTATCAAATACTTAAGAGTCAGTTAACTAGCATTTGTGGTTGTCTAGAATTTTTTTGACCTGAAACATTAAATTAGACATTTAAGAAAATATAAGGGTTTTAATGCACTAAAAATAACATACTGGTTTTTTAGAATAAAATGAAAATATGTTGGGTTTTTATGATATTTGCCCTTTTATAAATAATAAACATTGCATAAAATTCAAATATTATATTAATTAAAAATAAAAAATTACATAAATAAAATATACAATAATTAAAAAGAAATTTTTGTTTTTTTCCTTATATGAAAAATAAATTAATACATCATGTTCAATTTTTAAAGTAATAACTTTTGTGAATCTATATATTAATCATATTTTTTATTTTAAATAGAGAAAATCACGTGATTGGTCCATGTGGTATGCAAAAACCCACATGGTAAGGAAAACTAAAAAAAACTTCTAAGTGCTTGGTCCCTATGATCTAAGAAAATTGCATGCCTAGTACCACATCATCTAGTGGGTTGCCACATTGACAGTTGATTTGGCTTGCTACGTTAGCATATAACAAGCAACTAAACACTTAAAGGGGCAATGAGGAAAAAAAAGGTTGATAAGTTTTGAACTCATCACCTTCCACTCACACACACAACTCAATACCTTAACCACTTGTGTTGTGGCCATTATTATGATTCTTTAAGTATTTACTTATTTTTAGATTTTTGAATATTTTTGTATACCTTTAAATATATAATGTATAAAATAAACTTTTATAAACAAATAATAAATATGTATTTATACTTAAGTTATATAATAAATATGTGCTTGTATTTTTTTTAAACATTTTCTCTCTCGATATTTATACTTCTAAAAAGTTTTTTCGCATTATCATTTCATACATAATAAGCAAAGTGCATTACCATAAGAAGAACTACAAACAAATTACTTAACCATTTGAGCCGTAATGAACAAATTACATTGTCATAACATCATTCAAACTACAGTTTCCAAAACCATACATCAACATTTCATCAAGTACATTACCAAGGAATTCGTTGCATTCAAACTGCAATTACCTGAACCAACACAAGTGAAAACAAAGGGAGTACGCCAAACCAACACAACAAAAAACAAACATATTACTGTTGATGTAACCAATATAACAATTTCAGAAAGACTTATTGAGACCAATACAATACTCGTGATTCTTTTTTTGTTTATCAAACTTTGATAAAATAACATCAATAGTCGTAACTTCATTGTCGCTTGCATTTTCTTTGTGAAGATAATATATTGCCAATGTCTTTCTTCACTAGCAGGAAGCCCCTTGAAACCTTGCAATAGTTTCGTCCTTGTTTCTTGATTGGTAAAAATACAATGTTTTTGAATTATAAGTTTTGAGTTTCTTTCTTCAACTTTTTCAACCTCGTCCTTAGAATACAACGCAATTTATGCATCGTACTCTTATGGGGTCATGTTCGTGTTGTTCTTGTTGAAGTTCACACTTACATAATGAATAAGAGATGTCAAAATTCAAGGAATGTATAATGAATTATAAACAATTTTATAAGCTTTTACTACATACTAAATTTTAATAATGTCATTTCTCCCCTACCTCAGATATGCTTAAATCCTCTCATGAACCAAATAGCCACCAAAGGGTCTTATCGGCTTCATTATAATAAAGAACCAAGAAGGTATGCTTAACTTTTATTCATAATTAATCAAACCAAATTTAAAGAACCACTTTTACAAATTCCAAACCACCTAAATTAATAAATCATGGCACGAATGTTCAATACATAAAACACCTAATTTCAAAAATCAAACATGTCATGTGGAAATACAATGAGAATAAGAAAAATGTTTTGACTATATCGTCTGAGATCTCAACAAGGTTGCAAGAGAATGCAACAATATTTGAGCAATTACAAGGCTTCCCACCCTCTGATAAGAGGTTCATTGCACAAGGTTACCTTAATCAGTGCAAAGACAATGATTTGGAGATCTTTGTCGACTTGGTGACTTTATTGGATGTTATTGACAAAAGATTGGAAAGGAAGGAGGCGATGCTAGAGCATGTCACGGACAGGTGAACTTAGGGCAAGTTTTTTGTTGGTTTTGAAAGTTTAAAGCTTGTATTTTGTTTTGCAAAGACTAATCAATATATTTAGTAGTTTTCGTTTATGTTGATTTTGATTCGAACAACTGAGAAATAATATTGTTTACATGGACAAAATCAAACAAAAGGGATGAGCGCTTTACCTAGGATTTAAAGAACTTGTCATCTTAATACCTTTCTTTAAGCCTTCTGAAAACCTAATTCAAACATTCTTGAACCCTTCTAAAAAGCAGCAATGAAGAGGTGGTGGAGTGAGAAGGAAGAGGAGGGAGTTGGTGAGAAGATTAAAGATTGACGGTGATGTTTGCTTTTGTAGAGAAAGAAAGACGAGGAAACAAATTGAGGAACGAGAATGATGATGGATAAGGTAAAAGGTAAACGTGATAGAGTAGTAGAATGTTCTATGATGACATGGCAACATATGTCAACTATTAAGCCCCTGTTAATATTGGCAGCCACTAGATGTTAAGATAATTTGGCATTGGTCAAAAGGACCAGATGCACAATTTTTTCAAACCACATGGACCAAGTGTGTAGAAGATCTTATAGTTGTTATTACGTGTAACTTCTTGCAAACCACAAGGACCAACCACATAAATTTTTTCTTTTATGTATAATTCAATTTCCTTAATTAACTATCATAAAAAAAACACAATAATTTGTTCAAATTACATTAACTAAAAATAGGAAATTGAAAATTAGAAAAATAAAATATACAATAATTAAAAATAAAAGTTTATTGCTTTTTCCTTATATGAAAAATAAATTAATAAATTGTATTTACTTTTAATATTAATCATTTTTGTTTAGTTCATATATTAACCAGGTTTCTTTATTTTATACGTTATTCAATTTTCTTAATAATTATTCTAAAGAAAAAAAAAATTGAAGACCCACTCCACCATGATATGATACGGTTGTATCACCAATTCACCATACAACTCATTTTCATGTCTCTCAGTCCATTCCATAATCATATCATTTCGCCTCTCTCTTACAGCTATCATACCATTGCATTGAAGAAGCTTTTAATGTTGAATATATAAACTTCTGACATAATCTATGGAATGCAATGGCGATGCTACTTTCCTGTACCTACTCTTGGAGGTGCTGTTTTGTTTCTTTTGTTTTGATTGTATCATACCTTGAACCTTGGTTTTTGTGCCATCCCCCCGCCGGCTTTATTAATGAATTTGTTGCTCTTCTAAAAAAACGACTGAACATCCGATGTGTGTTCCCACGCCTTTTGTCTTGATTGAAATGATGGTATTTAACAGAAAAGCCCATTGATTGTGTATGAACAAAAAAATACAAATCCAAAAGCAAGATAAGACTATGCCAACACTCAAACAGAAACATCAAGACACTTTGTTATGTTGTTCAGTTATTATTGGTTAATAACGATGGAATAAAGTAACGCTTCCCTTTCAATAGAAAATATGGCTAAAAGAGATGGATGTAGGCATGTAAGCTAATTCATGTAACACGCATTAAAAGCAAATCCAAGTAACTGAATAGTAATGTTTTAACAAACCGGATGTGTATGAAAACAACTTGTATATGTAGTAGTATTATGGTTAGATTAATCACACTGACAAAGAATGTTATCTTGAAACAAGCAAACCGGAAAGAAGAAGAAGAAGAAAAAAAAAAAAAAACCTTTACGACCATACATCATTCATGCATATTAACTTGCTTATCTTGAGAGACGCACCAACATCTGGATAATCACTGGGCTTAGTTGGTTGATGCTTATTATGTACACACCATATTCATAATTCATATCAATATCATATCCTCCACTTCACTTCTTCTGGAACAGAGTCCTCCATCTCATTACTTGCTTTTTTGCCTACCAATCCAAACAATAAATATTAAATACAAACCAAACAATGAAAAGAGTAAAAAGGGAAAAAGACAAAAACAAGGCTTACCTGCTGATTTCTGGAAGCCCTGTTTCAGAAGGTTCCATCTCTTTCACAAATCCAATCAAGACTTTGTCATATCGTTTCCGCATGTAAAATCCCACATTACACATTCCTTCTAAAATCCCAACAACCTCGGAATCACCAACCAGGCAAACGGAGCGCAGATTCTCAAATCCCAAATGTTCTGTTGTACAGATCACCGGAACTTGGCATCCGGAACTTTGTATCTTCATAACCGGAATAATATTTGTTAAATCCCAATCTCTCATTCCTGAGAAGCTCCGCCATTGCAATATCGTTTCCGGAGTGAACTTCATTCCAACTCTCCCAATGCCCATTAGACATCCTTGGTTGTTGATAAGTGGAACGGTTGTTAGGTAGAACCTGTTCCAGGATTCTTGAGGGAACACCATAAGCATCTGTACGCGGGGGATAACTATCGCCTACATCTGTATATCTCTGGTTTTGCTGTGTGAAGGATCTTTGCATCAAAAGTCTAAGCCTGTTGTCGTTTTCATAAGAAGCATGTTGTGAAGGGAAGCTTGATCTCATGTCTACTCTACTACCACCAATAGCCAAAATTGCAGGATCCATGAATTCAAGCTCACCAACACCATTGTTATATACAGGAGCTGGTGCTTGATGCACTTTTCTTAGTATAGAAGAAGTCTCAAACATATGATTTCCTTCAAATAAAATAAGTAAAGAATAAGGTAACAAAACAAATAGAGAAAAAAGAGAGATCTGATAAGAAAATAAACAAACCAGATAAGTTATCATAAGTCTGTTGTTCTATTCTCTCATTTATTGTAAAGCCTGGAGGCGGTGCTCTACTGGGCCCCATAAATCCAGGAGGTGCGGAAATTTGGGATCTTGTAACTGTCGTTTTTGGGAAAAAGTAAAATTAAGAAATTTTGAGATACAAAGAGAATCTTGTAGATGAAGTAAGAAGAAAACATTACCTGAAATCTTATTGGAAGACATAGACAAATGATTGCCAGCTGTACGATCAGATTCCTCAAAGTTAAAAGAAGAGAAACCATTGGCATCGACAAAATCACGGTTGAAATTCTGAAGATTATGACCGGATCCAAAATCACTCAAACTTTGAGTGAAATTGGGACTTTGATCATCCTCTCTTGCAAATGAGAATCTTGACTGATTACTGTTTTGTGTTTTTCTTGAAACTCTTTGAGATGCTTCTTGTTTGTTACCGTTGCTTAATAATTTAGCCAAGTTTTGAGGTGAAGTTAATGACTCATCCCAAGGGTCAAAGTCCATGGAGAGAATATTAGATATTATACTGTTTTCACCTAAATCTACGGAACCATTATTATTATTATTATTATTGTTGTTGTTATTAATATTATGATCCCTTTTTGCTGTATCATCAAATATTCCCATTTGCTTCCTACTCCCTCCAGGAAAGTAAGAATGCCCATTAGACCCTTCAAAGAGAGAATTAACATCTCCATTTGAAGAGTGCCCATTAGCTAGTGGTGGCGTATTTAAACTTCTATCAAGATTTTGATTCCCAAATGGAGGTTCTAAATAGGCCATATGAGATGATTGAGGGGCATTCTGTGTGTAGCTTGTATGTGTAACAACTTCTGGATCTCTGAGTCTTTGATCATTAAAAGATAACAAATCTGCTTCTGTTTCACTATATCCAACTTCTTGTACTTTATTCTGTAAATCTGTTACCAAACAAGAAACTTCTCTTGTAACATTATTATCCACAGCCTTCTTTGCTTTATTTGATGGGAAAGATTCTACAAGATTCTCATCTTCACGCGGTGGTAATTGTAATCCGAGTGATGACATGTCAGAGGATAATTTCTGGATTTCTTCTTCATCGGAAGTGTCCAGGTCCTTGTCAGGGGCAATATCGGAAGTGGGTTTGTTTTTATCTTTTGGTGAAGATGTAGAAAGATGTGTGTTTATGGTTGAGGTAGAAACAGATTCTGGCTGTTGAAGTTTACTTTTTCCATTGGAAATTGGCCTTTCTTCTTCATTTTGATTCTTTAGTATCTCATTGCCATGTGATGAAGGGCTCACTACTTTTTCCATTGACAGTTGTTTTGAAGGTCCATTGGAATTCACTACAGGAAGAGGTTGGCTATTTGAAGCATGTGTTCCCCTGTACCACATTAATCAGTAAATATTCTTTTTTTTAATAATGTTTCTTTATTATGGGAAAAAAATATCAATATACCATGATGCAGCTGCAGGAAGAGCTACAGATCTACCAGAGCTACTATTTGGTGGTGAACCTTTCATGCTGTTTGTTGTATGACTTGTATCCTGTTTATGAGAAATGGACAAAAGTGCCATTCAAGTCAAAGTCAAAGTCAAACAAAAAGGTCAAGATGAAGTGTCTTACATTTGTGGTGGTTTTAGTAATAGGTTTTGCCCATGAAGAAGTGGTGTTATTAGAGTAGTCATCTGCTGCAGGTGGTAGAATATTCCCTGAGCGCCTTTGCATATCATTTATAGCACCACCAGTAACTTGTTGAACTCTACCCCTTTAAAACCACTAGGTAAGTTAATTTAGAGCCAATAAATCATTACATTATAAAAAGCCATCAAAAAGAATATCATAGCAATAAGAATATACCTTGTATATTCTGATATTATTTCATCTTTAGTGAAGCTATCTTCTTGTGATCCAAACTCATGCAAATACAAGCAATCAGGATTCGTGCAAGGCTGGGACAACAAAAATAATAATAATAAATCACTACCCAGTGAAAAAATAGTAAAAAAAATGGGGGTAAAGTGTAAAATACTAAAATCAACTCATTTGCATATCATAGTTCCATACCATGTTTCTTAGCCATGCGTGGCAATACTTTGTGGTCCCAAAACAGGCTCTGTAACATAATTCCATTTCATTAACTAAAACAAGAATAGAATAAAAAGAAAAAAAAAAAAAATTCAAGTTATGTTATGGAGTTCTAACCTCAAAGGTCTACCCTCCAAAACAAACCCATGTACTGACTGTATACTTCGAATCGCTTCATCTTCCTTTGAGTAAGTAATATATCTGAAAAATATTAATATGATAAATAAACAAGTTAGTCATGACTATGCTGTTACTATACACATTAATATGAACATATATGATCAATCAAGAATCCAAGATTCAAGAATTGAACTTACACACTACAAGTATTGTTTGCAAAATGTTGAATGGAACCAGCTGCAGTCCGAGATATAGAAACTTTTAGCACCTTCCCATACTGCCCAAAATATTCTTTTCGCTGCAGAATCTGCTTCAAAGAAGATGGATTTGGTCAATGTTGACTTTGTAGGAGGGAAGTGTGAGAGGGTAATAGAGAGAGAAAAGTACATCTTCATCTGCTAGATTAAGAGGTAGTCCCACAATATAGACAAGGTTGCGTTGTATAACCCTCACAGTACTAAGCTGCTTTCTACCTTCAGAAGTTTTGGTTTTTCCCTTTTGTGACTTTTGTTTCTTCTCCACACTCATTTCAGCCACCAATCTGGTTAAAACAATGAAAAAATCAAAGATAATGAGTAGAATGGATAAAAGTCAACAATTTTTTTAATGTAATACATGTCTAGAAGCAAACCTTTCACACTTTGATGCTGTCCCCACTATTTTTTCCTTGTTGTAAGGGGTCCGACAGGCTGGACACCTCCCTTCTGTATCATCTTTCTCAGCCATATCCATAATGTGGTGCCAGCACCAAACACAGATCTGCAATAAATTTCATGGATACTTCTTTTTTAATAACTATTTTAAGGAAAAAGAAAAGTAACTTGTGCAACATATAGGCTTTTAGAAAGATTTTTGAACCATACATCATAACCACATTTGCAAGGCCTCAGCTGCTGATCTGTCAAATCCATCTCTTCAGCACAAAGTGGGCAAGTCTTTTCTCCTTCATCACTCATGGTTGCCTTTAACCAGAAACACAAACAACTTAGTACAAACACAATTGTAAACAACATAGGACCTTATTCTAACAATCAAACAAGAATATGCATGTGAATTTGTTTAGTACTATCAGCATATACATAGAACAGACAGCAGTTTAACACGAATATAAGCACATATGCATCTTTGAAAGAAAACAAGTTTCTTATATTTATCATTGAGCCCAGATCAGACACACTGAATCCAAGAAGATGCTTAGTCAACAAAATTTTCAGCACATAGGACAATATTTAATTTTATTCAGCTGTCAACTGCTTATATTGCAGACATTGATTGAGATTTTAAGAAACCATTAGCACGAATTACAGGCAATAACAAAACTAAACACACGAAATCATAGGAAAATTAGGAATTCGATCCAGGGGAGATTACTCGCTAGCTATTTCCCTAAATCGAATCCATAAAACCCTATACATATGTAAATCTACCACTGATTCGATGAAAATTATTCAATTGACCGGAGAATCACTAAGTAACATCCACCAAAAACTAAATCGAATCGGAGAACTCCGATAAATCAAATCTTCTGAATAGGCATAAATCGACAACTAATTTTTCATCGAACAAAGTCATATAAAGCTGCAAAAGATACCTAGACATAGCATCTATGTCAACTCATCATAACATAAACATCTATTACAATCAAGAACGTTAAACTATAATAAAACGGACGATTTATAGGACGGTCATGCAAATAGAAAATTAGGGATCTTCAATCAAAACAAGAAAAAAAAGGAAAAAAAAAAAAAAAACGAAGATCCAAGAAAACATTAATCAATAGACAAATTGAGATCAAAGACTTACTGTAGGTCGATGGATCAACGAAAGAGAGACAGTAGATGGAGAAGCGAAGAGGATGAGAGAGAGAGAGCCACAAAGCCTAATTGGAACGAGAGAGAGAAAGAGAGAGCCGATCGTCTACGGATGTGTTTTTTAAGCTTTCGCTGTATTTGTGCGTCTGATTTTCTCTCATTCGTATTATGGTGATTTAAATATTTTGCGATTAATTTTTGCCCTTAGATTTGCATATAATTACGAGGTGGGCTGGGCAATGTGTGTCCCGTTTTTTGTCGAGCATGATGTGAGCTTTGTGTTGGATATGATTAGAATGAGAATAAATCGAAGATTAAACATTTGTTCAAATAATTTAATCATACCTATTCATGTATGTCTTATAAAAAATATTGAAACAATATAATTCAATATAAATAGTTTTTTTTATTATATTAATTTTCAATTTTCAATTGTCTTATGTTTCATACATCTATTTAACATTTCTTCTCTCTCTTATAACATACTAGTCATCTTCTTTCTTTTATCTTTCAATATTTACCATAATATGGTATCGTGAATTTGTGGTCATTTTTTCGTAGAGTCATATTTTTATCTCAAAATTTGAAAAGATTCTAGTATTTGCTCTCATCTTCTAAAAATATAGAACTTAAAGCAAAGATTTAAAATTATTTAAAAAACTTTTAAAAAACCTATTAGGTAATGAGTTCATAGTATGTCGTGTGTGTATATATATTAAAACAACATCATTTCAATATACTTCACTTGCAGATTGCGTATAAAAATAAAAGTTTTGCAAGTTTGTGATGATTATTGAACATTAAAATTCGATAAAGGTATTGCATGTGTGGAATAAATTGAGACAATGAAAGATTAAACATTGTTATGAAAAAGTTAAGCTTTGGTGATATGAATAGAACATGGATTCTTGATTGTTGTGGAATTGGGTCAATAAACCCCTAATATGATGTTTATATTGAATAATTCACCATTAGAATTATGCTAAAAGTTATATATGAGGAGTGAACACGAGTTGGAACCAATTATTGGAATGTAGGATGTTGATATTAGACATTATAACCAAAATCAATAGCTGTTATGTGTTTGTTGTCACTCATACAGCTTATGTATATTCGCCTTGAGTTCACACGTCCCATATGGCCTCTACAATAAAGTACAATGTTATTTAGAACACACGGCCCGCGAGGAAACTTGACCCGAAAACCTAACATTTTCATTTGGTGCCCATTAGTTTTGAGATTGATAAAAAAACTTTAGGGCATACTTTATATCATGTTTTAGGTTTCATATAGCCATGAAAGTCTATGAAAGACTCTAAGTTGAGCAAGATGTATAACTCTTAAAGTAAGATGTCATGATTGGCTTGGGACAATTTTTAATTGCTAAACATATACAGTGGGGTAATTTGAGGAGGTTTGGAAGCTAGAGCAGCAAAAAGGAAAGAAGTGAAGTTAGTTGACCTAACTTTTCAATGTGAGTACCTGTGGATTTTTCCTGTAATATGATACATGGTATAGTCAAATACTTTGAATCAAATGAACTTCTTGCTTAGTAAGCATGTATGTTAAAGTAGTTTATGAAATGTAAAAACATGATAGAGTTCTTTTGCTTAATGCTTTTGAAGTTGTTATTGCCTTAATGTTATAATAAGGTTTTTGAAAAATATTATACTATACAAAGTTTAATATTGTATCTTATGTTTGTCATGGCACCTGTGTGTGATTAATACACAAAAGAAAAGTTATGAGCATACATACATAAAATGTGAATTGTAGTGAAAGAAGAACGGGGATTGGAATGAGAGATTGGGAGACAAAAAGAATGCCACATAGAGATGAATGTCGGGAGATAGACAAACAACCAATAGCAAGGAAAAATGGGAATATCAACAGCGGTTGTTGTTGAATACACTATTAGTAGGTGGAGGCTGTCGGTGATGACAATAGTAGTTGGAATGGACTCCATTAGGTTCGATTTTATTATGAAGCAACCCCAAACATCTCATCATCTATATTGTTAACAAATTCTTGGTAGTTTCTTGGAGCCTTAAGCTTTTATTACAAAAAAATTAGAGCTTACGAATTGAAATGTTGAAATTGGAATTTAGGAATTGAAATACATATTATGTTAATTTGGTTCTTGGTATCAGTTGTGCTGGAGATAAGGTTTTAAACAGACCGAATGTTCAACGAATCGTTCGTGAACTGTTTTGCGGGAAGTTCGTTTATGTTTGTCTATTTAATAAATGAATGAACACGAACCCAAATTTTCGTTTGTTTAGTTAAACAAACAAACATGAACAATGGTCTCGTTCGTTTAATTATGCTAGTAAACTTTCGTTTATGTTTGTTCATTTAAGTGCATATGTGTTCAGTTACATTACAATATTATATATACTTGTTTATGTTCATATGTGTTCAATTGTGTTTCGTTATCTTTGTTCGTTTATGTTCGTTTAGCATGTTCATGAACATAAGCAAACAAACATGAACAATATAATTTGTTAAATGAATGAACATGAGCAAAAAAACTCATTCGTTTATTCATTCGTGTTTGTTTGTTTGTTCGGCAACGAACATGAACAAATCCTCATTCGTGTACGTTCGGTTCGTTTACAACCCTAGATGAAGATAATAAAAGTAGTTAAATACAAATGTTTTGATGTTAGAATTTTATGGCTTACATCATATGAAGTTCAAACACACCAACTTGCAACTTGTGAATCTTGAAATCGTAGAAGATGAATACTAATAGTTGACTTTTTCTCTTTTGGTCAAACATGACCATAAAAAGGATTATTGGAACTAAGTTTGATATCTGACGTATACGCAGAGGTCGTCATGCGGTCAAAAATAAGAAATAACCTAACATTCACTAGTATAGTGGAGTCAGGGTCGATCCACAGGAGCTACGTGGTTAGCCTAGATGAGAGATTACCAACTGATAGTGTCACGGCTATAGTCGGAGGAACTAATTTCTATCTTTCTACCTCAAAGCAATATTCAACACCCAAGCCAAGCTTAGCTATGTCCAAATAACCTAGTTACTTTCTGAACTCAGAAGTACATCTCTGAATCAGGAGCAATTGAAGGCATTCAAACTAGCAAAACCAAGCACAGCATAAACTAGCTAATAACTAACAGTTCTATGAGACAGTTAATAGCCAAGATTTAATGCTCAATATAACTAAGTTAGCTACTGTTTTCAGCAAGGGAAAACCGTCCTAACCAAGCCACAAACAAAATCCAATCACAATCAAACAATCAAAACTCCAACAAGCATCCGAAATACCGAAAAATCAATATTTAAGGTAACCGAATGATTTCATTCACTCAAACCAATATCCAAACATCAAATCAGTAACCAAAACTACTAAAAACAGAACTTTAAGCTAGAATTCAATGGTTGTCACACCCAAAGATTCAACTCAAAGCTTACAAATGTTTAACTAAAATGAAATAAAATCTAAAACATGAAAATACCAAATTATAGCTTCTGAAATGGAATCCTCGAGTCAAAGAGCTTCTAGGTCGATGTTTACACCAGGTCTTTGCTAGGGTTTTCGGCTGGAAATGCCTCTATTTATAGTTGCAAATTTCCCGTGACCGCGCCGCGCAAATGTGAAATCCGCGGCGCGCGTACTTATCCGTTCCCCGTTTTTTCGTCATTCAAATGTGTTCCACCGCCTTACATCCGCGTCGCGCAGGAGATAAATCCGCGGCGCGCGTACGTCTTCTCTTGATTTTTCATTCTATCCATACTTTTTCCTTTTTGTACACTTTTAGTCCCTGTTTCTGTTCTTTTTCTCCAGACAAGTCCTGACACGAAAAGTGAGAATACCCATGCATATTTGATATAATTTGACCAAGAACAGGGCTCAACAATGCCTAAAATACTTGATATCACTAGGCGTTGTCAAACACCCCACACTTGTGCCTTGCTTGTCCCCAAGCAAGAGAGTTTTTAACAAATTATAATAGAGAATCGAACAGTTTTTGAATGTGTTTAGTTTCAAAGCTTATTGCTCTTCGAGTTAGAATGGAATAGTTTGTGAAAACATAATTGAGTTGTTCTTTGGAATTCATGGCTTTCTAAAGAACCCTTGATTACAAACTTTCTGTCCACAATATAGTGTACTTACTCGTTCAGATTCTAAAGGCCATTAAGGAATCGTCCATGACTTTCGATGTTGTCCGTGTAGCGAGCTTTCAGAAATACCATCCCAGACCAGACGATCTTAGGTGGTAAGGTGCATAAGGCCCACCCATTTTAGACTTACCGGCTCGAACAACAAAGGCCACAGATTGACTTTTCCTTCCTAAATTCCAATCATAAAACGGCTCAATCTTCTAAACTCGTAAAACTCAACTTATTTGACTAACTAATAGCATGATCACAACTAAACAATATTTCTTGAAAAATACTGATGCTATCACAATCACGAACCATTTATTTCAAAATTGCAATTCATTAAAAATTTTGAAAAATATTGCTAAAAATTGAAAAATTGATCAGTTCTGCAAAAATTTCAAAAATATCTCTTTCGACCGTCCACACCCCACACTTAAAACCGTACAACGTCCCCGTTGTACAAAAATTATTTCAAAGCAAGGGAGAAAGAGTACCCCTTTTTGGACGATGGACTGCTTGGTGCTTCATATCACAGGTATAATGCGTACAAAAAGATCCTCGATTCATATGCTGGAGTTGTAGCGCTACAGTAAGACACGCCGGTGGTCAAGACAAGTGGAGGGGGCACGGTGACCCCACACTTGTCTGAGACAACTCCCTCTCAATTTGATATATCATGCACAACTTAACAAATAAATTAAAACACACATGACAGAAAAAAATAATATACAGATAGATGTGTCATAAGTTTATACATATATCCCAAGAAAAATAAAAAGAAAGAAAGAAAGAAAAAGAAACATCAATCACCACCCGGTGGCCTGGAGGGTCCAGCCTCGTGATCGTGGGACCTGGCTGGGAATGGTTGAGGGTGTCTGCCCTGGGCTAATGCGATCTGTATAAGTACCTCCCCGATCCACTCGAGCTGGTCCTGGGTCCTCGAGAGCTGATCCTCGATCCTCGTGACTCTGGCCTCCAGCCGGCGGAGGGCTGGTGAGTCATCCTGCTGTGGCTGCGGCTGTGCAGGCTCTGGTGCTGGTGGCTCTGGCCTCCGGCGTCTCCTGCCGGGCTGGGCGTACGCGGGCTGAGGTGCCTCAGAAGGCTCGGTCGGTGCCCGGATGTACTGCCCCGGGCGCTGCAACTCAATGAGCCGCATCCTCTCCAACGTGCGTGCTGTAGTGCGCGATGGAGGCAGAGCAGTCAAAGAAGCTGCCACGGGAGCAGTAAGGATGCCATAGGAACGGGCCAGGCGAGTAATAAAATACCCCCTGGCTAGTGGACTGCTGGTGGAGGCGCCGGTAGAGTGAGTGGAGAGAGCGGTCGCAAGGGCGAAAGGGAGGTGGAGGAACCTGGATGGGTCGAGAAGGACCCACAAAAATGTCACGTCGTCCCCTGACACCTTCTCGCCTCCCTCCCGCTGCATGATGGAGGTGGAGACGATCCGGTGCATGAGGCGGTGGAGTGGATCGCGTAGGTGGCTCTCCCTCGAGGCCCCCGCCTCGTACATCACATTGGACAACGGTGTCCAAACCTCCATGTTGGGAGGGCGCTCCGGCTCCCCCTGAATGCATAACCCAAAGAACCGGGTGAAGAAACGGTGCTGGAGGTCCTCTGGAGTGTAGATGCCGGCGCGCCTCCTGAAGTCTCGGAGGCTGCACTCCCTGTGCTCACCCCCCAAACGAAAACGTACTAGCCTGGAACGCGGGTCTCCCGCCCTGGGAGCGAAATGGACCGTAGACAGGAACTCCAGGAGGAGCTCTGTGTAGACCACATCCTCGTCAGTGGCCATGATCCGGTCCCAACCTCTGCACGTGAATGACGCCTCCTCGTGGTTCCAGGTGCGATGTAAGAACGGCTCGATCGCACCCCAGAGCCCTGCGTCTCTAAGAATATCTCGATCAATGACCGTCGCCTCTAACACCCGGCGACTCCTCAAAGCATCCCTCCGCGAGGTATACTCAACAGAACTGGCCAGCTCCGCGGGGAACTGGAGGAAAGCGTGCTCCATTCTGAACATCATCTACAAAAAGAAAATATATCCACAAAACAATTTTTTTGCAAAATCAGTCCTTTTCCTTCCCCACCGCACCGCGGCGCGGCCCAAGAGCAAGGGCGCGGCGCGGCATACGCCTGTTTGAAAACCCGGGATCAAATCCCCATTTTAACCTGCTAAATCTCAATTTAATGATACCACAAGGTAGCCTAGGTTCCGATTAGCTCATCTAGGGTGTCCATTTGGCAAAACAAACACCCTATGGGCTAGCATTAGTGATTCTAAGTTTTTGAACTTTTTGGAATAAAACCCTAAAATTAACTACCTAATAACTAGTTTAAACAGCTAATAGATAGTTAAAAGAGCGTACCTCGGTAGTAGAAACACAATGAGCAAGAAAAAATGCAAGAAATTTTTTATCACCAGAGCTCCGAGTCGTGTGATTTGAGTTGTGAGCCGCGGCTCACCGGATAAAGGCAAAAACCGTCTGATCGTTTCCC
Organism: Cichorium intybus; assembly: GCA_023525715.1. Classification (NCBI taxonomy): domain Eukaryota; kingdom Viridiplantae; phylum Streptophyta; class Magnoliopsida; order Asterales; family Asteraceae; genus Cichorium; species Cichorium intybus. The sequence goes on along the minus strand of CM042012.1, from coordinate 13,164,323 downwards.
GCGGCGCGCATTTATCGTTTCCGCGGCGCGCGTGTCGCTAATTCAACCCCTGCGCATCGGGTTGAGTTTCGAACCTGCGTCGCGCAATTCCAAAACCCGCGGCGCGGTCTTGAAGATTTCAAAACCTTTTCACACGACCCCACACTTGCTTCAAACCACTAATACCTGCAAACGATTGATGTATTTTCTAAATTAATCCTAAGAAATATAAAACCTACTTATGACACGATGAGTTGCCTCCCAACAAGCGCTAAGTTTAACGTCTTCAGCCAGACGCGCTGCTCCTAAGCTGACCCTTCTTCTTCTTCTTGGCCTCTTGATGACATTTGCTGATATTCTGGCATGAAATTATTAGCCATCATTGTCATAAGGGATGTGAGTTGGGTCATCCGATCACTCACACCACTGATCCATTGTTGTTGAGATTTCAATAGCTCGAAAACATTCACCTCTCGTTTTCTGGATTCTCTTTCATATTGCTGATGCCTTGCTTCCATCATCTCTATCATTTCCAGCAGTTGTTCCTTGTCGATGGCGGACAGCGGGTGGTTTTTAGTCTCCTTTAGAACTTATTCCTTTCCACCCTCCCCCGTACGTGTCCATATCTTTTCTTTGCTTCTGGTTCCTGGCTCCATTAATGTTTTTCTGTCTGCTGGTTTGCCGTTTTCTTCCGAAGGTAACGAAATTGGATTCCCAAACATATTCAATCTCCTTTTCCTGGTCCCGAAGAAAATATCCATGTCTCCAGTCTTGCAGTCGATCACTGAACCAGCAGTAGCTAGGAATGGCCGTCCTAAGATAAGCGCAGGCGCATCGTCCGGACTTTCATATTCCATCACCAGAAAATCCACGGGATAGAAAAAGTCACCAACTTTGACTATGACGTTGGTTAGCTTTCCCCTAGATACCTTAGTTGATTGGTCAGCCAACTGCAGTACAACTTCAGCTGGCTCGATTTCTTCATTCTTGTATTTGTCATACAGATATCCCAGCAAGATGTTAACACTTGCTCCCAAATCTAGTAAGGTGTTCCGAATAACCACGTCCCCAACGGTTGTAGTGATCAATGGTGATCCGGGGTCCTTCTCCTTCTTGGGTAGTGTTCCCAATAATGCTTCGCTAGCCCTCATAGTCAATCTCACCGTTTTCGGTGTAGGTACCTTGTTCTTCCCATTTTGTTCGCACATTTCTTGTAAAATCCTGGTGTCCTCGGGGGCATCCTTAAGCTCATCCCATAAGGGCTGATTCATTAAGGGTCCCGTTGATCTAGTTGCTTCCTGCTTCTTCTTTTCTTTCTTATTCTTCTTCTTTTGCTTAATCCCTGCAATCGTTGGTTGCTCTTCCTTTTGGACCTTTTCATCTATTTCGGGTTGAGTGCCATTCTTAACCGGAACTCCTCCTTCTTTACCTTCCTTGCTTTTTAAAGCCTTTCCTTCTTCCCCTGGTTCCACTTCATTCCCTACTTCGAACAAATCTTCCAGAGTAACCTTTCGCCATCCTGATTCAACAGTATTGACTTGCTCCTTCCCTGGACGTTGATTATGAGTAGGATTGACTTCAGTAGCACTAGGCAATTTGCCATTATCTCTCTTTTGTTGGTCAGCAGCCATTTGACCTATTTGTCTTTCCATATTTGCGATGGCCTTCGCGTTCGCCTGAGATTGTTGTTGTGTTGCTGTGACCATATCATACATCTTTGATATCATCTCTTCTTGGGTCCCTGGAGCATTGTTGGTAGCGTTGGTGGGTCCCCTGTTGTTGTTGTTGTTTCCATTGTTTGCAGGCTGCTGGTTTCTAGGCTGACTATTCGATTGATTCTGATAATTGTTCTGCCTGAAATTTTGTTGTTGTCCTTGGTTGTATGGCCTGTAGGGTCGTCTATTATTGTGTTGACCTTGACCCTGGCCATAAACTTGATTAGCTTCCTGCATCCTAGATCCTCCTTGACCTTCTTGTGACGAATTTGGCGGTCCATTTTGTAATGTTGCCATAAGCCTATCAAACTTTCTGTTCAATTCACTGATTTCCTTTTTCACTTCCTTTTTCCAATCAGCGTCAACTCCTACTGCTGCCGCCGTACTTGTAGTCTTCCTGGTGGAGAAGTTTGCTTTGGAGCCATTACTCAACTGCTCCAAAAACTGCCAGGCTTCTTCTGGATCTTGCCACATAAATGTCCCACTGGAGGAGGCATTTATCATGGCTTGGTGTGTCTCGCTAACTCCCTCGAAGAATAACTTGACCAATTGCCATCTGGGAATCTCGTGATGTGGACAAGATCGCAGTAACTCCTTCAATCTGTCAAAAGCTTCATGAAAAGCCTCTCCAGGCTTTTGCTGAAAATCCTGGATAACTCTTCTGATTTCAGTTGTTTTGCTCGCTGGGTAAAATTCCTGAAGGAACTTCGCCTTGAGCTGATCCCACGTAGTGATACTGTTTGATGGCAACGACGTGAACCAATACTTGGCTTTATCCTTAAGAGTGAACGGGAACAGTCTAAGCCTAAAAATATTTCTATTTGTGTTTCTGGGATTGTTAGCATTAGCGATCGCTAAAAATTCATATAAATGATTATAGGGATCATCCTGCTTATACCCTCTGAATTCTGGTAATATTCCTAATAACTGGGGTCTGATTTCTACTTGCGAATCTATGTTATCAGGAATATAGATCGGCGACGAATCATCATATTCCCGCGGTTGGAAATGTGATGCAACCGATTGCCGTCTCGGTTGTGCAAAATGTAAGGGTTGAGCGGGGTTACCGTAAAGATGATCATTGTACTCCCGCTGACCTGGTTGGTATGGTGGTGCTCGCCTGGGAGGTCCCCGACCTCGGTTCCATTGTGGTTGTGGTGCCGGTGGCACCCATCCTTCATCTTCCTCGTCGTACACTTCCTCCGTCTCTGGGTATTGGTATTGCGGTTGAGGCGGTGGTTGAAAGTGTATAGGCTGTGTTGGTTGGTATGTAGGTTGAGGTTTAAAGAGGGCTGGTTGTGGTTGTGATGTTGGTGTATGCTGTCTAGGAGTTGGGGTGCCATCTCGGGTCGGCTCTCCCCAAGTCATAGCAGATGTAAAGGGATTGGTGGATTGTGGTTGAGAAGCGGATAAAAATGGTGGAATAGATGGCGGAGTGCATAATGGTATGGGTGTAGGGGTTGAAACTACACCACCAGACGCACTCGAACTTCCAAATTGGAATTCTGATAATGGGGGAATAGAAAACCTCCCCGTTGCCTCTCCTGACGGATCCTGGGCAACACTAACCGGACTACTGCTAACTTGACTATAATTCATGATGCTTAAACTGTTGGAAATCAAGGTTCATGTAATAGTTTCAAAAACAAGAGTTTGCAACGGAAGCATAAAATCATGAACACAAATTCCATTTTCAAGAGGATCATGCTACATGCATGTAGAGATAAGATGAAGAACAAACATAGTTTAAGTTCAAGATCATAACCTTTGTTCTTGGGTTTGGTTTGGATGATTTTGATAGCTAGGAATCAAATTAGAATCCCTCTATAGTTGATCCACCACAAGCTCGAACACCCTTGAATGCTAGTTCCACAACTTGCAAGTTAGAACTCCTTTTCTTGTGAAACCAAAAACCAATTTTTGCTAACTATCAAGAGAGCTTTTAGAGAGTTTCTTTGATAGTTAGCAAAAATTGGTTTTTGGTTTCACATGACCATAAAAAGGATTATTGGAACTAAGTTTGATATCTGACGTATACGCAGAGGTCGTCATGCGGTCAAAAATAAGAAATAACCTAACATTCACTAGTATAGTGGAGTCAGGGTCGATCCACAGGAGCTACGTGGTTAGCCTAGATGAGAGATTACCAACTGATAGTGTCACGGCTATAGTCGGAGGAACTAATTTCTATCTTTCTACCTCAAAGCAATATTCAACACCCAAGCCAAGCTTAGCTATGTCCAAATAACATAGTTACTTTCTGAACTCAGAAGTACATCTCTGAATCAGGAGCAATTGAAGGCATTCAAACTAGCAAAACCAAGCACAGCATAAACTAGCTAATAACTAACAGTTCTATGAGACAGTTAATAGCCAAGATTTAATGCTCAATATAACTAAGTTAGCTACTGTTTTCAGCAAGGGAAAACCGTCCTAACCAAGCCACAAACAAAATCCAATCACAATCAAACAATCAAAACTCCAACAAGCATCCGAAATACCGAAAAATCAATATTTAAGGTAACCGAATGATTTCATTCACTCAAACCAATATCCAAACATCAAATCAGTAACCAAAACTACTAAAAACAGAACTTTAAGCTAGAATTCAATGGTTGTCACACCCAAAGATTCAACTCAAAGCTTACAAATGTTTAACTAAAATGAAATAAAATCTAAAACATGAAAATACCAAATTATAGCTTCTGAAATGGAATCCTCGAGTCAAAGAGCTTCTAGGTCGATGTTTACACCAGGTCTTTGCTAGGGTTTTCGGCTGGAAATGCCTCTATTTATAGTTGCAAATTTCCCGTGACCGCGCCGCGCAAATGTGAAATCCGCGGCGCGCGTACTTATCCGTTCCCCGTTTTTTCGTCATTCAAATGTGTTCCACCACCTTACATCCGCGTCGCGCAGGAGATAAATCCGCGGCGCGCGTACGTCTTCTCTTGATTTTTCATTCTATCCATACTTTTTCCTTTTTGTACACTTTTAGTCCCTGTTTCTGTTCTTTTTCTCCAGACAAGTCCTGACACGAAAAGTGAGAATACCCATGCATATTTGATATAATTTGACCAAGAACAGGGCTCAACAACGCCTAAAATACTTGATATCACTAGGCGTTGTCAATATCTTTTGGTCAAACATGACCATAAAAAGGATTATTGGAACTAAGTTTGATATCTGACGTATACGCAGAGGTCGTCATGCGGTCAAAAATAAGAAATAACCTAACATTCACTAGTATAGTGGAGTCAGGGTCGATCCACAGGAGCTACGTGGTTAGCCTAGATGAGAGATTACCAACTGATAGTGTCACGGCTATAGTCGGAGGAACTAATTTCTATCTTTCTACCTCAAAGCAATATTCAACACCCAAGCCAAGCTTAGCTATGTCCAAATAACATAGTTACTTTCTGAACTCAGAAGTACATCTCTGAATCAGGAGCAATTGAAGGCATTCAAACTAGCAAAACCAAGCACAGCATAAACTAGCTAATAACTAACAGTTCTATGAGACAGTTAATAGCCAAGATTTAATGCTCAATATAACTAAGTTAGCTACTGTTTTCAGCAAGGGAAAACCGTCCTAACCAAGCCACAAACAAAATCCAATCACAATCAAACAATCAAAACTCCAACAAGCATCCGAAATACCGAAAAATCAATATTTAAGGTAACCGAATGATTTCATTCACTCAAACCAATATCCAAACATCAAATCAGTAACCAAAACTACTAAAAACAGAACTTTAAGCTAGAATTCAATGGTTGTCACACCCAAAGATTCAACTCAAAGCTTACAAATGTTTAACTAAAATGAAATAAAATCTAAAACATGAAAATACCAAATTATAGCTTCTGAAATGGAATCCTCGAGTCAAAGAGCTTCTAGGTCGATGTTTACACCAGGTCTTTGCTAGGGTTTTCGGCTGGAAATGCCTCTATTTATAGTTGCAAATTTCCCGTGACCGCGCCGCGCAAATGTGAAATCCGCGGCGCGCGTACTTATCCGTTCCCCGTTTTTTCGTCATTCAAATGTGTTCCACCACCTTACATCCGCGTCGCGCAGGAGATAAATCCGCGGCGCGCGTACGTCTTCTCTTGATTTTTCATTCTATCCATACTTTTTCCTTTTTGTACACTTTTAGTCCCTGTTTCTGTTCTTTTTCTCCAGACAAGTCCTGACACGAAAAGTGAGAATACCCATGCATATTTGATATAATTTGACCAAGAACAGGGCTCAACAACGCCTAAAATACTTGATATCACTAGGCGTTGTCAATATCGAATGGTATTGGTATTTGTACATGTAAAATAATGCTTGAAGTTGCTACTTGGAACATCTTTGAGCCAATGATATATGACTACATGTGCAAGGGTTTACATACTAGTAAAAGAATTTGTATGTGTTGGTAAATGGAAGCTACTAAGGTGAGTACTTGACATTATTTTTTCTACATGGTACACATGTCGTAATTTAATTTAAAAGTAGTTTTTTATGAAGAATCAAGTATATTATCGTGAATATTTTGATGAGAACGTTACTGGTACATTGTTACGTTTTAAGAGCGTTTTAGCTATGTTTGAATAACCAGTGTTTATTATGAGATTTCAATTACAATGCTTTGATTTGATAAAGTGTTATTGGAGTCTAATTATTGAAAAATACGTTTATGACTTCATAAAGCAAGTACACGTACACAATGTGACTCGGTATGAAAGTTTTATGAAAGATTTTAAGTTGTTAAGTTTGTGTCATTGTATATGCATATAATGACACTTGTATGTGGATGACTTGAATAAAAAAAAATAGCGATCATGCATGCATTAAATGTGATTACATAAGCAAATTTCGGTAACCAATATGTCCCCATAATAGGATAAGAAATACTCTATTGAGATGGTACCTCCCATTCGTGAAATAGATGTCTTTTACGACGCCATTATAAGTTGATTTGTTTTCCCCATTTTGGTAAGCTTAAGAGTCATGCAATGTGACTCAGTATTTTAGACTTAAAGACGTGGTGCATAACTGTAAGTTAGTTGCCACGAAAAGTGACGGGATGTTTATAGATCTAAGACGTGGGAGGAAACCTGTAAGCTTGCATTGAGTGTGATCATGCATTGCATACATATTTCATATTGTATGATTTTTTTAAGCAAATGTAAATATGTTGTTTCAAGAAAAATGATTGGTATGTTTTAGAAGGAATCTATGTTTTTCAAGAGTAACATTGATTACGTGCGAAAGTACTTGTATTTTTGTATGAAATAATATAAAAGGCTTTAGGAAAGATTTTATGATTTTTCAAATACAAGCTTATGTTATGAGGAAAAGTATATATTACAAGTATTATTTTGGGAAATCCTTATATACAAGGTCGATGTTTATAAGTAAAGTTATCATAAAGGCTTTTAATTATAATTTTGTTAAATAGTAATATTATGTTAAGATTTGAAAAGGTTTTGGGTCTAAAACCCACATACTCACGAGACAATTTATTGCCTTACATATTATTCTTAAGATGACATGTGTGTCAGATACCGAGTATTAGTTAAACTTTCAACAATAAATAACATTTGTGAATGACTTAGCATACCGGGAATTAACAATAGTAAAACACTAGAATAACGGGTTATGCATTGTGCAATTGCCTATATATTTTATTTAGTGATTCTATATGGTTTCTGGTGGTAACAACCTTTTGGTTTGTATTGCATTACTAAAGAGAAAGCGGAAAATTATATTGTATATCCACTGGACATTGACATCATGGCAAATGATGTCATTAATTTGATAATTCCCGATGTTTAAAGGATGAAGTGTTATAGTGACCATGTCCTTTATATAAGAATCAAGATGCGTTCATGCATTGCACTAATAACACAAAAACACACACACACACACACACACACACATATATATATATATATATATATATATATATATATATATATATATATATATATATATATATATATATATATATATATATATATATATATATAAATGTGTATATATGCATTCAAACATGCATATTCAAATGTGCATATATGCCTATTACAAATTTTTTTTTTTTTATTTTCATAGCAATATACTTTTAGATTTTCACTAGTTATAACAATATACTTTCTAATTTTCACTTATTATAATGATATACTATATGATTTTCTGTAAATGTGAACCATTATTTTTAACGAATTGTACCTATAACCAAAATTGAATTAACCGTCTAAACCACTAACTAAAATTATTCATAACCGAACCCAATAGATACAAATATGACTTAACCGATTGATTTAGTTATGATTCATTTTTAATCCAAACCCCCTTATAGTCACCCCTTTTAAACACTAAAATTCAAAACCAATTCGGCAAGGAATAAAACAGATGCGTTATTAAACCCATATGTCACCAGCCCAAAATATGGTTAGATGGGTATTGTTATTGGGTCTGGGATTTGGGAGAACTTAGGCCATGAAGATAAAGCCCACTGGACATTCGGCACAATGAGTTGTACACAGCTTTGACACACTTTAAGTCGGTGCTGGACTGTGTTTGGACTTTGGACTGCTTGACAATTGATAGTGTGAGTTCTGTCGTAACATGCATGATTTCTTATTAGATTTATTTTGTTAATTTAAATTTCCAGGTTTCACCAACCTTGGAACTTGGAGAGTTGGAGTTATTCTAAATCTTTAATCCCGCCGCCATATAAAATTATATGATTCGGGAAATTTAAGTTTTATTGTAACCCTACAACTATGAAGTAACGCTCCACCTACTGTTTTGTCTCTATATTATTATGGGACCTTAGTTAACCCTATTCAACGTTTCAATTGTTGAAAGTTTCAACAAGTTATACTCTTGATGCCGTTTTAAGAATTTTACGATATTATGCATAAAGTACGTTTTAACTAAGCTTAGATTATTAATAATTTAATATACATAGGTCCACAGACTAAATTAATACAGTTTTACAAATGGGTAATGTTTATTTTTTTCAATTAATATCGCTATTAAAAATTTATAAAACAAAATCTTGATAATTTACTTTATAATATTTCAGTTAGATTTGTTTTCTTTATTGTAATAATGTTTATTTTTATCAGTTAATATCTCTTAGCTTGGTGTTGTAAGAAATTCTTTTAATAAATCTTATAAATCTAAAATATGCAATACATACCTATTAAAATATAGATACACGACATTGAAAACAACTTGTTTGAGCAACACGAGAACATAGCATTTGTTGTGATGACGGTTCAAAACAATTACGAAACTAAGGATAAATAAACGTGCATAGAGTATGTAGATGTTTACAGGTTTTAGATTAATGAATTTTCATTTAAAAGATATAATATATGATCCATACTGAAAATTCTATACATATGCTCATAAAGTTTTCAAGTTGGTTACTACTTGAACTCTTGAAGAAACATGACGAAAACAAAAATAATACATATAAAGGATTTCTTAAAAAAATCAAAAGCGTCTGTTGTGAAAAGTACAAGGACTATATTTGTAATTCACTAATTTTCATCCCCAAACTTAAACCACCATACATATTAAAAACCCGGGATTTTTCAAGTCAATCGCGTCCGTCTAATAGGGCCAGCTCATGTAAGTTACCAATCCAACGGTTCACAATAAACAGATTGAAACCGAAAATCCCTGTTATAAAAGCATGCCATGCCCACTGTCATGTCACTCCTGGAGTTTCTACGTTCATCTTTCGACTCGGTGGCAAGTTTATCTTTTCTTCAATCAATTGTTTGATGCGAAACAAATTGTCTGTAAAATGTTATGTTATGTTAGCTAAAATTGAATTGTGGTATGATCGATGATCGTCTTTTGGAAAGGCTTTACTGTTTTGCACATTGCACATTGCACTAAAGTTTATGTTTATATTGTTGTTGGCATTGACGGGTCATGATGACAATCATGACATCGACGATCTTCTGGTTTTATGCTCTGATTTTTTGCTCATTCCACTCGGATTTTGCATTCTGTGTGTTGCGTGGGTGAATTTACACATAAATTGGTTATTACGTGTTTCTTCATGAGTGATTTCGTTTTGAAATAACACTTCGATGTTTTGTTGATTGCACAACAAATCGCGTCTAAATTGTTAACAGCTTTGGTTGAATCATAATATCATCTGCGATCTCCTTCTTACCTCCTTCAATTTTTTGAGCTTTCAGTAATTATCGAGACCATGGGGAAGTCGTATCCAACTGTAAGTGACGAATACATGAAAGCTGTTGATGAAGCGAAGACGAAGCTTCGAGACTTGTTTGCTGAAAAGAGCTGTGCTCCTCTAATGCTCCGAATGGCGTAAGATATCTCTCGATTTTATTGATTTCAGGATCAATGTTTATATAGAATACAATTTGATCTTCAGTTTTGGTTTCAGATTTCACTCTGCTGGTACTTTTGATACGAACTCCAAAACGGGAGGTCCATTCGGTACCATGAGGCATAAAGCTGAACAAGCTCACGGTCCCAACGTTGGCCTAGACATTGCCATCGATCTACTAGAGCCAATTAAACAACAGCTTCCAATCATCTCATATGCTGATTTTTACATGGTAAATCAATACCTTCATAAACTTGATTTATGGAAATTAATGTCCTCTTTCATACAGTTGGCCGGCATTGTTGCTGTCGAAAGTACTGGAGGACCAAATATCCCTTTCCACCCAGGAAGAGAAGACAAAGATGAACCCCCTGCAGAAGGACGTCTCCCATTTCCCAACCACGGTTCGTGGAGAAATTTAATTTTTCAAAAATCCATTATGTTTGAGTTTGAATTTCGAGAATAAACACAATATTATTACATAATTATTTTCTAGGAACTGATCAATTAAGAGCTATATTTATCAACACCATGGGCCTGAATGACCAGGATCTTGTTGCTCTCTCTGGTGGCCATACTCTGGTTTGTATCGGCACCGTATCCATTTTATCATTTTCATTTTTTTTTTTTGGTTAAGAAAAAAAAAAAAAATCATTGATGTTTTATAATGTAACAGGGATCTTGCCACAGGGAGCGATCTGGGATCGACGGATCATGGACACATAACCCGCTTATCTTTGATAACAGCTACTTCAAGTGACAATTGTTTCCATTTTTTTTCTTTTAAATCTAGAATCAAATAATTCATAATTTTAATTAATTGATTTGTTTAAAATATAAATAGAGAACTACTAGCTGGTGAGAAGGAAGGACTCATTCAACTACATACCGATAAAGTCCTCCTTGAAGATCCTGTTCTCCGTCCTCTCGTTGAAAAATTTGCTGCGGTACGTTGCATTATTTACATTAATGAACAAGTTTAAGGAAAACATTTTCGTCTTTTGTTGTTCAAAATGTATTAAAGATAGTACAATTTATTCTTTTCGCCATATACTTTCATTACAAAGTGGAAAAAAGCACTTTATGTTTCGTTACTTTGGGGAATTTTTTTTACAGGATCAAGATGCTTTCTTTGCTGCTTATGCGGAATCGTTCATGAAGCTCTCTGAGTTAGGGTAAAGTTTCACGGTTATTTTTTTTATAATGGTCTAATTATCAGCCGGATTTGTTAATTGTTTTGGCTTGTTATTTTGTAGATTTGCTGATGCTTGAGGTTTTATCGTAATAATGTCAAAGGGAGTGTGACGTGCTAGATTTTTTCATGTTTGAATGTTTTATTTTATTGTGTTCTACATGTTGTTTAGTGTCCTCTCCTTTTTGACACGACATAATGAATAATGAAATCATTTAGGTATCTTATTCGTATTTTTTTTATATGTTAACATTTGAGTTTAGTCCCGATATGTATCCCTCAAGTATTTAACATATATTCTTATGCAAATGTAAACATATAAAAATCAAACTCTGAATAAATGACTCATCTACAAAGCTTGTTAAATAAGTTTGGGTCTTCCAAAGCACCATATATTCCGAAAATACAAAATAATAATAATAATAATAATAATAATAATAATAATAATTACAATATTTATCATAGTTCCTTCTTTTATATGTCTCACTAAAACCCTAGGTATGTTTATTCGAGATTTTAAGGAGAGTTTGAAACCAAACAATACTTGATAATATTATTCAGGATTCAAAGAATTATTTCGATACCAATGTAATGTTATTGATTTTTCAACTCATTTATATTTACTTTTGCATCAATGCAATATCGATTTATCTCGTATGCGCTACTTAGAGGTCTTTTTTACAGTAGTATAATATCAAGATTATAAAAACTGGACATAAGTCGACAATTACATATTTTTAACAAATGTATTAATTATTTTAAAATTACTAATTGACTCAAAAATTTACAAATATTATTTGAATAACAATACAATTAGTTCTATTTATGTTTTGATGAAAATTTGAATAATAATTTCCTTTAATTGGTTGTTGTTAAGATATTCATGTTCTTTAATTATTTTTTTAAAGATAAGCAATACATGGACAAGATAGGCCAAGCCGCAACAAATATGAAGTGACATCAATTTAGTCTAGAAAACATTATTATATATAGAGTAAACTGCAAATTTAGTCCCTGTGGTTTTCTAAAAACTGTGGATGGGATCCAAAAAATTTTGGACTTGCATCACTGGTCCAAATTCGTAAAAGTTTTGTGGTTTTGGTCCCGAAAAAGTTGAAAAGACTGTGTTACCCTTTTAGTTTCTTTTTTGCATTCTTTATATTTATTTTAATATATTTTTAGTTTAAAAATAATAATAAAAAATTAACCCACCCACCCCCAAAGTGCCCTCCCCTTTCTTTCTCTCTTTCTACTCTTTCTCTCCCCCTTCACGATACAGCTACGGTTTCGTTTGAAACTATTGTTGCTGGATTGGATTTTACCTGAGAACAACTAACAATTTCTCTGTAATTTGTTGGGGAGAAGGATGGCTTAGAAATAATTAGAATCCCCTAGGTTTTGAGCTTCCATTGAAAGGAATTCTTCCAGGTCCTTGTGTTCAATTTGATTGTAATTGCGGCATATATCCCCAATCCCAACAACTTTGTTCTGGTGTCGGATCCATTTGCAGGCCTTGTGATATAACCACTTAGCTCCATCAATTCCTGCATCATTACCACCACCGCTCAAAACGGTTGACAAGAGGTTTATTGGCGTTCGCTATTATTGGATCAGTAGGAGCAATTGTTGATAAGTTCTTTGCGATGGAAGAGAGGGGGCATACAAAGGTTGGCCATTAGCGACATCACTGGAATTGGCCATTCTTCGATAACAACAGACTAAAAGAATTAGCGACCTCACATCAATAAATCTGATTTGATTTCACATCACTTCTCCTGTTTCATTCATGTTAAAAACAATACTACGTCAAAATCTCAACGCCGTCGTCAATTGAATCACATCAGGTATCAGTTTCGTTAAAATTCTTTGCAATCGCTAAAACAAAAATTTCTAAAACCAATCGCTAAATCTGATTCCTGTAACCTCCCTCTGAAAATCTCATTAACCGCGGCGGCAGCAGCGGCTGCGCTGGACCCTAGACCACCGCGAAGGGGGAGACATGTATTGATGGATAAAGATAGACCCACTGATCGAATTTTGAGCATCGTCATGACGGAGATTGCAGCGATTCCGGTGCAATTCCATGGAGGGTTTTTGCTGAGCAGCTTGGAGGAGGTGTCAACGCCGGTGATTTCTGCAATTGATAATCTGTCGGGTTGGACTTGGGGGTCGACTGTGAGGGTAACGTAATCTCCAATGCCGTTGATTGCAAGAGAGAGAGAGAGAGAGAGAGAGAGAGAGAGAGAGAGAGAGGGTGATGGTGGTTTTTTTTAAAAAAATTAATAAAAAATCTTAAAAAGAAGTATTAACAATGAAAAAAGAAATTAAAAGGGTAATCCGGTCTTCTCAAGTCAGACGGGGACCATAACCACAAGACTTTTACGATTTTGGACCAGTGATGCAAGTCCAAAAGTTTTTGGATCTCATCCGCAATTTTTAGAAAACTACAGGGACCAAATTTGCAGTTTACTCTTATATATATTAGTTTGGCCCAAACAATTAGACAACATCAAATATATGATTTCTTCTATCAACAATAGAGGAAGGGAGCCAAGCGCAAGACACGAAAATGTAAAATAATTGAAGCCACCTAGTAACATATTGAGAGCTGTAATTGTCGTCTAGAAAAACGAAGTTGTAGAAGATCGAGGAGTCGCCTCCAGACTGTCATCTCTAAATCGACTAAATCCCCATATGTATTTCTGATTTATTTTATTCGGCAATTTTTTCAATTTTTTATTTCCGATTTGGCGATTTTTGTGAGTTAGGCTGTGTTTGGCGTGCCACAGTTAGCGTATAAACTAACGTTTTTTCGAGCTTTTTTAGTTTGACATATTTGGGAATCCAAAAACTAACTTATAAGCTAGCTAACAAGCTAGGTTTTTTAAACGCTACTAATAGTAACGTTTTGAGTAGCGGTTTCAAAATGTTCCCATTTTACCCTCACATGGGATATGCTTCATTTATCCCAAATTATCCACGCTTCCTTTATCCCAAATATTATCTACAATTTCTTTATCCAAATTGACATATATCTACGCTTCCTTTAGCCTTCATAACTATATTCGAAGGAATGACTCGACAGATATGATTTTCAACATCGTTAAACAACATTTTTATTACATACCTTCAGAAGAACAAAACAATCATTCAATATCTAATCATGCGAACATTCGAGAGTCACGTCACGAGATGCGAGAATTTCGTGATAATATTGCGAATATGATATGGGATGTAAGAAATTTATTTTAAAATCTGTAATATTTTTTTAGTATTTACTTTAATTTAATTTAATGTATTATGGTTTTTCTTATAATATTAGATTAATTTTGTATATGTCATTTTATGTCATTTTACGATTTTCAGCTAGTTTTATCAGTTAGTTTTTACCAAACGTCATTTATTATCAACTAGTTTTTCAGCTCAGTTAGTTTTTCAGTTAGTCGCTAGTTTTCTAGCTACCACTAGTTTTTCAGCTAGCAACTAGTTTTTCAGTTAGTCTGCCAAACATAGCCTTAGAGTCGCAATTCGATTACATTTACTAAAATAGATATTCCCGTATTTGATTATATTTTTTGATTTCTCCCTATTTGGTGATTGACGAACTTATCATCTTTGGTAACACAAAGTTATTCTTATGTATCAACAATTTATGTGTTGTATTACTCTTCACCAACAAGTACATACACGATCCCAATTATTTCTTTGAAAAAGTTTTCTTGTGGGGGTAAATATTTTAAGTTGTTCTTAATAACTTTAAGTTTTGAAAATCTTCTTTGTATGAAAAGATGCACATCAATTGTTTGATTTTATTCTTGATAGAATAATGACAATGAAACAGTCATTACAGTACTGCTGTTGGTTCAAATTAACTTTTACGTTACATGATTCATGGGCTTTCTGTCCTTTTTGTTATATTCTCAAATATTATTTCCTTCCACGAGTCATGCTCTTCATGTTGTAGATCTAATTTATGGTGTCTTGTACTATATCCTTAAGTTGTTTATAAAAAGAAATAGTTCTACACTTTTACTGCATTGATTTCTACAGTTTAATCATCATCTATACCCAATTCTTAAAAAAATTTAAACTTAGCGGACCATGGCAAATTGCATAATACCTATTGTTGGAAATATAAAAATAAATAGAGAGTATTTTACAATGATTGTTGGCTCATGATTGCTTTACTTGTAACTCTAACTAGAACAAATTAAACTCATTTTTCTTTGTTGTTCTTCTATATTCAATGGATTAGGTTTATAATTATGGTTTATTATTAGGTAGCACAATACAAAAAGAAAGCTCTGTGATGCTTGATTATGAAGCTCAACCTTGACCTATGGTAAATATGAGGAGGGATGGGACCAAAGAAGATGAAACGTGAAAAAGAAAAGTGATTATGTTATATGAAATAATCATAAGATGTTTTATTAATTTAGAAAGTCTTTATTCTCATGGAATGATAGATGTTTTTCTTCAAAATATACAAATGCATCATTTTAGGTGATTTTTATAGGTTTTGATTTGTATTAGTATTGATCTTGTTTAACTATAAAATCAACCGGTTTTTTGTTTTCATTATATATATATATATATATATATATATATATATATATATATATATATATATATATATATATATATATATATATATATATATATATATAGGGTCCCGTTCCCGTGAGGACTCTTTTTTCGGTGAGGACTCGTAAGGACACCTTAAAAAAATTTTAAAAAAATTTAAAAAAAATACAAATCATAAAATCAAGAATAGTACTATATCATGATCCAAAAAAAATTGGAAAAAAAAATTTGGATCATGGAGAAACAGTAATGATACACAAAAATTTTTATTTTGTGGATCATTGTTTCATTATAAAAAAAAATAATGATCCACAAGTTTTTTTTCGAATTTTTTTTTCTCCAACATAGTACTATGATCCATTTTATTACTTATATTTTTGTTTTATTTTTTTTCAATTTTTTTAAGGTGTCCTCACGAGTCCTCACTTTAAGAAGTGTCCTCACCGGATCGCTTATCTATATATATATATATATATATATATATATATATATATATATAGGGTCCGGTTCCGGTGAGTACTCTTTTTTCGGTGAGGACTCGCGAGGACATCTTAAAAAAATTGAAACAAAATATAAAACAAATACAAATCATAAAATCGAGAATAGTACTATATCATTATCAAAAGAAAAATTTGAAAAAAAAATTTGCATCATTGCAAAACGTAATGATGCAATTTTTCTGTTTTTATTTTGGATAATTATTTCATTATAAAAAAATAATGATCGAAAAGTTTTTTTTGAATCTTTTTTTTCTCCGATACAGTACTATGATCCATTTTATTATTTATATTTTTTTTTCAATTTTTAAGGTGTCCTCGCAAGTCCTCACTTTAAGAAGAGTACTCACCCGATCCTGATTCTATATATATATATATATATATATATATATATATATATATATATATATATATATATATATATATATATATATATATATATATATATATATATATATATATATATATATATATATATATATATATATGTTTTGTCGTCTATCGTACGGTATCAACATTGGGGCATAAAGTTTTTATCTCGCCGTGGGCAATAAAAATCAATGCACTCACCCTGAATTTCCATATAAACATATTTTATATTTTATCCAAATATCAAATTAGTTTTAATTGACTATTTCTTTACTTTCTCATATAAAAGTTTGAGTTTTCTTTGGAACAACATGTGGGAGATGTTAAATTTAAGGGAATATTAAGGAAAACCCTTTAAATTTATCGAAAAATGATGGGTTTTCTTTAACATTACTTTTTCACGTGTAAATGCCTAAAAATTTGCAAGATCTTTTAACAATTATGTCATTTACCAAGTTTTCCAGCCTCTAATCACTAACTACTTGCTGTCGTGGCTTGGGTAAGCTGACTTGGACAGGGACGATTTTTGAAAATTCAAATGTTTTCTTTATTGGGGGTTGATAAAAGATCATGCATACACATTGTTGTTCTTCTATATTGTAGTGTATGTGTGTTTGTGTATTCAATCAGAAGAAACGAGAAAGAGAGAGAGTTCCCCAATTCAAGATTCGAGTTGATTTCTAATGCTTTAGGGTTTAATTCAAGACGTCTTTAAATGCCGACAAAACTAGCACCACTGCATACCTCCATTGCAACATTGAGCTTCCATATTTCCTTTTGGTCTCTATCTTTCTCCCTCTCTCAATTGATAACTCTCTGATCCTTAATCTCTCTACTCTTCTTGTTGATTCACGAATACGCATACACACAACCATGTGTTTGGAGTGGCCAAATTCTATAGACGATAAATATGCATGATTTATTTGCGGCGTTATAGTGTTTTGTACTCCTTTGTTTACGTATTAATTTATACATGTCTCTGATGTGTGTATAATTTTTTTAGGCTAGAAAATTTGGTTCGATAAAGCATATTAAGGGTGGGGGTTGGGTGCAGTTAACGTGTATTTGGTATGTGCGAGTTTGGTGGGTGACTGAATGGGTACGCACACACATCATAGACAAATAATATATATCACGAAAAGTCAGGGTATATCTTCTAAGGACATTTCTAGCTTCCGAGGTTCTCTGAATGAACAATATCATACAATTTTCCTAAGTCGATGAAAATTATATGGAGATCTCTAATTCTTTCTTTATATTTTTCCATAAGACGTCTAAGGATACATGAAGCCGAATTGATTTTTTAAAACAGTCGAAATGTTACACAACCTAGCCTCTAATAGTCTCTCATATAGTTTCATCGTATGACTAAGTAACTTAATACCTCTATAGTTATTGTAACTTTGGGCATCACGTTTGTTCTTATATATTGGGATTGTTGTACTGGTTCTCCACCCTTCATACATCCTAGCGTTCTTCGAGATAATGTTAAATAACATTGTGAGCCATGAAACTCCTTCCTCCCCAAGGCACTGTTGGGATTTTTCAGATTAACACAATTCAATCAGGCAGCAGAAAATAAAATAGATTAAATCCTAAAACCGACCAGATTAACTAACAAGATCATATCATGTTCATAATCAGGATCATAATTCAAAGCAATTGCATTACCAACAATATGGATATGAATTCATACCTCTGTTTAGATGTAAGGATCCAAAGTAGAATCCCTCTAATGATCCACACCGAAGATCAACAGAAGACCAAGCATACGGAAATTCTTCAGGCTGAAGAAATCGATCCAGAAACCCTTGAAGGGTTTGAGGAATTTGACAAAGAGGATAGAGGGAGGAGGGTTTGAGGGTGGAGGCTCACAAGGAGGCTTGGGATGCTTTAGGGTTGAACCCCAATGCCTTTATTTATAATGCATGGGCTCCTAGGATTTTAAACTTAGGAGCCTTTTGGCGGCCGCACCCTTTGGACTTGTTTATATTAATTAAACTATCAATTAATTACAATCCAATCCCTTAATTAATTTCACAATTAATTTATTTAATTAATTCTTGATCCAGTTTCTGATTAATTTATTTTTCAATAAATTAATGAACTGATCATTTCTCTATTATTTCTGCTATTGATTTTTTTTACTGGACCGTGAGGGCAACCCAAATAGGACCCTGCTATTATTAGAAATATCACCACAGTTGTAGCACCTATTTTCATGTATGCATTTTATTAATTATATTTTTGTTTAAAATTCTAATTTAGGAAAAACGGTAAATTAAATATTAAAAACAGTAATAGATTAAAATTAAATAGTAATAATTAAGAGTGTCTTTTAAATAAATAAATAAAAATTATGATGGGGATCAAATGTGTCAAGAAAAGAAACCTAGTTGCGAGACTAATTGTTTTAAGGGTTAGAAGCGGCTATTATGGGAACTTTTTGACTGGTTTGCAAATCTCGTAATTTCTTCATAGGAACCGTCGACCTTGGAGGAAAGGATCGACTCTCCTTCCGTAACCTAACGCATGTTGATATTGTGTAATGCCCAACTAATCTCATCGGTCAAACCTTTGCTTATTGTTCCTGTTTCTATCCAACCAAGAGAGATCTAGAGGCAGACGCGAGGGAGAGAAAGAATGTAGAGAGAGAGAGACGTATTGGGTAATTTTGAAAGATATGGAAATCTAGTTTAATTAATATTCTATGTTTTAATTAGTTGTTTAGTAGTTTTCAATTGTGAGTTGGCTTTGAATAATGTGGCAGTAGGTGAGAAAGAGAATTGGTATTTCTCTTTGACTATTAGGTAGTGGGTTGTTGTAGAAATAAAGGAAACGTGGTTTGTTAGCTAAGTGGCTATATATAACCCTCTAGTTTATTGAATAAAGTTAATATATATGCAGCAAGTTTTTTTTTTTAGTCTGAAATACTTCATCTCCCTTTTCATTCTTCACACACACGTATTTCTAATAAACTGTGAAAGTTTGTGTGTTTTTTTTGTGAGTGGCCTTGGAGGTATAAACCAACATTTGGTATCAGAGCGTCTGGGTTCATACCTGGTACGTAGCAAGAAAGCAAGCAGCAAGGTTGTTCATGTGTTGATCAGAAGAAAGAAGAAGCAGAAAGCAAGAACGGCAAGACGCAAGTAGAAAGAACCATTAAGTAAGAAAGCAAGTAGCAAGAGGCAAGGAGAAAAGAATACGATCGAGATCAAGACCGTCTTGAAATTCGAAAGTTTAGCAAGAGATGGCAGGAAACGCAGGAGCCATGACGATCCGCGAGCAAGGTAATGTACCACTTCAATGTCCTAGACTAACCGAAACGAACTACACATCATGGTCTATACTGGTTGAGACGGTGTTATGGGCATACGGTTTATGGGAGTCGGTGGATCCCGTAACAGGAGGAACCGTGGAAGGAAGAAAAAACTACACCACGAAAGCCATCATCTTCCAAACTCTACCGGAAGATATTTTACTGCAGGTATCGAAATATAAAGATGCAAAGGATGTTTGGGAAGCGATTCGGGTTCGATACTTAGGAGTTGATCGAGTTTAAAAGGCACGTTTGCAAACTCTTCGAAGTGAGTTGGAGTTGTTAAAAATGAAGGAGAACGAGACTATTAATGATTTTTCCGGCAAGATAGGTGGCATTGTAGCAAAATTTAAAAGTCTCGGTTCAAGTATTGATGAAGAAATAATTGTGAGAAAGCTTCTCAATTTAGCCCCGAAGAAATATCTACCAATAATTGCCTCCATCGAGCAATACTCAGAGATTGAAACCATGTCTTTTGAAGAAGCGGTGGGAAGACTCAAAGCTTACGAAGAAAGACTCAAAAGTCATGATGAAAAGGATAAGGAGCAAGATCAACTTATGATGGCAAGTGAACAAAAGCATGGTGAAAGTAGTGGACGCGGAAGAGGACGTGGAAGTAACTCGGAGAGAGGTGGAAGAGGCCGAGGAAGAGGAAATGGTCGAGGCGACAAGAGTGGATTTCGTTGCTACAACTGTGGAGAATTTGGACACTTCGCGAGTGAGTGTACAAAATGGAAAGATAAGGATAATGAAGTCAATTTGATTGGAAAAGAAGAGCCGGCCTTACTGTGATGAACGAACAGGCAGATTTTTTCAAAATTACGGGGGTGAGTATTGGGTAATTTTGAAAGATATGGAAATCTAGTTTAATTAATATTCTATGTTTTAATTAGTTGTTTAGTAGTTTTCAATTGTGAGTTGGCTTTGAATAATGTGGCAGTAGGTGAGAAAGAGAATTGGTATTTCTCTTTGACTATTAGGTAGTGGGTTGTTGCAGAAATAAAGGAAACGTGGTTTGTTAGCTAAGTGGCTATATATAGCCCTCTAGTTTATTGAATAAAGTTAATATATATGCAGCAAGTTTTTTTTGTGAGTCTGAAATACTTCATCTCCCTTTTCATTCTTCACACACACGTATTTCTAATAAACTGTGAAAGTTTGTGTGTTTTTTTTTGTGAGTGGCCTTGGAGGTATAAACCAACAAGACGATCGTTGTAGAGAAACCACTAGGAAGATGTTGTGATCGGCGGCTGTTGGCAGCAGGGTGAAGCGAGGGACGCGGGCCTATGCTGTGGACTCGAGTTCATCGGAAATCGTAAGACCTTTTCCTTTTCTTTTGCTGTCGCGTTCTTTGCTGTCGGCTTCTGTCACCGTCGGCTTCTTCTTGACTGACAGATTCATCACCACAGCACCACCGTGGGGCTTCCATGTGGTGGTTGTTGATCTCGTCTAGCCATTGATCAAGCTCGTACTCGCTACCTGATGTCCCGTTTTGTTCCTCATGTCTAGCAGCACCACCACCACTACCGACAACCGTTTGGCTGCCGAAAAACCACCACAGAACCACCACGATGGTGGTTGTGGATTGTATCAATGATTGTTTGTTGTGTTCTTTTAATTTCCAGATTTATAAGCCTTATGTCACGTTGTCATTATGTTGAATTACCGTCCATAGTCTTTTCCTTTTCCGAGCATGCACCACCACCAACGCCGGCAACTTATAGCTGCCTGCCATATCACCATCGAGTCTCCACCACCGAGTGGTGTCTGTTGTTGGGGTGTTTTCCATCCTTCGGTTGGTAGTTTGAGACTTGATGTATCGAAGTGCAAACCGAAACTATGGTACAAAAGTATGATTTTATATGGGAGTTATAGTTGTAACCGTATGAAAAGCAATTTCAAAAACATGTCTTAACCAAATAAAATGGTGGTATTATGCATCTTTAACATCAGTTTTTATCAGACCTCAATACATTAAGCACTTACAGTATGTTTTAATAGATGAATGTTTAAGGAAACACTACCGAAAACCTGTACAGCAATCTGCACAGAATTTGAAGATCTATTTACGGGAAATCGGTGCGGAATCAGAGAAAAACCTGTGAGACGAGAGTCGTGCGAAATCGAGTCTAATTTCCAGAAAGGTATAGAACACGCCGTTTGGATTTAAGGTTCAGAAGTTAGGGTCTGAACAGTGGACAGAGGTCTAAAAAGGACTTAATATGCAATTTTATAAAAATGAATCTAATAGCTTTTTATGCACCGAATTTTAATATACATTTCAAAAGGATTCCAAATGGACCCTAAAACACCAGAATTCATGACTTAATAATTATGTCTAATTTCCTATACATCTCCTTGTAAGCCATGACCTTAGCTCTAGCCATGACTTTCTCAGCCTCACGATTAGCCTTTTTATTTATTATTTTTTTTTTTTGGAACAGCAGGCAAAATATATAGAAAAAGGAAGAAGGCTAGCACAGAGCTAACACATACAAGGAGAAAGAAGGCAACAAAACCATTACAAGAATACAGAATTCTTACATTCTAGAACGGGGGAAACTCGCCAAACAGACCAATCCAGAGGTCTACCTTTCTTCTTCCTTGCATTTATCTAAAGATGAGATAGAATCTAAACTTCAGCCATTAACTCCAATTGATTTTTAAACTCTCGCCTGAAAATTGCCTTGTTCCGAGAGGACCATATGGTCCATATAAAAACAAGAGTAATTGCCTCATGAATTTCCACAAGATTATTGGGACCTGCAAATCCCTGTTTACAATTTAACAGGTCATTAACAGATGAAGGACTTGGATCTAAATAGTGCCACCATTATCTAAGCTCAAGCCAAACATTCACTGCAACCGGGCAACTAATAAAGATATGATCCTCATCTTCTAGGCCAGCTCCACAGATTTTGCAATTTGAAACTTGAGTTACACCAACCTTTGCTAAATAGACTTTAAAAACCCCTCATAGCAAGCATGTTTTACCCTAACCTTTTCTTGGACCTCCTTGATCCACCACCACTATTCTGAGTATTCTCTATGATCCTTAACCGCCCCTCTCGACATCCCTATAATATCTTTAGCTTTATTTAATACATTATAAATGTCATAATGGGTTAAGTAGAAGAATGATAGATATATCCATTAAGAATTAGTTTTTTTTACCCCCACTATCTTTTATTCTAAATTTCATATTTATTTATTTTTTAAAATAACCGCACATTTTTTATTATTATACATAGCTATAGGATTTATATTGGAAAATTATGTAATTTAATAAATACATAAAATAATAGTTTCTTATGTTATAAGACTCCAAATTATTTCTTATTTTGTTCTCAGGAAGAGTCTTTCTTCAACATGATGTATTATGCATATAATTAAATACCTCATACGATTTGCAACATGCAATTGAACATGATATTTCATTACATTATAGTTACTTTTTGTAAGCTTTTTAATATAAGTCATATTAACTCAATGGCAAGGCACTCCTAGCTTCATTTGCTCGTATGTGAGGGGTGTTATATTTCCCCCACTTTTTGTATGTTAGTTATATTTTTTCATGGGTTAAACATATCGGATATATGTTTACCCGCCCCACATGCCTATATTCGGATCCTAGTCACCCAATTCTTTTTTACAGTTCCAGCCTGAAATTTATTTACGAATTTGGTTATACAATATATTCTTACAATTTTTGCCCGACTTTTGATTATTTACGAATTTGGTTATACAATATATGTATATATATTTAAAAAATTTGTTTTTCAAAATATGTATTTTTATGTTTTTTTTTAAAACTTTGTTTCCTTTAGAATAACACTTTATTGGAAAGTTTTTCTATATTTTATTAAAATTTTATTTATTTGCTATTTATAAAATTTTATTTCTACCAAATAATATTTTTACATATTTACTTTATGAATGTTGTTTTAAGGAATTTTCAGTTTTGACAACTTTTTTTTTAATAATTGATCTAATTGTTTTTTTTTAAAAACTACTATACCTTTTCTAAAAATATTCTTTTTTATGTTTAATTAAATTTAGTATTTTAAAAAAACTATACAATTTCTTTCATATTATTTACAACTTTGATTGTTACAATTTTTTTTTTACAAAAATATTTAAATTTTTAGTTTTTTTACAATTTTTTATATTTCCGTGTTTATATGATAAAATCAATATTGTAAAACTCGGTTAACTCGGATGAGTACTCGACCGAGTATTCAAAGTCGGACTCTTACAGAGGCGAGTTAAGTCAACTCGGCCGAACAACTCAAAAATCGATCAAGCAGGGTGATACTCGAACCAAACTCGGAGCAACTCGATTGAACTCGGCCAACTCGGTAAAACTCGGTAATTTTGACTTTTTCTAGAGAAAATAAATAACTGTAATTGTTGAGTGATTTATCATATATTTAATTATTTATTACACCATGTTTAATTTT
This sequence comes from Cichorium intybus, assembly GCA_023525715.1. NCBI lineage: Eukaryota > Viridiplantae > Streptophyta > Magnoliopsida > Asterales > Asteraceae > Cichorium > Cichorium intybus. The sequence goes on along the minus strand of CM042012.1, from coordinate 13,139,845 downwards.
AATTTTGTTAAATTTGATTGAAAAAACAAAGAAGACTAAGTTGACGTTTGGTTCGCAGAAAGTTTTTGAAGGAATTAGAATTTGTCGCGAAATTGGAATCTGTCAGGAATTACAATCCAATTTCATATTCTGTTTGGTTGGCAGGAAATGAAATTTGAATCCAATTTCATATCCTGATTGTTTGGAAGTAAATGGAATTGAAATCATGTAAATGACAAATTTGTCATTCTTGTTTGTTTGCATAATCTTACTTTGGTGGTAGGTAGTGGTAGTTGTCGATGACGACAAGGGCAGTGGTAGTGGGTGGCGTTCATGGCGGGTGGCGATGGCACGACGGTGGCAGTGGTAGGTGGTGGTGGTGGGTGGGTGGTGGTAATGGTGGTGGGCGACGGTGGTTGGTGGTGACAGTAGTGGTGGTGGGTGAGGGTGGTGGTTGTTAGTAGCGGTGGCAGTGGTGGGTTGTAGTGGCAGTAATGTGTGGTGGTGGCGGCGGTGATGCCGGTGGTAGTGGTAGGGGTGGTGGTGGTGGTTGAGGGTTTTAATTTGAAAGATATAAAAGGGATATAACAGTAATCCTGCAAATTCATTCCTTCATTGCATTTCAATTCCTTCCATCAACCTAATGAATTCAATTCCCTCGTATTCCTACACCCAAAACTTGAACCAAACGCATGAATTCGAAAGAATTTTATTCCAATTCCCTCAAATTCATTTGAAATCCATGAACTAAACGCCGCCTAATGATTTAATGATTACTCTAGTATTAAAAAGTTAATATGAATATTTAAAATAATTTAATACTTTAACATTTGAACATGTATCATTATTATTGATATTCTTTTATTTTTTATAAATTTTAATGAAGTTGTGATATTTGTTATATCTCATGAGTTCATTAAAACTTATAACAAGTTATCAATAAAAGGAAAGACTAATAATTTGAATATGAATAAGACGAAGTTAATATCAACAAACAAATTGGAGGTACATCGGAAAATTATGATTAAATAATTAATCCAACTAAATAATATTAACAAATGAATATCTATTGTAATTTAACATTTGAACATTTATATTTTTATTGATATTTCAAATAATTTGTTATGAAAATCAATTAACTTATGATTTTTGACATGTATATAATTTCCCTAAAAGTATTTCTATATAATTTATCCAATCTGAATACTGCTTAAGTAATTCGAATATTCGTCACTCCCCAATTTGCCAAACGAATACTGAATAACGAGTTTCTCAGCATTCTTTTTTATCATATTTGTTATGGTCGTTTGTTTCTTTAAGAAGGTACGTGATAATTTTTTTAGCATTGATTGTTTGTTTTTAGGGGGTGTTTGAGATTGTTTATTTTAGATGCTTATTTGTTTATTGCGGTTTGACACCGTAAATTAGTAGTTTTTAGTGTTTGGATATACGAAAATAAAAAAATGCTTATTTGCTTAAATAAGGAGCTTTTGATAAGTTAGTGGGTTCTTACTTATTTAAAATAACTTATGACTTATTTAGACCAATTTACCGTATTAACCCTACTGTAACTATATGTCTATATATATTTTACCCTTATTAGTCATTTTACCTTTATAAGCAGAATTTGCCAAACACTAAAACAACAATTTATCAACTTATTACGTTTTGCTACCGAATAAGCTAATCCAAATACTTTTTTTCAAAACCCCTGTTTAACGTTGGATAAGTTAATAAACACTTTTAAAAATAAGCATTAATTGTTTTAAATAAGCAATCCCAAACACCCCTGTTATCTATCTTTATAGTATTACCGATCTTTCATTTTGAATATGCTTGTATTTTAGGGTTTTGGTGTTTTTATTTTTATTTTTAAACTTTTCAATGTTTTTATTTTTTATTATATTAATTTGTAAAAATTAAATAATTATATGTTATTTAGGGTAAAATATTTATTTAAACAATTCAGACAACATTCAAAAGAAGAAAAGCAATTTATATACAAATAACATTTTATTTATCTTAAAAAAAATTTATCCTCGCAACAAAAAAAAAAAAAACAAAACCTTAAGGATGTGGGGTTTAGAGACAGTGGAAAACGAGAAGAGGCGAGCGGCAAGAAGAAAGGGAACCAATGAGATGAGAGGAAGGGACGTTCCGGTGTGTGATCTCAAGAACGTGTTTCACTGCGTTCCATCTTGCGTTCCCATGCCACCTCAACAAGACGCCATATGTATCATTATTAATACGCTAATAAAACGTGTTATAAAATAACCATGTTAATGTTATGACAATTTTAATCCGGTAATATCTCTCCTTTCATAGTTGAGTGCAAACATCTTTTCATTATATATTTCATATCCATATCAATGTAACTAATTTGTTTATAACGATGTCATTATATAAACACAAAATCTATAACTTGTATAACTGTAAAATCGATTCATAAAACGAAATTACTATATTTAGTACTTACCGATGAAGATAAGGATACGCATCCTTGACCATAAAATAAAATTAATTAATAGATTGCCGTTTTAGAAAAATAAAAGATTAATTAGTGCATTCAATGCAAAACTTGGTCAAATTGTGGACGCTATTTGGTCAAACTTATCTCAAGAACATTTTAAAGTGAGAATATATTTTGGCTATTAATTGTATAAATAGAATATGAATGAGATCGAATGCAATATTCTATTATCTTTATTCTTTTTCTAAAGTATAGTATTAAGTCTAATTAAATTTAACATATATTATATTTGGATATTTAATTTTGAATGATCAATAATTTAAACTGGATTAAACATTTCTAATTATTTAATTATATATTTTAAATTTTTATTTTTTATTTAAGTTATACATAATTATATTTATGTTAAATTATTATCAAATCATTATTTATTTTTAATAGTTAATATATCTGTTAATAAATATAACAGTTGTTGATGTGGCAGTTGACCGTTTTTGAAAGGGATTTGAGGTAAATGGATGACGACGCTGGTGATGGTTGGAGTTAGGGCCTGTTTGCCAACCTCTTAATATTTAAGATCTGGATTGTTAAGAGTTCTTAGTTTTTAAGAGAGTCTGAATTTTTAAGAGCTGAATTTCTATCATGTTGTTTGGTTGGAACCTCTTAATTGAGGTGCCGAATGATAAAAATGACCAGATTACCCTTTTATATTTTTTTATTAAATATTGCTTTATAAAATAACTAAACGAATTCATGACATTAAACAATCCAAAAAAAAAAAAAAGACTAGTCCATCCAAGATTGCTAGAAAGTATTGCAGAAACGAGACACGATTCAACGTATCTGTTTATCAATAACAACAATCAGTTTCAATTACAATAATCAATTTCAAAAACGAGACATGATTCAACGAATTGATGCAATTGAACATGAATTGATGCAATTGAACTCTATAAATTACATACAACAAATCAAAAGAAGGAACAAAACCGAATATGAACATTTATGGATAAATGCATCAGATTGATCAGATTCAAAAAATAATTAACTTGATGACCAACACTAATAGAGATTTGAGCGAGATTTAGACGAATTAATTATATATCAAACACTTTCCGGTGGACTTCTCGACGGCGGAGCTTGGAGGAAACAGAAAAATTGAATGGGTTCTTTAGGGCAAAAAACATACCAAAATTTGAATGCAGTAACAGCGAGAAGGAGAGAGATGCGGTGACAGAGGTCGCTGATGGCAAGAACAACAGCAAAAAGGAGAACAGCGGCGGTGTTATCTGGCTTCTCGAGTTGTTGTCGGTCAGACGTGAGCGGAGGGGAAGAAGGAGGCGAGTTTCAAGGTGAGAGGAGGCGACAAATGTAAGAGAAGAAGGATGTGGGTTTCCTCTGTTTGTTAGGCTGATAGCAAGGGCAAAACGGGGAACCCACTGGAGTGAGCAGCAGCGCCGTCGCCGGTGTGAGGGGGACACGGTATCGGGAGAGAAGAAGCGTAGCTGATTATGATATGTTGGAGGCGGAGAATGGTTAGGGCATTATTGGAACACGCGTATATCTTAAAACAAAAGGAGGTGCCCTAAAGTCTGATAAATTAAGAGGTGTTTGTTAAATTAAGTGGTAAACAAACAATCTGAATTATTCAAATTAAGAGCTTGCCTCTTAATAATCCAATTAAGAGGTAAACAAACAGGACCTTAGTCGATGTTGTTGGATTAGGTGTCTAAGCCATGACTAATAATTAGTATTTACCTAATTAATAGAAGCACAGTCCATTTGGGTTGCCCTCATGGCTGGAGGTTTGGTAGAAAATTCGGTAGAGAGAAAGATTGATTTATTATGGGATTAATAAATCAACAGGAATTAAATATATGGTTTATTAATATATTAAAGTGATAATATATTAATTAGAAACTATATTAATTAATTAGAAATTAATCCAGAATTAATTGGATTTAATTTGGGGATTAAATTAATTAATTAAAGGTGCAGGGACTAAAACTGTAATTATTCAATAGTTGAGTAAGTGGCAGTGTGGAGTGACCAGTTGAAAGTCGAAATCTATATATGGATATATAGAATTTCGAAATTGATATATAGAGGATAAATAGGAGTTTGAATTATAAGATAAAAGGTTTATCTTATTTGAATTCAAAAAGGTTTATCTCTAAGGCTTATCAGTTAATCATTTGGAAACTATAAATAGGACTCCCTGGTCACCATATTGAATTCGCCACTTTTCATATACTCTCTCTAGATTTTCGATCTCCTCTCCTCTAGCTTTGGGTGTGATCTCATTTGAGGCAGGATAATTTTGCTGCTCAGCTTCCAGAAAATTCTAAAAGGTTGGTTTTTCTAATTTTATTATTTTAGTTAATTTTCTTATAGCCTTTAGGTTTTGTTATATGTTCAATTAGAAGAAAACATAGATCCTCATAGGTTGCATGTAAACTTAGGTTATTTAGTTCATGGTTTGCAGAAAACCTTTCAGTGGTATCAGAGCCTGTTTTGTTTTCTTGTTGAATTGTTATAACTGTTTTAGGGTTTAAAGCCTATAAACCCTAATTTTGCTAAGGATCGATTTCTAGGATTAGGGTTTTGGAAACCCTAATCCCCCCTTGCCTATTTCGAAATTTGTAATTAGGGTTTTAGAATGTTTTCTATTTTTGGTAACTTTATTTGTTAATTAAATGGATAACCTTAAACCCCATTATTTGAAATCGATTTTTAGGGGGTTTAGGATAGGTTTTAATTAATTTGATTAATTTGGATAAACCTATCTTCATTTGAATTAATTTAATTAATTGTTAATTAAAAGATAATTCAAAAGGGATTTAATTAATTTTAAATTGTCGAAAATTAATAGAAAAATCCAGAAAAATATTTTAAAAAGTTTAAAATATTTAGATTTAATTAATTTAATTAATTGGTAATTAAAATTGATTAAATCGATTTTAAGGTTTAATTTAATTTAAAATTTAATTGTTAAATTTGGTAAAATTAAAAGATAAACCTTGAATATTTTAAAGGGTTTTAAAATACATCTTATATATATTATTAAAAGTTAATACTATATATATATGAGATAAATTTGGTTAGTCAAATCAATAGTAGGCCTCATTCACGAAGCTGGTCTATAAAGTGGGTATAAGGAGACTGCCTATAAAATGGTAGTCTAATGGGTGAACACTCTCACCCACCGCTCGCCTGATCAGTGGAGGGTCGTTACCCGAACGGGTTTGACAGAACCACTTAATCATTAAAAGTATAATGATCAAAGTACTAGAACCATTTATAAAATCCCAATCTAGTTGCTTTAGGAAAAATGTGAATTTGATGCTACCCCATGAAATTGCACATTGCACTTTATGAAACGTTGGTGGAGCGTGTGTGGTTTACCGGCACACCAATGGGGGTTCATAAAGAGTGGCAATGGGTGTCTCGGGTGTTATCATTGTTGATGGAGCGTGTGTGGTTTACCGGCACATCAATTTGAGATGATAATGGACCCCGAGAGTACCAAGCTAATTTGCATGGTTATTCACACCCGGTTTGTGATCCTCGGCATCCCAGTCACAAACGGTGGGGCATATCCGAGATTAAACATGCTACTGAACAGTTCAATATATCTCAAAAGAAACTAGGAATTCCATTTATAATAAGATTATTTTTCCGCGGTGGAATTAGCTGAATCGTCATTCGCCTACCTTTATAAAATTTGCTTATAGATTACGGCATCCCTCTTCTATGTTGCAAATTGTTATAGTTGGATCCTAGCCTTATTTTATATTGGTTTATTATAAGGACCGACAAGTATCTAATTAAACTTACCTTCTTTTATAGATGTCTCCTGCTGATCAATCCGCTCCCCAATCAAACTTCAGTGTTCCCTCTATCCTCTCACTGTGTTCCAAGGTTCAATTGAACGGGACAAACTACAATGACTGGATTAGAAACATCAAGATGGCTTTGAGGTATGAGAACAAAGAGTATGTTCTCGAGACTGAGCTTGTCGATGTTGACCCTGAAACTGCTACTCCCGAGGAAATTGCCTCGTACCAAAAACATTCTGATGATGCGACCAAAGTGGCCTGCATCATGATCGCCACAATGAACCCCGAATTGCAAAGGATATATGAAGACTACTGGCCCTTTGAGATACACAAGGAGCTGGCGGAAAAGTTCCGCAAGCAAGAGCGCATCGAGAGGTGCGAGGTGGTCAAGGACTTCACGAACAGCAAACCTAAAGATGGAGAGTCCATCTGCGCTCATGTGCAAAGAATGCAAGGTTACGTGGAGCGGCTTAGAAAGCTTGCGATGCCTGTACCGGAGGAGTTGGCCGTTGACATAGTGCTTAACTCCCTACCGAGTTCTTATGACCAGTTCAGGCTGGCTTATCATTTGAACAACAATCAGGCTAACCTGACTGAGTTGCATCGCATGCTTCGAGTTGCTGAGGACGGGATGAAGGGTAAAAGTGTACCCTCGGTCAATCAGCCCGTCTTAGCCATTGGAAGTGGCAAAGGAAAGAAAAGGAAGGGCCCTCCTAAGCAAAATTGGAGGGAAAAGGTTCAGGTCGGGTCATCCAGTAATGGCTCGAGAACCAAGACTTCCCACATTCCTTGTGTGGCCAACCCCGATGAAGCCAACTGTTTTTACTGCAAAGAGAAGGGCCATTGGAAGAGAAGCTGCCCCAAATACCTGCAGGATGTCAAGGATGGGAAAGTAAAGCCATCGACAGCAGGTATATACACTATCTCTAAAAACTCACCATCTTCTAATTCTTGGGTCCTTGATACAGGATGTGGTTTTCACATTTGTTCTGATCTGCAGGGCCTAAAGGAAAGCAGGGAGGTGGAGCACGGTAGACTGAACTTGATCATGGGCAATAGGAGATCGTCCCCTGTTACCAAGATCGGTGTTTATAGTTTAGTGCTTAGTAGTGATGTTAGCTTAGAACTATTTAATTGTTGCTATTCGCCAGAAATGGCAAGAAACATTATTTCATTTCACGCATTGTTCAGACAAGGATTTCAATTTTCTTTTGATAATAAAATTGGTTCTATTTCTGTTTTCAAAAATGGTATTTTGATTTTTACTGCTTATCCTTGTGATGGTGTCTATGAAACTGTTGAATGTGTTGACAATTTAGGACATAGTGTAAATTATATTGATTCTACTAGTGGTGTAGAAAAGGCATGTTTGTGGCATAGTCGGCTCGGGCACATCAGCAAGAAACGCATCGCCCAACTCCAAAAGGATGGAGTGTTGGAATCATTCGACCTCAGGTCGGATGATGTATGCGAATCTTGTCTGTTGGGCAAGATGACTAAATCACCTTTCAAAGGGTCTTTTGAAAGAGGTGAGGGTCTGCTGGACATCATTCACACGGATGTGTGTGGTCCATTCAGATCAACCACAAAGGATGGCACGCGGTTCTACGTGACCTTTACCGACGATTTTAGTAGATACGGTTATATCTACTTGATCAAGCACAAGTCGGACACCTTTGAAAATTTCAAAGAGTTTAAGAACGAGGTAGAAAATCAATTAGGCAGGAAGATAAAGATGCTCAGGTCCGACAGAGGCGGAGAGTATCTAAGTATCGAGTTCCTAGACTATCTAAAGGAATGCGGAATAGTTTCGCAGTTGACACCTCCCAGGACACCACAGTTGAACGGTGTTGCAGAGAGGCGCAACCGAACCCTGTTGGACATGGTTCGTTCCATGATGAGTCGAGCTTCACTTCCCATTCACTTCTGGGGGTATGCCTTAGAGACTGCCGCCCATATCCTCAATCTTGTCCCTACTAAAAAGGTTGCTAAAACACCTCATGAAATGTGGACGGGGAAAGTTCCCTCGTTGGCACATATCAAAGTCTGGGGTTGTGAGGCTTTCGTTAGACGAGAGACTCAAGACAAACTCGCAGAAAGAAGCGAAAGGTGTTTCTTCCTTGGTTATCCCAAACAGTCCTTTGGATATCTATTCTACAGACCGAGCGAGGACGTGGTCTTTGTAGCTAGACGAGCGGTCTTTTGAGAGAGAGAGCTCATATTCAAAGAGGACAGTGGGAGTACCATTGATCTGGAAGAAATTCAAGAGTCATCAGATGACGCAACCTTAGGAGAAACTAGCAACCAACATGAGGAAGAAGTTCCTGTTGGTATGACAGATGTATCCTTACCTCTTAGGCGTTCCGGTAAGGTTAGCATGCCACCCGAGTTTTATGGGTTCCATATAACTTCGGATGGGGACACGTTTGTCAGTGATAGGACACTGATAAATTTGGATGAACCAGCTAACTACCAGGAAGCAGTGGCGGGCCCTGAGTCTGCCAAGTGGAAAGAGGCCATGGATAGCGAGATCAAGTCCATGTATGACAATCAAGTTTGGAACTTGGTTGACAACGTACCGGGTCGAAAGACAGTCAGGTGCAAATGGATCTTCAAGAAGAAGATCGACATGGACGGAAAGGTACACACTTTCAAGACAAGACTGGTTGCGAAGGGCTTTACTCAAACCCCAGGGGTTGACTATGACGAGACCTTCTCACCAGTAGCTAAGATAAAGTCTATTAGGATTATGCTGGCCATAGCTGCATTTCATGACTATGAAATTTGGCAGATGGATGTCAAAACCGCTTTCCTTAATGGGAAGTTGACTGAGGATGTTTACATGAATCAGCCAGAGGGTTTTGTCGATGCAAAGTATCCTAATAAGGTGTGTAAGCTTGAGAGATCAATCTACGGATTGAAGCAAGCTTCTCGCAGCTGGAATCTTTGTTTCCATGAGAAAGTCAAAGAGTTTGGCTTCTCTAGGAGCGAGGATGAGTCCTGCGTATATGTCAAGGCTAGTGGGAGTATAGTCACCTTTCTGGTGCTGTATGTCGATGACATACTGCTCATGGGAAACGATATTCCAACCTTGCAAGATGTCAAGTCTTGGCTTGGGAAATGTTTTGCCATGAAGGACCTAGGAGAGGCTGCCTATATTCTCGGGATAAGAATATTGAGAGATAGGAAGAAGAAACTGATTGGACTTAGTCAGGGTACATACTTGGAAAAGGTACTGAAAAGGTTTAGTATGGAAAATTCCAAGAAGGGAGAGCTGCCTATCCAAAGTAATGCAAAATTGAGTAAGACTCAAAGTTCGAGTACAGACGAAGAAATAGCTGAAATGAGTCGGGTACCTTATGCTTCGGTTGTAGGATCGATCATGTACGCTATGACGTGTACTCGCCCTGACGTGGCCTTTGCTTTGAGCATGGTCAGTCGGTACCAGGGTAACCCTGGAAGGGCGCATTGGATAGCTGTGAAAAATATACTCAAGTATCTGCGAAGGACAAAGAACATGGTGTTAGTCCTCGGTGGCAGTGATACCTTGAGAGTTGAAGGATATACAGATGCCAACTTTCAGACAGATAGAGACAGTGGTCGGTCTCAGTCGGGCTGGGTATTCCTTTTGAACGGTGGAGCAGTTACTTGGAAAAGTTCCAAGCAAGAAACAGTGGCTGATTCTACGTGCGAATCAGAGTACATAGCAGCAAGTGAAGCGTCAAAGGAAGCGGCTTGGCTGAAGAACTTTATCGGTGACCTTGGAGTAGTCCCGAGTATTCAGGAGCCCTTGGAACTATTCTGCGATAACGAAGGTGCGGTCGCCTTGACAAAGGAACCGCGAGATCATGGAAAGTCCAGACATATCGACAGAAAGTACCACTACATCAGGCATAGGGTAGAAGAAGGTCACCTCGTGGTAAAGAGGGTATCATCGGAAGATAATCCTGCAGATCCCTTGACAAAGGCTCTGAGTAGGATTAAGCATAATCAACATGCTAGGAGCATTGGATTAAGAGATGATATAAGTTTTTGTAATTAGATAGTTTTTTGAAACTTGTAACAATGTTATTATATTTGACTTTTGTGATTTAATAATGGATATTTATTAATGAGTAATGGTTTACTAATTTTGTCAATATATATCATTGTGTTTCATTTTGCATGTTTTACTTCCTGAATAATTGGATTATTCAAATATCCACAGTCGCTCATACTTTTAGGGAGTAAGTATGAAGTAAGGCTGTTATGAATTGGTAATAGATTGTCTAAGGAGTTAGACATTGCAATTGGATTGCTGCACCATTCGTGAGTACTTGGAAATGGAGATTTGAGTATTGGATAAACCCGCGCTCAATGGATTGCTTCATGGATTACATCACGAGCAATATTGAGACGATAATATCTTTTGATCTTTAAGCTAAGACATATGAGTTATGGTTTACTAGACGGTTATTCATTGATAATATGAAAACGCATCGGTAACTCGGTGTTATAAAACGTATTGTTGTGAGTGATTTGTCTGGTAAAAGACATAAGTATATGAGTCAAAGTTTATTCGTCCCTTGACCCTAACGGGAAGCAGATATCTGTAGGCCTCTCGATGATTTTGAAGTTGACTAAAATGGTTGGCCAACCGGGACTAACTTGGTAGTCTAAGAGTCATATGCAAATCGGAAATCGAGGAACAGTGAATCAGACCAGATTGATTTTATCCATGTCTTGAGTCTGAAAAATATCTTGTTGGACGGAGGATCATCTGATCACTTATCTATGGACAGGACTGATTAGATCAGAGTTTGGCATTGGTTTCTAGGAAGCTACAAGTGCTGGTTAATTAGAGGTTAAATTGGTAATTATAGTCATAGACTTATCCAAGTGGGAGACTGTTGGATTAGGTGTCTAAGCCATGACTAATACTTAGTATTTACCTAATTAATAGAAGCACAGTCCATTTGGGTTGCCCTCATGGCTGGAGGTTTGGTAGAAAATTCGGTAGAGAGAAAGATTGATTTATTATGGGATTAATAAATCAACAGGAATTAAATATATGGTTTATTAATATATTAAAGTGATAATATATTAATTAGAAACTATATTAATTAATTAGGAATTAATCCAGAATTAATTGGATTTAATTTGGGGATTAAATTAATTAATTAAAGGTGCAGGGACTAAAACTGTAATTATTCAATAGTTGAATAAGTGGCAGTGTGGAGTGACCCATTGAAAGTCGAAATCTATATATGGATATATAGAATTTCGAAATTGATATATAGAGGATAAATATGAGTTTGAATTATAAGATAAAAGGTTTATCTTATTTGAATTCAAAAAGGTTTATCTCTAAGGCTTATCAGTTAATCATCTGGAAACTATAAATAGGACTCCCTGGTCACCATATTGAATTCGCCACTTTTCATATACTCTCTCTAGATTTTCGATCTCCTCTCCTCTAGCTTTGGGTGTGATCTCATTTGAGGCAGGATAATTTTGCTGCTCAGCTTCCAGAAAATTCTAAAAGGTTGGTTTTTCTAATTTTATTCTTTTAGTTAATTTTCTTATAGCCTTTAGGTTTTGTTATATGTTCAATTAGAAGAAAACATAGATCCTCATACGTTGCATGTGAACTTAGGTTATTTAGTTCATGGTTTGCAGAAAACCTTTCAAATGTTAGCGGTGGTAGAAACGTCAATTAATAATAATAATAATAATAATAATAATAATAATAATAATAACAACAAAATTTATAAAACATATAATTAAATATAAAATACCACGTGGACAATACATTAATGCTATGTGGATTCGTTATGTTGATGCCATCATGTTACATGCCACATATGCATAGCAACCCGATGACCCTTACATATTAAAAATGTCTCATTTGATATAGAATTTACAAGTTTAGTGACCTAAAATACATAAAAAAAATATCAGTGGCCAAATAAGATCGAAACTTAAACTTCATAGGGCAATGGTGAAATTAACACAAGATTACTAAACTTATTAAAAAGTTAGTGGCTTGTTTTTTAGAAATGATTTTTATTGTAAAATAATGTAAAATTTATAGAAAAAAAGTAAATTTGAAAAAAGAAATAATTTTGTAGAAACATATACATGGGTAAAAGTTGCAAAAAAAAAAAAAGAAGAATAGTTTTTTGGACCAAAATTGAAAGAAACTCTGATACCTGGATCAAAACTATTAAAGTAAAAAAAGTTGGAGGGCAGGTCGGTCTTTATGTCGAACGGGGAGGGTCGGATCCTCTGTCGGATGGGTCGGGCAGGGTAGGGAGGGACTTATAAATCCGCACTTTAGAAAAAAAATGTAAAGTTGTAGACACTGGGGTTAAAACCTACGTCTCCTAACTTGTCTCGTATAGTGCTTACCAAGTGAGCTAACTCAATTTTGTTCAAAACTTGCCAAACAATAATTATAACAATTACCAATACAATTATTGTTCACGCGTTAGTAATAAATAATGGTAGGTGCCAAGTGTTTCTAATATATATATATATATATATATATATATATATATATATATATATATATATATATATATATATATATATATATATATATATATATATATATATATATATATATATATATATATAAGCGATCGGGTGAGGACTCTTCTTAAAATGAGGACTCGTGAGGACACCTTAAAAAATTGAAAAAAATTATAAATAATAAAATGGATCATAGTACTATATTGGAGAAAAAAAAATTCGAAAAAAAACTTTTGGATCATTATTTTTTTATAATGAAACAATGATCCACAAAATAAAATTTTTTGTGGATCATTACTGTTTCTCAATGATCCAAATTTTTTTTCCAATTTTTTTGGATCATGATATAGTACTATTCTCGATTTTATGATTTGTATTTTTTTTTATATTTTTTTCAATTTTTTAAGGTGTCCTTACGAGTCCTCACCGAAAAAGAGTCCTCACCGGAACGGGACCATATATATATATATATATATATATATATATATATATATATATATATATATATATATATATATATATATATATATATATATATATATATATATGTGTGTGTGTATATATATATATATATATATATATATATAAATAAATATATGTGTGTATATATATATATATATATATATATATATATATATATATATATATATATATATATATATATATATATAGGGCTAGGTTACATTAAGAACCACAATTATTGTGTGGTCGTAAGGAAAAATCTGGTGCATAAAATTTAAATGATTAATGATTGTGATTAATTACAGAATATTGATTTTTTTAAATTAAAAAATTATCAACTTTCCAATTATTTCATTCTAAAGGGTAATATGGACATTTTATGTTTTTTCAAATATGGAATGTGAGATTTTCATGGGATTAAATTTCAAATTTAAATTTTATTTCAAATTCAAATTCGAATTTCTTTTTAAATTCAAACTTCTATTTTGATTCTTCATCTGAGTTCTTAACCATTTACATTCTATTAAAATTAATTACAAAAACATACATTAGAATGATACTGCAAATTTGAAAGTAAATTAACCATTCTGTAGAATAAATTACAAAATTATACAAAAATCAGATTTATATGAAAGTAAATTAAACATTCTATTAGAATGAATTACAAAATGATATTTACATTGTATTGTGTAACATCAAAATGACTAGAATAATATATTAGAATCTAACAGAATATACATTCATTCTGACAGAATATACGATCATTCTGACAGAATATACACGGTTACTCTTCAATTCTTCTACTGTATGTGAAACGTATCCACCAAAAACTCATGTGGTAACATGCCTAAATAATTGATATTTCTGGAATCATTCTTAGCATCTTGAATGTTGAAGAAATTGTTATTCTGGAATCAATCTACGCTTCTCGAATCATTGTTGGGGTCATGCGGTTGCTGAACAAATACAAAGCCATATTCATAAATTTTTTTCATTCTGATATAGACCTGCAAATCATTTTGAGGGGTGGAAGTGAGAGATAGAACACATAGTAACAAAATTTGGGTGAGTGATGAACAAATACAAAGCCTTTTTAACTTATCGAAGCCTTTTTAATTGAAATTTTTGTCATCTATTGTCTTGTAAAGTGGTGTTTGGGATTGATTATTAGAACTATGTCACAAATGATCATATATGCAGTCCTAAACACCCTCAAAACTATTAACTGATGTATCAGAATGCAATAGACAAATAAACATATCTAGTAATAAACCCCAAAGCACACTCACTCAAGAACAAAATGGTTGAATGTCAATTATTTGTTGTGGCATTTTATCAAACAGTTAATATGCGTTATTAACAAGAAAAGTCATATTCTTTACATTACTTCATTGTAACACCCCATTCCAAACATTTACATTTTTAACCCAATTTAGATTTACAAAACACGGGTTTAACAAAAACCTTAAACATAATTACAAAACATAATTGTGTTGGGGTATTACAAGTTCAATACATCACCATGGATAAGTTACTACTTAAGGTTTCCCAAAACAAAAGCTTTAAGTCTTCTAAGCCTTCTAGCATTTACTCCCTGTCACCTGAGTACATAGCATTTTAAAACAAACATACGTGAAACATAAAGTCTCGTGAGCAACATGGGTTTTAGACCCCAAATTTTCAGAATCAGACAATATGCAAAATCTTTCTTAATAAAACATAGACCAATCATAAATCATAGTTCATTATTCATCTTTTGGCTTTATACGGGTCTTCCCGTATCCCTTTCCCTCCCCGGAATAGAACCAATCTATCCGTGAGGGCGTGCTAGTTCCCTTTCCCTTCATGGACTAAAACAAATCTATCCATAAGGGCGTGCTGAGACAACTACTTTGCGACGGGAGTTACCATCCCAGTAGTGTCTTTTGACCCCCCTTCTTGCGGGTAAGGTCCTTGTCCGGACATCTCTCACCTTTCTTACATTTAGTTCAATCTGATTCATTAACATTAGCTCATTACGAATTGGTCATAACATCAAATCTTTCATCATACAGAAAACATAAGCTTTTAACACAAAACAACCTGAGAGAAACTTTTCTCTTAAAATTTTTCAATCAAAACAAAGTTTATAAAACAATAATATTTGCTATGTACCCATAAAAATCCACATGTTACTCACCTTATAGAAGAGGTGACTAGCTAAGTTCCCAACGTCTCCTTGCCCTTACCTTGCTCTCCAATGATTTAATCACCTCCTATTAAACATATATACAATTCATACTCAATAACACTAATACACATTTATGTATTTTAGATTATGCAAGAAGTATCTAAGTGTTCGATTCCCCCTTTCCTTTTCCTCGATTATCTATTACTTGACCCGCACTTATACACATTGTTTGGGTTGATATGAACTTGTATTTTCATGTTTTCATACCATAATAAACTTATACTAATGATTGGGGAATCAAACTATTCAATTAATGTCATATTAAAAGTGAATTATAAGTTTCCAAGTCATACGGAACCATGCAAAACTTCCAAATTTTCTGCAGACACTGACACGGGCCGTGTTAGGGGAAACACGGGCCGTGTTCCACCTTCTGATTACCTTCTGTTTACCAGCTCAAGAAACACGGGCCGTGTTAGGGGAAACACGGGCCGTGTTTCGCCTACAGACCTTCTTATTTTTCCTGCACAATTTTTAGTCCTTAGTCTGCGTGGTTTCAGCTCAAATTCGATTCAATGGATGATTACAACATTACATTTAGAGTATTTCTAAGCCTTCTAAACAACACTTATTACCCCATTACCACTAGAATTATATCAATCTTCACAAACCCCAAATTCTAGGGTTTTTGAACAAAATTCTAAATTCCTTTTGCTTCTAATTGTATCCAAGGGTGGAATTGAGTTCCATTGATATTTAGAACGTAATTCAAGTATTGGAAACTCAAAACAAACCTCATGCAACCTCTAAATTTCGTTTTCATCCAATCAAGATAACCCAAAATGGTATAAATAACTTATAAGGATGAAATTCTTACCTTTAATGACTTGGAAATCATAGTTTCTAACTTGAATCTTTGATTTCTGCTCTCACTCTCCAGAATTCTCCAAGGTCTCGACTCCTCCTTCTGCTGAAGATGTTTCACGACTCAAATGGAGAGGACTAGAAATCTTTCTCCCAACTTATACCTCCATACTTCACTTAAATGACAAATTGGCCCCCTCTAATCTAGTTTTTGTTCACTTTTTGTCCAAACTTTTAACATATCATTTAAGATTTTCTTTTCTTACACTTTTGCCACAAAACAAAAATATTATTACACAATAGGTCATTCATATGGTCAAAAGACCATATTACCCTTTTTACAACATCTTACTATAAAAATTCAAACATAACACACATTGGCAAAATGATTGGTTATCACATTCATCACTCACCCAAATTATATATAAACATATAAAAACAAAGCCCAACATCAATTGGTAAGAAAAATCAGAAACAAAATTACGAAACTTATATATCGTTAGTATGATTTTAATTTCTTGTCACTGGTAGTAACAAAATCAGGAGATGCTCAATAATCAAGAAAATTTATGAACCTGAAATAGGAAAACATACGCTAGCGGAGAGGGTGGTCGGTGATTTAGGCAGAGCAGAGTCGTGAGTAGAGTCGTAGAGTCGTACCCGCTGTTGTTTGGCTACTTGTTCCCTGAGTTTGCTTCCATTTTCGATATTCCAACTCAAAATCGAACTTACTTTCGAAGCAGATGAATCACACAGTTATCAAAAACTCTGATTTTGTTGTTAGATTGAATACGCTTGTTGTTTACGCGTAGAGAATAAATTGGTATGGCGGAAAGAGGTATGAACGAGGCAGCACGAAATTTAGGGCATGTGGTGTTGTCTAATTGAGAACGGCGGGCGGATTCTAATTGTGTCGATGGAAACTTGAGATAAGGAAGGTGATAAATATAGTCAGTTACCTGATTACCATGATTATAGGCTCAATTTACCATAATTATTGGTATTAATTTTAATTTCATTAATTAATTTAAATATCAATTGACCAAAAAACCCTTAGTGATTCTAGGCTTCTGATTGGGTCTTACGTCCACACAATAATTATAGTTTCGTATATATATATATATATATATATATATATATATATATATATATATATATATATATATATATATATATATATATATATATATATATATATATATATATATATATATATATATATATATATATATATATAGGAAAGGTTATGACTTAGGTGGTTTTACTGAAAGTTTTTGAAAGAATTGAAATCTGTCAAGGAATTGGAATATGCCAGGAATTGGAATCTAATTCCATATTCTGTTTAGTTGGCAGGAAATGGAATTAGAATCCAATTCCATATTTTGTTTGGTTGGCATGAATGGAATTGAAATCCATATAAATGACAAATTTGGACTTATCATTTATTTTTATTTTTTGCATAATTTTACTTTGTTTTATAAGTTATTGCTACTAGTAGGTGGTGGTGGTGGGGTGGGTGTATAAGACCCATTTCTAGGTAATAAGCATTGCTTTTATTTAATTATCTTTTGGTGGGAAAAGAGAGATAGTGACGCTATCTTTATGACAGTGACGCTATGTGTGGGCAAGATCGTGTATGAGCACGATTGGGGATAGCGACACTATCTTTATAAATAGCGGTGCTATCCGCCGCAAAATGCAAAAACACCCTAATTTCGGGATTTGGGCTCTATAAAGGCATAAAGCCCTAGGAAGGACGATTGTAAGTACTCAAACCCTTTGTTTCCTTAAGAGTTATTTCATGAAACAAGATTATGGGGCTTTTTACTATTTTTGGAGGCAATGATGGTTGAATCTTGATGATTGGGGGGACTTGAGGGCTTGAGGACGAATCCTTCCTCTCATGGAGCTCTTGAGTCCTGTGAAATCCAAAACCTAGCCTTGGAACCCTTGTTTGGAATAGTTAAGCTTAGTTCTTACCATTTATAGACTTAGATCTTGACCATGAGCTTGCATAGTCATGGTGGTGGGTGGTAGCGGTGGTTGTGGGTGGCGGTGGAGGTGGAGGGTAGTTGTGGTGGCGGTGGCGGTGGCTGGCAGTAGGTGGTGTATGGTGATGGTGGTGGGTGGTGGTGGTGGATAGTGGTGATGGTGAGGGTGGTGGTGGTGGGTAGTGGCGACAGTAGTGGTGGTGGCGGTGGCTTGTAGTGGGTGGTGGGGGTGGCTTGCAATGGGTGGTGTGTGGTGACAGTGGTGGTGGTGGCGGTGGGTGACGATGGATTGTGGTGGTGGGTGGTGGTTGATGGTTTTAATTTGAAAGTACTAGAAGAGGTATAATGATAATCTTGCACATTTCTTCTTCCAAGGAAATGAATTCAATCAAACCAGCAAAGGATTTCATTTCTTCCATTTCAAGGGAATTGGATTCAAATTCCTTCGCACAAAACTTGAATCAAACACAGAAATTCAAAGGAATTAGATTCAAATTCCATCTATAATCTATTTCCATGGGATTCATAAATTTTCAAAACGTTTTTCATTGTTGATGTAGCGAAAATCCGTTGCTGATTGCTTATTATTAGACGGAATGGGTCCATCTAATCCGTTGTTGATGCCTCTCATTTTCTAGTAGCGAAAATATTAATGATATATTTAGGCAATGTAATGATTAATATGTCTTTTATTAATTTATGCATGGAAGTTCATCCACCTCTAAACAACAAAAATTAAAATTCGATATTCGCACCTGGTGACTTACTCGCTGCTGTATCGTTGATGAACAAATAATTAAACTAAAATCTGACTAAAATTCTTATTCTTTTTGTATTATTTTGTTTTCAATAAATATTTTGAGAAATAAATAAATGTAAGGTTTTTGTTTTCAAAAAATTGTGGAAGTATATAATAATATTTAATAATATTTTCCACACAGAGAAATTCTACACGAGAAATTCCAATCAAACGCGTATTCGCGCGCTTTCGTATCTTCTTCCTGGTCTTTCGGTCAACACCGAGTTTGCTTCTGTATATATACATACCCAAATCACTTACCTCTTTCTCTATGTACACTTACACACGACAGGATATATTTTGACCTAACCGGAGATTTAGTTGCAACCGGATCTGCTACAGCAAAGTAATGACGGAGCTGAACGGAGGAGCGCAGTACGCGGAGTTTCCGGCCGTGGCGACATATGGAGGTCAGTTCGTTCGGTATAACATATTCAGCAATGAATTCGAGATCACTGCAAAATACGTTCCTCCTATTATGCCTATTGGTCGCGGTGCTTATGGAATTGTCTGGTATGTGTATGCTTGATTTCAGTATTGCGGCGTTTTGTTTTGTAATTAGGATTCATCTTCTCACTTTTTTCATTGGTTTGATTGTGTTATGATCAGCTCGATGTTGAATTCGGAAACGAATGAGATGGTTGCTATGAAGAAGATTATGAACGCTTTTGATAATTACATGGATGCTAAGAGGACGCTTCGTGAGATTAAGCTTCTAAGACACTTGGATCATGAGAACGTGAGTGATTCTTCATTAGGAGCTCGTTTATTTATGCACACCTTCTTTTCCATTTGATCACTTAGCTGCTTTCTAAATTTCAAAGCTATAAAAGGCGTCTGAATATTTGCCTTTAACAGAGTATAGGAATTAGCAAATAATATATTATTTGTTATGTATATGTATCCTTTACAACCATTGTTGATTGGAATTCGACTGTAATACAGGTAGTCGCCCTAAAAGATGTAGTTCCTCCACCTGTGCGCAGAGAGTTCACAGATGTCTACATAGCCACCGAGCTAATGGATACCGATCTTCACCAAATTATTCGGTCAAATCAAAATTTATCAGAAGAACATTGCCAGGTATTCTTCCTTCTGATTGACGAATTAAATAATTTAAACACATTACAACCTAAATCTGATCATCATTCTTCTTCACCATGCTTGCAGTACTTCTTGTATCAACTCTTACGAGGTTTAAAATACATCCACTCTGCAAAAGTCATTCACAGAGACCTAAAACCTAGCAACTTATTGTTGAACGCAAATTGTGATTTGAAGATTTGCGATTTTGGACTTGCCCGCCCAAATGCAGATAATGACTTTATGACCGAATACGTTGTAACAAGATGGTACAGGGCACCCGAGCTGTTACTCAACTCTTCAGAGTATTCAGCTGCCATTGATGTCTGGTCTGTTGGTTGCATCTACATGGAGCTCATGAACAGAAAGCCTTTGTTTCCTGGTAAAGATCATGTACATCAGATGCGACTATTAACAGAGGTATGTAATTAATTATGATCCTACTTAAGTTATCGAGATATATAATTACCCTTACAAATCTATTTCTAATCACATGAAATATTTATTTCTTTAGCTTTTAGGCACACCTTCCGACTCTGATCTTGGGTTTATCAAGAACGAAGATGCAAAAAGATATATTGGTCAACTTCCACGTCATCCTCGCAAATCATTATTACATACTTTTCCACATGTTCATCCTTCAGCCATTGATCTCGTTGAAAAGATGTTAACATTTGATCCTGCCAAACGTATCACAGGTAAATTCCATACCCTTATTCATCTGTACCTGCTTTTATGTCTTTTTAGCTTTTGCAACAGTCAAAGTCAAAGTCAAAATTACAGTCAATGAAACTAAAATTTTCTCCTAATTGCAGTTGAAGAAGCATTAGAGCACCCATATCTTGAAAGATTACATGACGTTGATGATGAACCAATTTGTCCGAATCCATTTTCATTTGATTTCGAGCAACAAGTTTTAGGAGAAGAACAAATAAAGGAATTGATCTACCAGGAGGCATTAGCACACAATCCCGAGTATGCTTAAAAAGAAAAAAAAAAAAAACTCAATGGTAAATCGTTTTTGGACTGCAAATATGTTGTATGATTAACCTAAATAATTTGCAGATCTATAAAGTGTTTGATCATCACCATAACATGCCTTTTGATAAAATGGAAAACAATTTCCACGTTACAATAGTTTTTAGTAATTCGTTTATTTTATAAATATTTTTGGTTCATCGAAGGGGGTTATGTCTCCTTTGATAACTTTGTGTGTTGTAGTAATTTATTTGTACACTAGAATGTAGAATGTTGTAATACGAGTTACGACAAGTCTACAATTAAGCGATGTACACTTAACCGTATAAGGTGCAAACCTTTATGCTTTATTTACGGTTTTTTTAATCAGGAATGATATGTTATTTCAACTAGGAATCGATGTAAGAGTGGCTACTAAAACAATAAAAATTGTGAAATCATATTATAAAATCAATGCATGTAAATCTTATATACTTATTGACCTTGATGTGGAAAAGCTATATGATTATGGATCAACACAATGACCATCAACCGAAGCCTAAAATTACATCTTCATCACGGAATAATAATTCATGTGAGAAGATAATTTATCACCTTTTTCGGATGGTAAATTGGAATTTGGCCAACTTAGTTCTCGAAGAGTATAAAAAGATCACTATAACTCACGTGACTCCTATCAAAATGAATAGTAAGGATGTTGACTTTGTTGGCCTAATTAGATTATTGATCTTCTTTAGTTGGGCTTTGTGTGTCACCCATTTTAGCTATGTTTAACCTATTTTGCCTTTTTATATATTGTCTTCTTTTTCATTGTACTTTGTAATTCCTTTTGATAATAATATGAAACCCTATCCGTTCTCTTATTTATTAGTTTACATGGTATCAGAGCTGTTTAATCATTGTTCATGATTATTGGGGGCGAGTTACGTAAAGCACTATGACATTCCGCGGATCGAAAATTTTGGCAATTCGTGGTATGTTTTTCCTGCTATTTTCTGTGTTTGGTTTGTTTTGATTTGTTTGATTTGGTTGTTTTTCGAGGGTTTTGATTGTTCCTGTTTTCGAGGGTTTTCGGATTGTTTGGTTTGTATCTGCTGCTATTTCCGTTCTTTGGTATTTCGTGCCCGGTATTGAAAATATGGCCCCAAGAGATGATTCTCTTCAGTCTATTAGTACTCAACTCGACGGCAAGAACTATGCTTATTAGAGTTATGTTATGAAGAATTTTTTTCGTGGGAAGAATATGTGGGGGATTGTGACAGGAACAAAAGCGAAACCTAGGGCAGGGGTTGAAGGTCATGCAACCTTGTTAGAATCATGGGAGATTGATAACTCCAAGATTATTACTTGGATCAATAATTCTGTTATCCAGTCTATTGGTACTCAGTTGGCGAAGTATGACACTGTAAAGGAAGTTTGGGATCACTTGGATAGGCTGTATACTCAGTCCAATTTTGCAAAACAATACCAATTAGAGTTTGATATTCGAGCCCTTCAACATAACAGTCTCAGCATTCAGGAATTTTATGCTTCTATGTCTGATTTATGGGATCAGTTAGCACTCACTGAACCCGCTGAATTGAAGGCTTTCAAGCATTATATTGATAGAAGGGAAGATCAGCGCCTGGTACAGTTCTTGATGGCCTTACGTTCAGATTTTGAAGGCTTGCGTGGTTCAATCTTGCATCGTACACCCCTTCCCACTGTTGATTCGGTTGTTCATGTGCTGATTGCTGAAGAAACCCGTATCAAATCCCAAACTGACAAAGGTCCCACGACAGTCGTCACTCCTGCTGTCTTTGCTGTTCCCCAATGACCTCAGACTTCAAACCAGAATTGCTCCAGAGTAGCATTTGACGAGTGTGCCTTCTGCAAGAAGAAAACCCATTGGAAGTCTCAGTTCCCTTGCTGTTAAGCAAAGGAAATCAACAGTAACAACAAACCAAACCACGTCCATCTTTTCCCTCTTTTTGGCCACCACAGTATGTTGCTGCTGCTGCTGAACCTTCAGTAGAACCTGTAGCGAATTTTACACCACCTTCCGCCTTGGATCCTCAGATTGTTGAGCAGTTTAGACAGTTTATTGCTGCTAATCCGATTGCCTTGTCTGCATCCATGTCCCACTCAAGTCTGTCTTCATCTAATACTTCAGGTATTCCTTTATCCATGTGGATATTCGATTCTGGTGCATCTCATCATATGTTGCCACATATGCCATCATTTTCTTCGTTATCATCCCGTTTACATGTTTCTGTCATGTCTGGTAGTACCACACCTATGTCAGTAGAGGGTGTTGGTTCTATTGTCACTCCTTATATCTCCTTGACCGATGTGTATTATATTCCCGCCCTTGCTTTGAATCTTGATTCGGTCAGTCAGTTGTTCGAGTCTGGTTGTTGGGCCTTCTTTTCTTATTCGCTTTGTTGTGTACAAGACATTCAGTCTCGGAGGGTGATTGGGATAGGTCGTAGACTTGGGAAGCTTTATGTCTTGGAGCAGCTACATGCCGCTGATGTTGCTGCCTCTAGTGTTAATTTGTCGTCTTTTCGTTGACGTTATTCCTCGTCTGTTTTTTATCTTTGACATTCTCGTTTGGGACATGTGTCAGCGTCTCATTTATATTTTTTAGTCTCTGCTGGTGTGTTAGGTCCTTTGAAATGTGAGGATATTTTTGATTGGTGTGGTTGTAAACTGGGAAAGTTTTCTGCTATACCATTTAATAAAAGTGTCACTCGTTTTGTTGCTCCTTTTGATATTGTGCATTCTGATGTGTGGGGTCCATCCCCGGTTGCCTTTAAAGCTGATCCATTTATTATGTTTCCTTCATTGATGACTACACTCGTTATACGTGGGTTTACCTTATGAAGCGTAGGTCATATTTTTTCACTATTTATAGTGAATTCCGAGCCCTTATAAAGACCCAACACTCTGCTATCATAAAGTGTTTTTGTTGTGATTTGGGAGGAGAATTTACCTCTAATGCTTTTACTGAGTTGCTGGCATCTGATGGAACTGTGCATCAGTCCTCATGTACTGACACCCCTCAACAGAATGGTGTTGTCGAAAGAAAACATCGGCATCTCCTGGAAACTGCACTGTCCTTGCTACTCTCTTCTCAAGTTCCTAATATTTTCTGGGGAGAAGCTGTTTTTACTGCCTCCTATGTTATTAACCGCATTCCTACTGCGCATAATTATGGGAAATCTCCTTATTAAATGCTATATGGGCAACTTCCAGATTATTCCTCACCACGAGTGTTTGGATGTACCTGCTTTGTTTTAAAGCCTCACGCGGAGAGAAATAAGTTGTCTTCCAAATAAGCCCTTTGTGTGTTTTTGGGATATGGAATTGGTCAGAAAGGTTATCGGTGTTATGATCCATCAAATCAAAAATTGTATGTTTCTCGTCATGTCACCTTCTTGGAGCACATCTTGTTCTACAACATTCTAGTTCAGTCACATGATGTGACTCAGCCAGAACTTCGTACTATTGACCCATTTAGTACTGACAGTGATGATCTTCCTCAGGCCGCTGACCCTCCTCCTGCTATTGATCCTCCGCCTGTTGTGTTGGATTAGGTGTCTAAGCCATGACTAATAATTAGTATTTATCCAATTAATAGAAGCAAAGTCCATTTGGGTTGCACTCATAGTTGGAGGATTGGCAGAAAGTCTGGTAGAGAGAAAGGTTGATTTATTATGTGATTAATAAATCAATAGAAATTAATAAATAGTTTATTAATATATTTAAGTGTTAATATATTAATTAGAAACTATAATAATTAATTAGAAATTTTTCTGGAATTAATTGGAATTAATTTGGCAGTTAAATTGATTAATTAAAGGTGCAGGGACTAAAACTGTAATTATTCGATAGTTGAGTAAGTGGCAGTGTTAGTGACCATGTGGTGGTCGAAAATATATATATAGATATGTATATTTTCGAAATATATATATATATTATAGATAAATGGTGTTTGAATGATTAAAATAATAGTTTATCTTAATTTGAATTCAAAAAGGCTTATCTGTAACGATTATCTGATCACCACATGGAGGCTATAAATAGGGAGGCTCACCCTAACCCTAAAGCCACGATTTTTACCCTCTTTCTCTCTAGAATTTCGGCCAAGATACCTTCTGCTGGGTGTGACTGCATTTGAGGCAAGAGATCTCTGTTGCTTTGCTTCCAAGATTCACTAAAGGTTAGTTTTTCTTGATCTTTCTTTTTAGTTTATTATTTCTGGCCTACTAGGAATTGTTATATGTTTAATTAGAAGAAAAACTTAGATCTATATAGGTTGCATGTGAACTTAGGAATTTTAGTTCATAGTTGCAGAAAACCTTTCAGTGGTATCAGAGCATTTTGGTTGTTTTTCTTGTTAAATTGTTATAACTGTGTTCCTAGTAATTAGGGTTTATTGTTCCTAAACCCTAATTAGTGCAAATCGACATCTAGGGTTAGGGTTTTGAAAACCCTAGCCCCTCCCTTTTGATTTTGGCGATTTTGTGAATTAGGGTTAGAAGGTATTCTATTTTTGGTAACTTTAAATTGTTTAAAAGATAAACCTTAAAACCTTTAATCCTAAAAATCGAAATTTAAGGGATTAAGATAGGTTTTAATTAATTTGATTAATTTGATAAAATCTATCTACATTTGAATTAATTTATTTAATTGGTAATTAAAAGATAATTCAAGGATTTAATTTAATTTAGAATTTAATTGTTTTAAATTGGCGAAATTAAATGGATAAAATCCTAAAAATATTTTAAGTGGTTTAAAATATCAAATTTAATTAATTTAATTAATTGGTTAATTAAAAGATAATTAAAATCGATTTTATGGTTTAATTTAATTTGAAATTTAATAGTTTAAATAGACAATAAATTAAAAGATAAACCAGAAACATATTTTTAAAAGGTTTAAAAATTACATCTTATATATATTATAATTAGGGAGTGATTATTATATGTATAAGATTAAAATGGTTAGTCAAATCATTAGTAGGCCTCATTCACGAAGCTGGTCTATAAAGTGGGTATAAGGAGACTGCCTATAAAATGGCGGTCTAATGGGTGAACACTCTCACCCACCGCTCGCCTGATCAGTGGAGGGTCGTTAGCCGAACGGGTTTGATAGGACCGCCTAATCTCATTAAAAGTATAATGTTATTATTCAAAGTACTAGAACCTTTTATATAAAACCCAAATCTAGCTACTTTAGGAAAAATGTGAATTGGTGCTAACCCATGAAATTGCACATTGCACTTTATGAAACATTGGTGGAGCGTGTGTGGTTTACCGGCACGCCAATTGGGGTTCATAAAGAGTTGCAATGGGTTTCTCGGGTGTTGTCATTATTGATGGAGCGTGTGTGGTTTACCGGCACGTCAATTTGAGATGGCAACTGACCCCGAGAGTACCAAGCTTATTTGCATGGTTATTCACTCCCGGTTTGTGATCCTCGGTATCCCAGTCACAAACAGTGGGGCACATCCGAGATTAAAACATGCTATTGAACAGTTCAATAAATCTCAATGAATCTAGGAATTCCATTTTAATAAGATTATCTTTCCGCGGTGGAATTGGCTGAATCGTCATTCGCCTACCTTATAAAATTTACAATATTGATTACGGCATCCCTCTTCGAGATTGTAAATTGTTATTGTAGGATCCTAGCCTTATAATTGTTATTGGGTCATTATAAGGATTATTATATACGTCTAATTAAAACTATCTTCTTTTATAGATGTCTTCTGCCGAACAATCCGCTCCCCACTCTAACTCAAATGTTACCTCAATCTTGTCATTATGCTCCAAAGTCACGTTGGACGGTACCAACTATAATGACTGGATCCGTAACATCAAGATGGCTCTGAGGTTTGAACATAAAGAGTATGTTCTAGAAACCGAGCTGGTTGAAATTGACCATGATAATGCTACTCCCGAAGAAATCACTCAATACGCAAAACATACTGATGATGCAACCAAAGTGGCTTGCATCATGATAGCTACAATGAACCCAGAGTTGCAAAGAATATATGAAGATTACTGGCCCTATGAAATGCACAAAGAGCTGGCGGAAAAGTTCCGCAAGCAGGAGCGCATTGAGAGGCGCGAGGTAGTCAAAGCTTTCACTAATGCAAAGCCTAGAGATGGAGAGTCCATTTGCAACCACGTGCAGAGAATGCAAGGGTACGTGGAAAGGCTCCGGAAGCTTGAGATGCCGGTTCACGAGGATTTGGCTGTAGACATAGTGCTGAATTCTCTGCCTAGTTCATATGACCAGTTCACACTGGCGTATCATCTGAACAACTCCCAGGCCACTTTGGCCGAACTGCATCGCATGCTCCGCACCGCCGAGGACGGAATGAAGGGTAAGAGTATACCCGCTGCTAATCAAGCCGTCCTGGCAATTGCTGGTGGAAAAGGGAAGAAGAGAAAGGGCCCTCCTAAACAGAATTGGAGGGAAAAGGTGCATGTTGGATCGTCCAGCAGCGGCTCCAAACCCAAGACTTCTGGCATTCCTCATAATGCCAATCCCAAGGAGGCAGAGTGCTTCTATTGCAAGGAACGGGGCCATTGGAAGAGAAGCTGCCCTACATACCTGCAAGACTTGAAGGATGGCAAAGTCAAGCCAACTTCAGCAGGTATTTACACTATCTTTAAAAACTCACCATCTTCCAGTTCTTGGGTCCTTGATACAGGATGTGGTTTTCACATTTGTTCTGATTTGCAGGGCCTAAGGGAAAGCAGGGAGGTGGAGCACGGTAGACTCAACCTGATCATGGGGAATAGGAGATCGTCGCCTGTGACCAAGATCGGGACTTATAGTTTAGTGCTCAGTAGTGGTGTTTGTTTAGAACTTATTAATTGTTGCTATTCGCCAGAAATGGCAAGGAATATTATTTCATTTCATGCATTGTTTAGACAAGGATTACAGTTCTCGTTTGATAATAGTAATGGTTCCATTTCTGTTTTTCAAAATGGTATTTCTGTATTTACTGCTTTACCTTATGATGGTGTGTATGAAACTGTGCAATGTGTAGACAATTTAGGTCATAGTGTAAACTTTATTGATTCTTCTAGTGGTGTAGAAAAGGCGTGCTTGTGGCACTGTCGTCTTGGGCACATTAACAAGAAACGCATCGCCCAACTCCAAAAGGATGGAGTGTTGGAATCATTCGACCTCAAATCGGATGATGTATGCGAGTCTTGTATTTTGGGCAAGATGACTAAATCACCATTCAAATGGTCCTTTGAAAGAGGTGAAGGTCTTTTGGACATCATACACACAGATGTGTGTGGTCCCTTTAGATCTACCACAAAAGACGGCACGCGGTTCTACGTGACCTTCACTGACGATTTTAGTAGATACGGGTATATCTACTTAATCAAACACAAGTCAGACACCTTTGAAAAGTTCAAAGAGTTCAAAAATGAAGTTGAGAATCAATTGGGCAGGAAGATAAAGATGCTCAGGTCCGACAGAGGCGGAGAGTATCTTAGTATCGAGTTCCTAGACTATCTAAAGGAATGTGGGATAGTTTCACAGTTATCGCCTCCTCGAACACCACAGTTGAACGGTGTTGCCGAGAGACGTAACCGAACCTTGTTAGACATGGTTCGTTCCATGATGAGTCGAGCTTCACTTCCCATTCACTTCTGGGGGTATGCCTTAGAGACTGCCGCCCATATCCTTAATCTTGTCCCTACTAAGAAGGTTGCTAAGACACCTCATGAGATGTGGACAGGGAAAGTTCCCTCGTTAGCACATATCAAAGTCTGGGGTTGTGAGGCTTTCGTTAGACGAGAGACTCACGATAAACTCGCAGAGAGAAGCGAGAAATGTTTTTTCATTGGATATCCCAAACAGTCATTTGGATACCTGTTCTACAGACCAAGCGAGGACGTGGTCTTTGTAGCGAGACGGGGATTCTTTCGAGAGAGAGAACTCATATTCAAAGAGGACAGTGGGAGTACCATTGACCTTGAAGAAATTCAAGAGTTACCCGACAATGCAACCTTAGGAGAAACTAGCAACCAACAAGAGGAAGAAGTTCCTGTTGGTCCGACTGATATATCCTTACCTCTTAGGCGTTCCAGTAGAGTTAGCATACCACCCGAGTTTTATGGATTCCATATAACTACGGATGGAGATACGTTTGTCAGTGATAGGACACTGATAAATTTGGATGAACCTGCTAACTACCGGGAAGCGGTGGCGGGCCCTGAATCCGCCAAGTGGAAAGAGGCAATGGACAGCGAGATCAAGTCCATGTATGACAATCAAGTTTGGAACTTGGTTGACAATGTACCGGGTCGAAAGACAGTCGGGTGCAAATGGATCTTCAAGAAGAAGACCGACATGGACGGAAAGGTACACACTTTCAAAGCAAGACTGGTTGCGAAGGGCTTTACTCAAACCCCAGGGATTGACTATGATGAGACCTTCTCACCAGTGGCTAAGATAAAGTCGATTAGGATTATGCTGGCCATAGCTGCATTTCATGATTATGAAATTTGGCAGATGGACGTCAAAACCGCTTTCCTTAATGGAAAGTTAACTGAGGATGTTTACATGAATCAGCCAGAGGGTTTTGTTGATGCAAAGTATCCTGACAAAGTGTGTAAGCTTGAGAAATCCATCTATGGATTAAAACAAGCTTCTCGCAGCTGGAATCTTTGTTTCCACGAGAAAGTCAAAGAATTTGGTTTCTCTAGGAGCGAGGATGAGTCTTGCGTATATGTCAAAGCTAGTGGGAGTATAGTCACCTTCCTGGTGCTGTATGTAGATGACATACTACTCATGGGAAACGACGTCCCGACTTTGCAAGATGTCAAGTCTTGGCTCGGGAAGTGTTTTGCCATGAAAGACCTAGGAGAGGCAGCCTATATTCTCGGGATAAGAATATTAAGAGATAGGAAGAAAAGACTAATTGGACTTAGTCAGAGTACATACTTGGACAAGGTACTGAAAAGATTTAGTATGGAAAATTCCAAGAAGGGAGAGCTACCAATGCAAAGTAATGCTAAGCTGAGTAAGACTCAGAGTCCAAGTACAGACGATGAAATTGCGGACATGAGTCGGGTACCTTATGCTTCGGCTGTGGGGTCGATCATGTATGCCATGACGTGTACTCGTCCCGACGTGGCCTTTGCCTTGAGCATGGTCAGTCGATACCAGGGGAACCCTGGTAGGGCACATTGGACAGCGGTCAAAAACATACTCAAGTATCTGCGCAAGACGAAGAACTTTGTCTTAGTCCTTGGTGGCAGTGATACCTTGAGAGTTGACGGGTATACTGATGCCAGCTTTCAGACAGATAGAGACAATGGTCGGTCTCAGTCAGGCTGGGTATTCCTGATGAATGGGGGAGCAGTGACTTGGAAAAGTTCCAAGCAAGAGACGGTGGCTGATTCAACGTGCGAATCAGAGTACATCGCAGCGAGTGAAGCGGCAAAAGAAGCGGCTTGGCTGAAGAACTTCATCGGTGACCTTGGAGTAGTCCCGAGTATTCAGGAGCCTGTGGAACTTTTCTGCGATAATGAAGGAGCGGTTGCTTTGACGAAGGAACCGAGGGATCATGGAAAGTCCAGACACATCGACAGAAAGTACCACTACATAAGACATAAGGTAGAAGAAGGTCACCTCGTAGTGAAGAGGGTATCATCAGAAGATAATCCTGCAGATCCATTGACAAAGGCTCTGAGTAGGATTAAGCACTATCAGCATGCACGACGCATAGGATTAACAGATGATATTAGTTTTTGTAATTAGATAGGATTTTGAAACTTATTACAATATAAATGTAATTGACTTTGGTGAATTAATAATATAGTTTTGTTGATGAGTATTTGATACTGCCTTTTGTCGATTGTTTATTGTTGTGTTTCATTTTGCATGTTTACTTCCTAAATAATATTGTATTATTTGAATATCCACAGTCGCTCATGCTTCTTAGGGAGTAAGTATGAATGAAGACTGTCATGAATTGTTTTGTAGATTGTCTAATGAGTTAGACATAGCAATAAGATTGCTACAATATTCATGAGTACTTAGAAAATAGGGATTTGAGTATTGGATAAACCCACGCTCAACTGATTGCTTCATGGATTTCATCATAAGCAATGTTGAGACGATAACATCTTTTGATCTTTAAGTAGAGACATATAAGTTATGTTTTACCAAGCGGTTGTTCATTGACAATGCGAAAACGCATCGGTAACACGGTGTTATAAAACGTGTTGTTG
This sequence comes from Cichorium intybus, assembly GCA_023525715.1. NCBI lineage: Eukaryota > Viridiplantae > Streptophyta > Magnoliopsida > Asterales > Asteraceae > Cichorium > Cichorium intybus. The sequence continues at coordinate 13,108,444 of CM042012.1, read as the reverse complement.
TGAATGATTTGACTAGTAAAAGACATAAGTATATGAGTCAAAACTTATTCGTCCCTTGACCCTGTCGGGAAAACAGATATCTGTAGGCCTCTCGATGATTTTGAAGTTGACTAAAGGGTTGGCCAACCAGGACTAAATTGACATGGTCAATTGGTAGTCTTAAAGTCATATGCAAATCAGAAATCGGGAAACAGAGAATCAGACAAGGATTGATCTTAATCCATGTCCTGAGTCTGAAAAATATATTGTTGGACGGAGGATCATCTGATCACTTATCATTGGACAGAACTGACTAGGTCAGAGTTCGACATCAGTTTCTAGGAAGCTACAGTTGCTAATTAATTAGAGGGTAAATTGGTAATTTTAGTCATAGACTTATCCAAGTGGGAGACTGTTGGATTAGGTGTCTAAGCCATGACTAATAATTAGTATTTATCCAATTAATAGAAGCAAAGTCCATTTGGGTTGCACTCATAGTTGGAGGATTGGCAGAAAGTCTGGTAGAGAGAAAGGTTGATTTATTATGTGATTAATAAATCAATAGAAATTAAATAAATAGTTTATTAATATATTTAAGTGTTAATATATTAATTAGAAACTATAATAATTAATTAGAAATTTTTCTGGAATTAATTGGAATTAATTTGGCAGTTAAATTGATTAATTAAAGGTGCAGGGACTAAAACTGTAATTATTCGATAGTTGAGTAAGTGGCAGTGTTAGTGACCATGTGGTGGTCGAAAATATATATATAGATATGTATATTTTCGAAATATATATATATATTATAGATAAATGGTGTTTGAATGATTAAAATAATAGTTTATCTTAATTTGAATTCAAAAAGGCTTATCTGTAACGATTATCTGATCACCACATGGAGGCTATAAATAGGGAGGCTCACCCTAACCCTAAAGCCACGATTTTTACCCTCTTTCTCTCTAGAATTTCGGCCAAGATACCTTCTGCTGGGTGTGACTGCATTTGAGGCAAGAGATCTCTGTTGCTTTGCTTCCAAGATTCACTAAAGGTTAGTTTTTCTTGATCTTTCTTTTTAGTTTATTATTTCTGGCCTACTAGGAATTGTTATATGTTTAATTAGAAGAAAAACTTAGATCTATATAGGTTGCATGTGAACTTAGGAATTTTAGTTCATAGTTGCAGAAAACCTTTCATGTTGTTCATCAGAATCCTCCACCATTGAGGCCTATTCCTCAAAAGAAGTCCACCAAACTTCCAAAGTTTGTTTACTCTTCTTACTCACCAGCCTTTGCTTCCTTTATTGCTAATGTTCATCGTCTCTCTAAGCCAGCATCCTATAAAGAGGCTGTCTCTGATCCCCTTCGGCAGAATGCTATGGCTGAGGAACTCGCAGCTCTTCATTAGACTCATATGTGGGATTTATTTCCTCTTCCGCCTGGAAAACACACGATTGGTTGTCGTTGGGTATATAAGATCAAAACAAAGTCTGATGGGTCCGTTAAGCGTTATAAAGCCAGACTTGTTGCGAAAGGATACTCGCAAAAGTATGGTATGGATTATGAGGAGACCTTTGCTCCTGTTGCGAAAATGACCACTGACGTACCTTGATTGTTGTTTCCTCCATTCGACAATGGAAAATTTATCAGATGGATGTCAAGAATGCAGATCTTCATGAGGAAGTATACATGTCTCCTCCCCCAGGCATTGCTCACCAGATAGGAGAAGTTTGTCGACTTCGAAAGACATTGTATGGTCTCAAACAAGCCCCTCGTGCTTGGTTTGAGAAATTTTCTACGGTGATTACTTCCCTTGACTTTTGTCCTAGTAATCATGATTCTGCCTTATTTGTCAGGTGTACGAGTGCAGGATAGATTTTTCTTTCCTTATATGTTGATGACATGATTATTACCGGTGATGATCGTGATGGTATAGAGTATTTGAAACGTGATTTGGCATATCGTTTTGCTATGAAAGACTTGGGTTTGCTGTGTTATTTTTTGGGGATTGAAGTTCCTCAATCTCCAAAGGGTTATATTTTTTCTGAGACGAAGTATATCTTAGATCTGTTTGATCGTGCTCGACTCACAGATAACCGGACAGTTGATACGCCTCTAGAGAGTAATGCCAAGTACTCTCCAACTAACGGTGCTCCCTTATAAGATCCGAGTCTTTATCCTACCATTGTGGGGAGTTTGGTTTATCTCATTGACACCAGACCGAATATTGCTCATGCAGTTCATGTGGTTAGTCAATTTGTCACTGCTCCTTCTACTATTCATTGGGGAGCTGTCCTTTGTATCTTGAGATATCTTTGTGGTACTCAGTTCCGCAGCCTCGTGTTCCCCTCAACATCCTCTCTTGAACTGCGTGCTTATAGTGATGCTAATTGGGATAGCGATATTTATGATCGCAAGTCCACTATTGGGTATTGTGTCTTCCTTGGAGATTCGTTGATTTCATGGGAAAGTAAGAAACAGGATGTTCTCTCACGATCTTCTACGGAATCTGAGCATCGAGCCATAACTATTGCCACTTGTGAGATTGTTTGGTTGCGTTGGCTTCTTGCAAATATGGGTGTTCACATTTCTCAGCCTATTCCATTGCAATGTGATAACGAGAGCACGATATTGATTGCCAAGAATTCTATGTTTTATGAGCACACAAAACATATTGAGATTGATTGCCATTTTACACGTCATCACCTTTAGCAGGGGACTATCTCTCTCCCTCATGTTTCAACCACCTTACAGATTGCTGATATGTTTACGAAGCCCCTGACCGCTCCTCGGTTTCATTTTCTGACCGACAAACTCTGAATGCTTATTGTTGTCGCATTATGAGTTTGAGGGGGGATGTTAGCCTAATTAGATTATTGAGCTTCTTTAGTTGGGCTTTATGTGTGGCCCCTTTTAACTAGGTTTAACCTATTTACCCTATTTATATATTGTCTTCTCTTTCATTGTACTTTGTACTTCCTTTTGATAATAATGTGAAACCCTAGCTGTTCTCTTGTTTATTGGTTTACAGACTTCAATTACCACTTTTCTCAAACACAGAGCACAAAAAACCATATTTTTCAGAAATGATCGTATTGACCACCAATTTTGAAATTTTGAAATTTCAAACAGGTCCACAATTTTCGAAAACTTGGTCAACATCGAGGCAACTTAGTCAACATTGGAATCTGTCAAACTCGTAAAGAGTCGATCAAAAATAAAAAAAACGGTCAAACTCCATAAATTTGACTTTTTTAAAAATAAATAATTATAATTGCTAAATTTAACGTATGTCATATTTACTCATTTATTGAATATTGTGTTTTTAGTTTTAATTTTGTTCAATTCAACTGAAATTTGTTATGATTATCACTATATTCAGTATTTCAGTGTGTATCATCATAGAAAGTGTGTGTATTTATCATATCCGAGTAATCCCCATCTAGGTCGAGTATTCACTACTCGCTAGTTAACCGACTAACAATTTTTACAACACCGGTCTAGACTTTATTTTTGGTTACTTAATCGGCTTAAAATGGTTGCAAAGCTATTGTGGAAGGAAACCTTATAAAAATCTCATAGGGGCAATTCATGAAGACTAGCTAGAAGTATGTAAACACCAAATAATCATTACCTTTAAGACTCACATAACTCAACATAACAATAAATATAAATGACGTCACAAACACATTGTTGATACCGATTCAACTCTTTTACATCACTCAACTCTTCCCTACAAATATTAGACTTATGCCTTTCAAAATGCTATCTATCTGATCAATCGTCTCCCTACACCAATTCTACCCTTTTCTTTATTTTACGGAAAATTATTTGGTCATAATCTAAATTATAACAAACTCAAATTTTTTGGCTGTCTTTGTTTTCGTTGGCTCGAACCATGCATCTCATAAATTAAAACCTAAGTCATCTCCATGTCTCTTTCTTGGTTATTCTCTTAATCAAAGTGCTTATTACTACATGGACATAAAATCTTACAAAATCTACACATTGTGTCATGTTTGCTTTATTCAAACTGAATTTCCTTTTGCAAGTTCTTCTCCTTCATCCTCAAACTCGTCGGCTCAGTTGACTCCTATTTTTCCAACACCCACTCTTGTGCCAACCTCCGAAAGTTCACCACCAATTGATACATCACAGTTTGCTCCATTTTATATCTCACCACAATCCTCATCGACACCAACACTGATCCTTCTAGTAGGGACAAATATTTCTGAAAAATTTTGTTGCTTCATTTACCTCTTCACCAACAAAAACTATCCAAAATAATCAGTAAACTAACTCTCCTCCCTCACTACACATCTCTCCTGATCTACCCGACTCTTCTCTTTATACTATGATCATTAGATCCAACACTAATATTTTTAAACCCAAGCGTCTTTACAACACCAAGACCACTCACCTAATACCTGATTCTTTTAAGCCCTCTTGTGTGTCAAAAGCCATTAAACATGTCGGATGGAGGAAAGCAATGTGTGATCTGATGATGATACTTCTTCGTAATGATACTTGGGAACTTGTTCCGACCAACAACTCTCAAAATATTGTCGGAGGCAAATAGGTATATTGTATCAAAAGGGATCCTGATGGCTCAAGTTCCAAATACAAGGCTCATTTAGTCGCTAAAGGATTTCATCAGTGACCTAGTATCAATTTGCATGACACATTTAGTCCAATTATCATACCTACTACCATTCAAATGGTACTTACAATCGCTTTATGTCATGGTTGGCCACTAAGACAATTGGATGTAGATAAAGCTTTTCTTCATGGCACCTTATCTGAAAAAAGTTATTATCCTAAAACCACCAGAATTTGTTGATAAATCAAAATTAAACTTTGTTTGCAAACTTCAAAAAGCCATTTATGGTCTTAAACAGGCCCCACAAGCTTGATACAACGAGCTTAAAGGATCGTTCCTCTCTTATGGCTTTGTTAACTCTCTTAGTGATACCTCTCTTTTTATTTATCATACCTCTACTATTAAATTTTGTTTCTTGGTGTATGTAAACGATCTAATAGTTATCGGCAACAACATAAGCTTCCTAAACAAATTTCTCGAAGCTCTGCCACTCGGTTCTCTATTAAAGACCTTGGTGACTTGCATTATTTTCTTGGTGTTGAGGTACTTCCCACAACTTATGCTTTGCTTCTCAGTCAACATAAATATATTTGGGATCTCTTGACAAAAACAAACATGCTTGGCGCCAAAGAGTGTATGACACCCTTGTCATCTACTACAATTCTTCAACTTAATGACGGCTTAAAACCTAGTTATAAATGTTACTCTGTATTGCTAGGTTATTGGTACACTATGATATCTATCTTTGATTCGTTCTGATGTCTCATTTGCCGTGAATGATCTGGCTCGTTTCATGCATTTAATCTTCTTTAGGGAAAAGTCGAAAACCATGCATTGCAAAATGTTATATATTCATCAACTGTGAGTTACGTATACGATAAAAGGTAGATCAGATAGCAAAACTTACATTGTTTGAATGCATTGGAAATTATGTCGTCCAGATCGATTACGAATCAGATTGTTATAAATGGACTAACGTTTTTGTTATTTTACACTGCATAATAGTAACAATTTCGCTGTGGTTTGAAGTATTTGAATTTAACAGATCATCATAATTGAAAAAACGAAATAGATGGTCCATAGTCTTTAACTTGAATAGTTGGGGAACATTTTTTAATTTGGCAATCACAATGTCATGAATGCTAATTGTGATATAAGAACAAAAATTGATTGTTTTGTTGAGTACTCTTAAAAATATTATTAAATTTATGATTTTCTCTTATATTATTATCGTTTTTCTTAAAGAAGATTCAATAATTCGACTCATATTCTTCTTTTACAGTAATTCTCTAATGATTTCAACACCAATCCTAGTATCTTTTAAAACTCATTTGCTAATAACAACCTACTACCAATATATGGCTTATAATTTCTTTGGGATATCTAAAAAAAAGTTTCTTTATATCATATATTTATTCGTTTTCGCCGTATATTCTAAAAAAAAATCATTTTACAAGTCAGATTTCACCCTTCATAATGTTAAACAAAAAGAAAACAAGTGTTTTTTAAACCAAAATTGTTAAAACGAAATTGAGAAAACAGTAGGAGCTGAACGAGATCGTATCTAAAAAAAGCCGTCGATATATGCTGTCTGAAATATGAAGGACACGTGGAAGAAGAAAAAGCATGCTACAAAATACGAGGCTGCTATCAATCAGACACCTGTCCACAACGTGTCAATCGAAGAACATTTCCCTATTCCCAAAATACCCTTCTTCTCTCCTCCTATTGCTGTTTTTTGCATGAAATTTGCAGTCCTCCTCTCACATTTTACCATGATGGCAGCACTCCATCTACTCATCTTCCATTGTTGTGTTCGACAGCGTATTTGACATTTCTACCCTCACTGGGTCCCACTCCCTCCCTTCCCCTTTCTTGCCTTCAACACCACCACTGCAAGTTTCTGCAACTTCCAATTCCCCCTTTATATTCTCTCTCACTTTCTCTCTCTATACATATAACTATATATATATAAAGACGGTAGCTAATAGATCAGTTAGCTAATGGCGTTCTTGGGTATTGTCCAGAACTGAAAATTTTAAGGAGGTTTCAAGTGGGTAAGAGCAGCAATGAGGTGTTTTCAAGATTCTGGAGTACGCTAACCAGCTGCAATTAGATCTGCAGATCACCACCATAGAAGGTATAATGCATGCACATGAATCTTTGGGACGACTCTTTAATGGTTTTAATGGATCTCTTTTTGGTGTTCTTATGGATTGCAAAGTTGGTGTTTACTCTAATTCACAAGTTTCGAGATCTTGATTATGTGGTATTTTAATAAGGTGGTTAAGATTACCCATAACTGAATCGAGTATATTGATAATTGATTTTAAAGGGTATTTTGCAAATAATCAGAAGACTTTAATTAATTATGTTTTGGGTGAAATCAGTCGGTGTAATTCTGATAAGGGAGTTGTACTTTTGGAAGCTTCGATCCATGGTCATGGTCCGTTAATTAAGCACGATGTATCTGTATATGAATAACGATCCGAGGTCCACAGATTAAGGTTAATTGTACATATATGTAGTTGATATTTTGATTCAAAAAAGGTTTTCAGAAAGCTCGTTTCAAATTTATTCTAGCTAATAATAAAATATATGTTTTCCCTCGAATTTGATTGTCCCGTTTGTACCTTGCTCTAGTGTAGCCATTATTAGTGTGATGACTTCAATTTGATGTTTCATAGTCTATAAAATATAGGGTTTTGTTTTTCTATTTGACAGTCGAGTTCGCTTTAACTGATCGATACTAGCAGAAAGATAAAACGAATGGTGGTTGTAGAGTCCGAAATCATGTCTCCCGGTGAAGTTGAATCCCCATTGCAGTCCGATCAACAGCAGCCAAGGAACAATGTCCAAAACACCATTATTCCACAGCTCGGTCGTCAATCTTCCATCTATTCTCTCACTTTGGATGAGTTTCAGCACACTCTATGCGAAAGCGGAAAGAATTTCGGTTCAATGAACATGGATGAGTTCCTCAACAGCATTTGGACCGCTGAAGAAAACCAGGCCCATGGACAACCCCACCCAGCTGCCGCCACTGCTGGCGGAAGTAACAGCACTCCGGCCGCCACGGCTCCTAATGCTGCAACCAGTAGCGGACAGTTCTTGATGGGAATCAACCCTAGTTCAGCCGAACAGAACATGATATCTAAGCAACATAGCTTGCCTAGACAAGGCTCGTTAACTCTCCCGGGCCCACTATCCCGTAAAACCGTTGATGAGGTTTGGTCGGAGATACAAAAGACTCAACATGAGCACCAACAACCGAGCAATAACTCCGGCGGTGCTCAAGTTCCTGGTTCAGCCCAGCGCCAGCCTACTTATGGAGAAATGACTCTCGAGGATTTCTTAGTGAAGGCGGGGGTAGTTCGGGAACAAAACCATCCGAATGCTCCACCAGTTCAGCAGCAACCGCCGCCACCTTTTGGTTTGTACCCAAACGGAAACAACCGTGTTGTTGGACCTCCGTCTGGCTCAGCCCACATGGGAAGGCCCGTTATGGGTGGTGCCACCGCTATCCCACCATACTCTCCGCTCATCAGGGAGGCGCCAGGGTTCCCCGGAGGTGGAAAACGGAGCAGCACCTACCAACCACAGCCAATTTCATGTTACGGAGGTATGGTGGCAAATGGTGGTGGTGTAGCCGGTGGTTATGGTCAGGGATTAGGGATGGGGTCACCAGTGAGTCCAGTGTCTTCCGACGGGATTACCACCAGTCAGCTCGATAGCGGGAATCAGTACGGAATGGATATGGGCGGCATGAGGGGCGGACGGAAGCGGATAATTGATGGTCCGGTAGAGAAAGTGGTGGAGAGGAGGCAACGAAGGATGATAAAGAACCGAGAATCAGCTGCAAGGTCTCGAGCTAGAAAACAGGTACTCACTTTTATCAAACCATTTCATGAAATCACGGGTGTTTTGTAATATGTTGTTTCTGATTTTGCTCGGTTTCTGTTTGCGGCAGGCTTACACGGTAGAATTGGAGGCGGAACTGAACATGTTGAAAGAGGAGAACGCTCAACTCAAACAAGCTTTGGTAAGAACCGTTTAATTTCACTTACACCCCCTCAAGTTTTAAATGTATTAGTTTGGGAACAAGTACTCAAAATTTTTCATGGTGAACAGGCAGAAATAGAGAGAAAAAGAAAGCAACAGGTGTCCACATCTTTTAGTCTTTTAGACTGTTCTCTCTTGGAAAAAAAACTTAATATTCTTATGACATAAATGAAACCTTTTGAAAATTTTTTGCAGGTTTTGGAAGAAATGAGAATGAAAGCCCTGCCAAAAGCACAAAAGACCAAGGAGAAGTTGAGGGTGTTAAGAAGAAGCTTGAGTTGTCCGCCCTGATTGACGGATGATCAGAATGAACCGCCAGTGAGATCATTAGTGCTTTTTCTTTCTCTATAAAACTAATATAGCGCGAATAATGAGATTATATTATAGGTGGTTTTTTTTTTTTCTTTTTTGTATTTTTTTTTGTTATTTTGGTAAAAGCCCATGTGGCGGCTCAGGAACGTTTTGTGTCCTAAGGTACATTTGTTGGTCGAATGTATAGTCGAATGTCCCGTGAAAGTTTTAGTTGCTCGTGGTCGAATCTTATGTGAATTATACATAGTGATTATAGGTTTCCTTTTTTAGCCATGGAGGTACTTTTCTAGCTTTTTAAATGCTGCATTCATTACTAGATTGATACTCGAGGCAAGTTGAAAGTTGTTTTTGCTCTATTTCAATGATTAGCGACCTTGCATGGACATAGTCAGATCGAGAGTAACTTTTACTGCAATACGGTGTCTTTGCGAGTTCCTGATTTGCCATCATTCTACAACAAGTCTCAAAAACTTATTAGTAGGACATGTTTAAGAAATGATATTTTTTCTGGTGGAAAAAAAGCATCTTCTTCGGCCTTGATAAAGCTGGATGTTAAACAATAGTAAACAAGCACGGAGCACCTTTAGGTGAGGCCGTGCTTTAATCATAAATTAGAATATCAAAATATTTTTCTCTATATATACTGGAAAATAGTATTAGATGTGTATTTTAAAAGTCAAGACATAAGTAACAACACACTTGGTGATGTACAAATGTTAATACTCATATCCACCGTTGATCTGTCACCGTTAGCTTTCAACGGTGGATTTCCGTATATTTGAATATTTGATATGCTAGTAGTGTGATCAAAGTACATTTGGACATGTATTCAATAACTACCAGTGTTTGGAATGTACGATTACGAGGAATAAGAAATATCGTAACAAGCGAGGAATCGGAAAGCTCATAGCAAATAGAAGAGAGTAAAATCTATCGATGAGACGAATTTAGAGTTGCCAACCTTTATATCAAGAACGTCGTGTGACACTTCTCTTAGAGATTGTTAAGGGATAGCATTAATTATGTAGAATAAAAAATGTTTATGATTTTAATGTCATTGACATTTGGTGTAACGGATTTTAATACAAATTTCAAATGAGAATTTTAATTTTTGATGTAATAAACGCTTGAAGGTATGAAGTGCGCATTTGTATATAACGTGTGTTTGATCTTAAACACAACAATGCAGAGGTTCAAGGGGGCAACCTCCCAGTCCCTTGGGAGGTTTAATGGAGGTTTAATGTCCGACAGAGGAAACAAACAAAAATTGGGTCTGCTTAAAGGCAGATGAAGCTGTCGTCAACTTGCAGTAAAGTTGTCTGTTTGTATAATTTTGAGAAACGTTCTTTATAAATTTGATTACTAAAGGTTTCGTTGATTTTATCCGCGTTTCATATAAATAAGTATATATATACTCATATTTTGCTACTTTTGGAATTTCGTAACTCCCACAATTTCGTGTTAGATGTTTAATATTAAGGACAAAAGAAGCATTAAAACATTTCAAAATAGTTGAATGACAAAAGTTGAAATAAGAAGATAACTAAGGGACTTAGGCCTTGTTTTTTTTTTTTTTTTTTTCTTGTTAAGTCCTGAATTCATAAATGATGGTGAATAGATAACGATATTTAAATATATACAATGTTGCTAATACATATGTTGTTTCTACTGTCTGAATCTGAATAAATGATCATTTTACCCTTATGTTTAAACTTGACAAATACCAAATAACAATTTATTTAATAATTGTTATAAATTTATGTTGTATGTATTCACATTAAAAAAATTTAACAACTAAGAAAATATAATGATTAATAAATTAAATTGAATATAACTAAGGTAAGTCAAATAATAAAATTGTTCAAGCAATTAATACTTACATATATAATGGATTAAAAAAATAACGAGAGCACATGGAATTTGCATGATATTTACATATATAATAATGAATAACTCAACATATAAGAATGAAATGTATACTCCATTACTCATAATTTTTTATATAAATATGATTTTTATTTGAAAAAAGTAATGGTAATTTAAGATAACTAAATATAAAATTATTACTTAATGTTAAGGACACCTATTTTATAACTTAACATACTAAGACATTTTGTTAGCATTAAGTAAAAAAGAAACAACCATGTATAACTGAAACACTAATTTTTTTTATACATTAAGTCCATTAAGTAAAAAAGAAACAACATCTTAGTTCGTATCTTAATCAAGAAAAAGAGGCGTAAATTGACACTTTTATTAATTCAATGGGGTTAAGTTTCTTAAGGTAAATGAAAATGAAAGACAGATTATGTAAAGTTAAAATAAATACAAATGACAAAACTCAAACGGTAAATTGTAAAATGTACAAACAATAATGAAAGAAAATAAGAAGACGGTGGATAATGAGCAAAGAAAGAAAGATCAAGGTGTACACTTGTAACTTGGTGTAATATCCGTATTTTGAGCCTAGAGTAATTTAGGTTGAAATGGTAAAATAAATCTTTGAAAATTAAAGTAAGTTCAAAGAAATTTATGTTAAACATATATAAATAAATGATTTTCAAAAATAACTTATGTTTCATAACATGTCGCTCTTAGAATTTTTATTTTACGCAAACCCACGTTTAAAATGTTAAATATTTTATCTCATGGGATCATGTCATTAAATATGAATTTACGCAACAATTATTATAATTACATTTTGATTATTCATATAAAAATTTAAAAAGGGCAATGGCGTAAATTTGCAACTACAGATTGATTATTTTAGTAAAAGATATGATTATTAAAAATAAATAACATGTTTACTAAATATAAATCCCATTATATGTGGTATATGTTTTAATAAGACAATGTATAACCAGAAGGGTAATTTAGTAATTTCATAGATAGAACAACTGAAGGGGGATTTTAGTAATTTGGTGAATAAGACAAATTCATGAAGGGTGTTATGGTAATTTCATAAGAAAATGGCAAAACATGCTTATATATTCCATTTTGGGGTGGGAGTATGTGGCAGTAGCAATTCCAATCCAATAGGAGTCGAAGAGAGGGAGAGATACAACTCATTTTTGTAGCAAGCCTTATGGAGGAGCATGGTGGAAAGTTCCCTTTGTTTGTAAGCCTTATGGAGGAGCATGGTGGAAAGTTTGGTTGTTTGGTGGCAAGGACATGTACAGTGGGCGAGGAATTATTTCATGTATGTTTATTGTTTCTACTTTGTATAAAATTATTTATTTGTTCTTCAAGAAGTAGCATCGATCGGGTTTCTAGAAAAGTGGGAAGAGGAGAACCATGTCATATGGGACTTTCAACATAATTAAAACTTTTAAATAGGCCTTTAATAGTGTATTTAACCAAAAACATTTCAGGGATGGGTGCATCAAAGTTTTCATGGATATCAACAATGGTTTTGATCCAAGTGAAATAGTTGATGACTGAAGATGTGAATGTAAACACATAGTGTAAACACAAACTTGGTCTCACCAACCATTGCAGCCACCAACCCACTTACCCACCATTGTTGAAGAACCAACCCACCATTGTTGAAGAAGGTGGCAAACTTTGTTTTCTCTTGTTTAAATTCATTGAATGTAGTAGTTGTCATTAGTATTTGCTTGGCTATAAATAGAGGTTATAGCTTCATTTGTTAAGCACCACAAAAACATAGAAGAGAGTGTTTAGATAGTTAGCGAGAGTTGTTCTTTTATTGTATTTCAGTTTGAGTATTGAATAAAAGAACATTTGAGTTCCAACAAGTGGTATCAGAGCTTGGTTAAGCTCCCGGGGCAACTTTCTAAACACCCTCGGGTTTTTTGGTCAAAAATTTTCTGTCTCAAAATCGATTTTCGAGAGCACCATTGGAAAGGTCTCGTTCTCAGGATTCCGAATATATATTTTTCGGAATTTTTTGACACCCGGATCATCCTCAAACGGCCGGTCAAAGTTCGCCGGAACAGTTGCCGGAAAAACCAGTTCGCCGGAGATCTCGCCGGAGAAGACGATCGGAGAAGACGACACTGTAGCCGTTCACTGTAGCGATACTGTAGCAGCACTGTAGCAGGTTTCAGAAAACTGCAATTTGGTCCCTGAAGTTTCGAAAAGTTACGTTTTGGTCCCTGTATTTCCGAAAAATTGCAGGTTGGTCCCAATTTTTCAGAAAAACTTCAAACCAACCCCTATACTTCTAAAAGTTTCGAACCAGCCCCTAAAATTCTGAAAATTACATTTTGGCCCTTGTAATTTTCATAAATTACTCGTAGCTCCCCATTATTTTTGAAAAATCTCAAGATAATATATGCCAAGAATGACTACACCAAGCTCGTCGTTTTCTCAACCCGAAATTGAAAGTGTTCAAAGGACCGGGAGGGATAGTAGTGTTACGTTACACTATCCGTTGCTTACGAAAACAAACTACGCGGTGTGGGCTATAAAAATGCGAGTGAATTTGCAAGCACAAGGAGTGTGGGATGCAATTCAAAATGCAAGAGTAGATGAACGAACAGATAGGATGGCGCTTGCGGCCATTTACCAAGCGATTCCAGAGGACGTACTTCTTATGTTGGCCGAGAAGGACACGGCTAAAGAAGCATGGGAAACGCTTAAGATGATGCATATGGGAGCTGATCGGTTAAATGAGGCTAAAGTACAAACGTTGAGAAGTGAATTCGAGGTGATCCGAATGAACAATGGTGACTCGATAGATGCTTTCGCCATGAGATTGAACACTATTGTGACCGGTATTCGATCTCTCGGTGAAAAGATCGAGGAGAATATGGTGGTGAAGAAGTTTCTTCGAGCCGTCCCAATGCGATTTATACAAATCGTAACATCTATCGAGCAATTTGGAGACATGAAAAACATGACGGTTGTGTTAGTTCTATATGCCCAAGGATGATCATAAAATGATATTACTAATAATACATGATCCTATAGGGTCACACCAACAACAAGTTTGACACCAATTGATCATTTAGAACGTTAAATTTGATTTAACATCAAATGATACTAAGCTTGCAATTTAATCTTGTAGGATTATTATTATTTAAGGTAAATAATAATAACTCCAATATTAAAGGTTGATTTATAATTCATATGTGATGAATTAATCATGTATAACAATTAAGTTGTTTAAGTTGTTAAATGATTTAATTGAATAATGAATAAACCCTTTATTTAATTTAATTGGTAAATTAAATAAAATATGCACATTGTAAATATATATATATATACATATTTACTTCATATATAATGCATGATTAAAAGGGGTTTATATACTTGATATGTGGTTTAATTGTTATTCCATTAAACAAAGAAAGTGAAGAGTTATTATTTATAAACTTAAGTTATGAGTTTTATAAATAATAAAGTGTTAGGAATCTCCTTTTAATCTAAGCATATGATCGACCACATGCTTCAAAAGCATGTCTTTGAATGTGTCAAAAGGCAAGAAGAATGTTAGTGTTCTCCATGATTGACCATGTGAACTACATACTTTACATTTTAAAAGGAAAGCTTTTCTTTTTCTATCTAATTCTTCTTTCTTTTGGCCGATCATTTGTATGAGTTTTTCTTACACTTTTCACTTAATATAAGATCAGCAAATAGCTCTCAAAACACTTAATATATAGATGCAAAAATCGTTTTTGCCATCCAAGAGTTAAGAGTTTTATTTAGCAAGTTTTTCAAGACTAGCATCTAAGGGTGTTCAAGCTTGTGGTGGATCAACTATAGAGGGGATCTTCCTTGATTTCTAGCCATCAAATTCGTCCACATAAAGCTCAAGAACAAAGGTTATGATCTTGAACTTAATTTATGTTTGTTCTTCATCTTATCTCTACATGCATGTAGCATGATCCTCTTGAAAATGGAATTTGTGTTCATGATTTTATGCTTCCGTTGCAAACTCATGTTTTTGAAACTAATTACATGAACCATGATTTCCAACAATTGGTATCAGAGCCATGGCTATATTGCATGTTTAGATAATAAGTTTATTTGGATAAACTTGGTTTTTGGAAGCCATGAATGTTCATCTTCTTAAATGAAAGTTTCATGCATGGCTTCTTTGGCAACATGCAAATATATAATCTATGATTTTATGTAACCAACTATAGTTTATGTATGCATGCATTTGGTTACATAGATGTTGCCTTAGAAAAACAAAGTGTTGATTTTCTTGTGATTTTATGTGATAAAATGGTGCATAAACAAGCCAAGGACCATATGATGCATGTTTTGTGTTTGTATTCGATTTGGTTGTAATCTATTATTTTATTCAAATGGTTTGTAATAATAATTAGTTATTTACTTCTTTTATTCATTTTGTAATTGTTAGAATAGTTGTATTTTATTTCATTCACAAAATGTAACAAGAGAAGGAAGTAAGAAAAGATTGCACCCAACAGCAGCACTTTCTGAAGAACTGCTGTCCAGATTTCAAAAATGTTTTGGAAGTGTTTTATAAATTCATATCTTGGTCATTTGGTGATATACTTGTTGGTAACTCTAATATCTAGTATATACATTAAGTTTCAACAAGTATAAGCATCAAAATGGCCAAGAATGAATTGAAAAATGCTACAAAAAAACAAAAAAATTCTTCCTGCTGCCCTTGATCCTGTCGCAAGTTTTGAGGGTACCAAAGAAAAATCGTAACTCACTCAATGATGTCTAGAAATGGTGGTTCAAGTGTCATATGGTGATATAAGAAGCTTGGCAAAATTGTAGCCAAATCGAAGATCATTTGGTTGAGTTTTTGTCACCCTTTTTGTCCCTAGGTTTGGACTTGATATTTCATGTATGGCTCACATGAAATATCAAACTAGTTGGCTTGTGTTTATGCACCCATGCATGCTTGTGATGTTTGAATGTTTTATTATGTTATGTTGTGGATGAAAATAAGATTTTGCATGCTAGACAACCTAGATAATTAAACATAATCATCAAGGAGTTTGTATTTTCAAAAGTTGACATTTAAAACATAAGATGTGATAAAATGGGTTTTATTAAAATGGGTTTTGTTATAAAACCTATTAAGTCAAGTTTTGAAAATGATTGAAACAAGTAATAAAATGGAGATTTTATGAACTCTTACAAACTCCAACCCTAAGTAATAATGGTAATTATTTAGGATTATAAATTGGTTCTAATATATGTGATCAAACTCAAACTTAATATTGGATATTAATTGTAATCTTGACCACAAACAAAGAATCAATAAAATGGAGATTTTATGATTTAGGAACCAATTAACAAAATAAGATTTAATGGTACCATGTTCATTGGATGCATGCAATCTACATGATACCATATGTTTTTCAAAATTAGAATTGTAAAACATTAAAATCCCTTATGAAATACGAATCAATGTCGTCCCTCTTAAAGACACTCATGTATCACTTGTATTTCCTTGTGGGATAAAGGATACCTAACCACTTGGAATCTTCTTGTGATACAAGAAGTAGTTTTGCAATATTGATGGGATAAAGGACACCTAACCATTAATAGTTGTCAAAACTACACGTCCGTTTAAGTAGGATGATTCGTTTGGAAATCTCTTGTGATAAAGGTCACCTAAGCATTAGAAATCCAAGGCATAGATGGGATCAAACATGCCAAACTTATAAATGTTATAATGGGATCCCATAACTCTAGAAATTATATTTGGATATAATTGGTAAACCGTTACCTACCTTGTTGATTCGAATAGGCGGGATAAAGGAAACCTAACCACTTATTCGTGATGCAACTTGGATTCTAGACCTTAATTAATTAAAGTTTATGAAACAAGAAAGGGTATTAATTATTAAGGACTTAATATCATAATTTACTAAATAGAACCTTGTTAAAATTTTGTAGATGGCACCAAACAACACACACTCGGCTCCTAACAAAACCTCACTACGGTCTCTCCTTGAAGGAGAAAAACTTAACCATACCAACTTCTTGGATTGGCACCGTAGTGTGAGAATTGTTCTCAAACAAGAAAACAAAGAATATGTTCTCAATGAACCACTTCCAGAAGAGCCCCCTGCCATTCCTAAGCCCGCACACGATGCATGGCTTAAAAAGATGGATGATTCTATCGATGCATCATGCCTTATGTTGGCAACCATGATTCCTGACCTTCAGAAGGATTTGGAGAATCATTCAGCATATGACATGATTCATCAACTAAAGGAAATGTTCCAACAACTTGCAAGAACGGAAAGGTTCGAAACTGTTCGGGCTTTCCATGCTTGCAAGATGGAGGATGGGCAGTCGGTAAGTTCTTATGTGCTCAAAATGAAGAGTCACATTGATCATTTGGCACGTCTTGGAGTTGTGATGCCCGAAGAGCTAGCAACGGATATGATCCTTAACTCCTTGACAAAGTCCTTTGATCCTTTTGTCATGAATTTTAACATGAATGGTTCAAACAAGACTATCCCGGAATTACATGGGATGCTAATTACCGGGGAAAAGAATCTGCCTAAGAAAACCACTCAAGTTCTCATGATCAAGGAAGGTGGAACAAAGAGAACTAGACCAGAACACCCCACCAACTCCAAGGGCAAAGGGAAAGCAAAAGCTTTCAAAGGTAAGGGCAAGAAAGTTGTCCAACCTTCCCATCCGCCCAAGAAGAAGGCAAAGGTTGCCAAAGAAGACACATGCTTTGAATGTGGCAAAGCTGGGCATTGGAAGAGAAATTGCCCTACGTATCTTGCGGAGTTGAAGAAGAAGAAGGCCGGTGAAGGCACTTCAGGTATCTATGTGATAGATCTAGAACTTTATAATTTATCTCCTAACACATGGGTATTTGATACTGGTTGTGGAACTCACATATGTAATATGTTGCAGGGGTTCAAAAGGAGTAGGCAACTGAAGGCAAATGAGGTAGTACTTCGGGTTGGAAACAATGCAAGGGTTGCGGTGGATTCAATTGGAAGTTTTAATTTATTACTACCTAATGGTTTGTGTGTGACATTGTTGAATGTTTACTATGTTCCTAGCTTGACTAGGAATATTATTTCGGTTGCTAAATTAAGACAATGTGGATTTGATCTTTCCTTTAATAATGATGATATTTGTGTTTACAAAAATAATGTATTCTATTTTGAGGCTAGGCCTTTAAATGGAATTTATGAAGTAAACCTTGATGAAAAGACTAACAATGGCTCTTTATACCACACTTTCACCAAGAAACCCAAATTTGATTTGAGTCAAACCTATCTATGGCATTGTCGCCTTGGACATATAAACAAGAATCGCATATCCCAACTTCAAAAAAGTGGACTTTTGAAGGCAAATGAGAATGACTCATTTGATATATGTGAATCTTGTTTACATGGCAAGATGACTAAAGCTCCTTTCTCTGGAACCAATGAGAGAGCAAAGGACTTGTTAGGAATCATACATACGGATGTATGTGGTCCTTTCAAGCCAATGACTAGATATGGTGAAAGATATTTCATCACCTTCACTGACGACTTTAGTCGTTTTGGATATGTTTATTTAATTAAACATAAGCATGAGGCGTTTGAAATGTTCAAAACGTTTCAAAGTGAAGTGGAAAATCAACTCAACAAAACAATTAAAGTTCTTCGTTCTGATAGAGGAGGTGAGTACTTAAGTACAAACTTTATGGATCATCTTAAGACTTGTGGAATTGTTTCACAACTTACTCCACCTGGAACACCACAACATAATGGTGTGTCTGAGAGGCGGAACCGAACACTATTGGATATGGTTCGATCCATGATGAGTAAAAGTACTCTACCTTTATCATTTTGGGGTTATGCTATACAAACAGCTGCTCGTCTCCTAAACATGACACCTACTAAGAAGGTAGATAAAACGCCTTATGAGATATGGCATGGAAGGGTTCCATCTTTATCCTATCTAAAAGTATGGGGTTGTGAAGCTTATGTTAGACAAGAAGCTTCAAACAAATTAGAACCCCGTTCAACTAAATGTATCTTTGTAGGGTATCCGAAAGATTGTCTTGGATACTATTTCTACAATCCCATCGAGAATAAGATATTTATTTCTCGAAAAGCTGAATTCCTAGAAAACAAGTTTCTGACGGAAGAGGCTAGTGGGGGGGTTGTGGAACTTGAGGAACTTCAGGAACCACAACCTGATACACAAGAAGTTGAATCTAGCATTCAACAAGAAATTGTTGAACCTGAACAAACGGTTGATCAGGAACAAATTGTAACACAAGGTGCTCGCAAATCTGGTAGGGTTCGAATTGAACCAGAAAGGTATGGTTACCTTTTGATGGAAGAGGAATGTTATACGATAGATTCTGATGAACCCGTCAACTATCAGAGTGCAATATCAGATCCTGAATCTGATAAATGGCTTGAGGCCATGAACACTGAGATGCAATCCATGCACGATAATCAAGTTTGGAACTTGGTTAATCTTCCCACCAATTGTAAGACTGTTGGGAACAAATGGGTTTTCAAGAAGAAAATCGACGTGGATGGAAATGTTCACACTTTTAAGGCTAGACTTGTTGCTAAAGGATACTCACAGACTCATGGTATTGACTATGATGAGACCTTTTCTCCAGTGGCAATGATCAAGTCGATTAGGATACTTTTTGCCATAGCCGCATACTATGATTATGAGATATGGCAAATGGATGTCAAGACCGCTTTCCTTAATGGATACTTATTGGAAGATGTCTATATGGAACAACCTGAAGGTTTTGTCGATCCCAAGCATCCAAACAAAGTGTGCAAGCTTAAAAGATCTATCTATGGATTAAAGCAAGCGTCTCGAACATGGAACATCCGTTTTGATGAAAAGATTACGAGTTTTGGATTCATCAAAAATGAGGATGACTCCTGTGTTTACAAGAAAGCTAGTGGGAGCATTGTCATAATCCTAGTATTGTATGTAGATGACATACTTTTATTTGGAAATGACATCCCAACTTTAAAAGGTGTCAAAGCGTTCCTTGAGAGTTGTTTCTCAATGAAGGATCTAGGGGAAGCTGCTTATGTATTAGGCATAAAGATCTATAGAGATAGATCTAAGAGACTTATTGGTCTTAGCCAAAGTGTATATATTGATAAAATCTTGAAAAGGTTCAAGATGCAAGACTCCAAAAGAGGATTCTTGCCAATGCCTCATGGCACCATCCTAAGCAAGTCTCAGTGCCCAAACTCTAGGACTGAACTTGAAAGGATGAAACATGTCCCATATGCTTCGGCAATTGGGTCCATCATGTATGCCATGTTATGCACTAGGCCCGACGTCTCATGTGCCTTAAGTATGACTAGTAGGTATCAACAGAACCCAGGTGAAGCCCACTGGACTGCTGTAAAGAACATTCTTAAGTACTTGAGAAGAACTAAAGATATGTTCTTAGTTTACGGCGGTTTGGAAGAAAGCTTAAAGGTAAAGGGTTACACTGACGCAAGCTTCCAAACAGATAGGGATGATTCGAAATCTCAATCTGGGTATGTCTTTATTTTAAATGGAGGAGCCGTGTCTTGGAAGAGTTCCAAACAAGAAGTGATTGCACAATCCACTACAGAATCAGAATATGTTGCTGCTTCAGAAGCTGTTCAAGAAGCTGTCTGGATGAGAAAGTTCATAGAAGATCTAGGGGTTGTTCCTTCCATTCGGGACCCTATAGAAATCTTCTGTGACAATCTAGGTGCTATTGCTCAAGCAAAGGAACCTAGATTGCATCAAAAAACCAAACACATTCACCGAAGGTATAACTACATTAGACATGAAGTTAAGAATGGTGAAATAAGTATTCACAAGGTTCATACAGATCAAAATTTGGCAGACCCATTCACGAAACCTTTACCCCAAACTAAGCATGAAAGTCATGCTAAGGGTATAGGACTCCGTTTTTCTAATGAATGGATTTGATTTGTGTTTAATGTTTTATGAATATGAACTTATGTAAACGACAAGAATTATGTAATATATGTGACGTGATGTTTCATTCATAATTATTGTGTTTTATTAGCATGTTTAATCCTTGAATAATTTAGTTATTCTAAACGTCCATAGTCGATCATAGTTGTGGGAGCAATTATGAAGTAAGACTAATATGAATTGGATTGGTTGACTTTTATGGGTAAAAGTAGCAAAAGGTTGCAGCCAAATTCATAGGTACTTGTCAGTGAACAAGTATTGGACTTGACCCGTTTCAAGATCACTCCATGGATCATCATCATAAGTGATTCTTGAATAAAGGTATTATCATTGTATCCTTTGACCTGAGATACATATTTGGGACTCAAGTGTAGAGTGTACTATGCTTTGATATGGTTTACTGTTGTTCTTGAAATACAGACAACCATAAAGGCCATACTCATGCATAGTATTAACTATATGAGGGGCGTATGTAGTCAAGATGGGATTTGTTCCTCTTATGTGTTGAGAGTTACATCTAAGGCGCCTGTTTGAAAGTTGAACATAAAATGAGAATGATTAAGATCCATGTCTCATGTTCAACATGATGTCTGTGACAAAGGGATAATTGATAGATAACCTTATACATCAATTAGAGCCTCGTGTTTTCTGAAGAATTGAATGTTGTTGAATGGCACAAAGTCATGTGTTATTGGGGGCAGTAAAATGTTGCTAGACGTTTACCACTGTCGATATCATTCTATGATACAACCTTGTGCAAGTGGGAGATTGTTAGTTCTATATGCCCAAGGATGATCATAAAATGATATTACTAATAATACATGATCCTATAGGGTCACACCAACAACAAGTTTGACACCAATTGATCATTTAGAACGTTAAATTTGATTTAACATCAAATGATACTAAACTTGCAATTTAATCTTGTAGGATTATTATTATTTAAGGTAAATAATAATAACTCCAATATTAAAGGTTGATTTATAATTCATATGTGATGAATTAATCATGTATAACAATTAAGTTGTTTAAGTTGTTAAATGATTTAATTGAATAATGAATAAACCCTTTATTTAATTTAATTGGTAAATTAAATAAAATATGCACATTGTAAATATATATATATACATATTTACTTCATATATAATGCATGATTAAAAGGGGTTTATATACTTGATATGTGGTTTAATTGTTATTCCATTAAACAAAGAAAGTGAAGAGTTATTATTTATAAACTTAAGTTATGAGTTTTATAAATAATAAAGTGTTAGGAATCTCCTTTTAATCTAAGCATATGATCGACCACATGCTTCAAAAGCATGTCTTTGAATGTGTCAAAAGGCAAGAAGAATGTTAGTGTTCTCCATGATTGACCATGTGAACTACATACTTTACATTTTAAAAGGAAAGCTTTTCTTTTTCTATCTAATTCTTCTTTCTTTTGGCCGATCATTTGTATGAGTTTTTCTTACACTTTTCACTTAATATAAGATCAGCAAATAGCTCTCAAAACACTTAATATATAGATGCAAAAATCATTTTTGCCATCCAAGAGTTAAGAGTTTTATTTAGCAAGTTTTTCAAGACTAGCATCTAAGGGTGTTCAAGCTTGTGGTGGATCAACTATAGAGGGGATCTTCCTTGATTTCTAGCCATCAAATTCGTCCACATAAAGCTCAAGAACAAAGGTTATGATCTTGAACTTAATTTATGTTTGTTCTTCATCTTATCTCTACATGCATGTAGCATGATCCTCTTGAAAATGGAATTTGTGTTCATGATTTTATGCTTCCGTTGCAAACTCATGTTTTTGAAACTAATTACATGAACCATGATTTCCAACAGGTTGAAGAAGTTGTAGGCCATCTCAAGACTCACGAAGAGCGACTTCGAGGGTATGGAGAACGGGAAGAAGGACCTTCTCTATTGCTTACACATGCCAAGTGGGCATCTCAGTCTAAGCAAACCGACGAGGGAGACTCGTCAAACACTTCAAGGGAAAGTGGAAGCCAAGGCCAAGGACGCGGTCGAGGTCGTGGGCATGGCCGAGGAGATGGTCATGAGTATGATGCAAACCGGAATGACTACAATCGTCCTCGAAAGGACAAAAGTAAAATAAAATGTTTTACTTGCGAGGAATATGATCATTATGCATCAGAGTGTCCAAACAAGAAACGAGGTGAGGAGGTGAACCTCACCCAAACCAATGAAGATGAAGAGCCCATTTTAATGATGGCGATCTCGCAAGAAGATACACCAGGTATGGTGCCGCTAAAAGAGAAGAATGGTGTTGATATCCCTGCATCCGAAGAAAGTCAAGTTGATTCCGAGGAATGGTACCTTGACAACGGTGCTAGCAATCATATGACCGGAGATCGTTCAAAGTTCCATGAGTTAGACGAGAACGTGACGGGTTATACACGGTTCGGAGCCGGGTCAAAGATCGACATCAAAGGAAAAGGTACGATCTTGTTTGATTACGGAAACGGAGATCAAAGACTACTTAACGAGGTATATTACATTCCTAGACTTAAAAAGAATATTATAAGTCTTGGACAACTAACCGAAGACGGGAATCGAGTCGACATGGATGGTGATATCTTACGGGTATTTGACAATAGTAATACTTTACTTTTTAAAGTAAAAAGAACCCGTAACCGACTCTATAAGACACTTTTAAAGACGAGACAAAAAATGTGTCTTTTATCATCCCAAGATGATCCAGGTTGGTTGTGGCATCAACGACGTCCGTATGCCAATTATTATACCATGAAAGTTAATGGTTTTTTGAAGCATAATAAAATTCTAGGTTCACATCTAAAGAAATTAGATGATCCGAGTGAGGAAGAATTTTATGCTGAAGTTGAAAAAGGTGAAAAAGGACACCAGTTTTTCGACGCTCGGAAAATGAAGCCACGAATAAGACGAGAAGGGTTCTTTGGTAAACGGAAAAGATGGACTTGGACCGAAAAAGCAGCTGCCAGTTTTCTCCGACGTAGTCCCAAAAATCGAGGTATTGATTTTCGTAAGGTGATGCAGAAGATGGAAGACGTGTCTCTAAAGAAAACGGCTTATGCTAAAAGGATTTCGGGGGAGTTCAGTGTGAGAGATTGCATTCCAATAACTTGTTCCAAGGATGCAAAATTGAAACTCGAGAAAGATAAAGACAAAGGACTTGTCGATTATTCTATAGTGGGGAATGGCATGGAATATGCAACATGATTGGCGTAACGAGTCTCGAGCCAAGTTTGGTTTAAGGGGGAGAATGTGAATGTAAACACATAGTGTAAATACAAACTTGGTCTCACCAACCATTGCAGCCACCAACCCACTTACCCACCATTGTTGAAGAACCAACCCACCATTGTTGAAGAAGGTGACAAACTTTGTTTTCTCTTGTTTAAATTCATTGAATGTAGTAGTTGTCATTAGTATTTGCTTGGCTATAAATAGAGGTTATAGCTTCATTTGTTAAGCACCACAAAAACATAGAAGAGAGTGTTTAGATAGTTAGCGAGAGTTGTTCTTTTCTTGTATTTCAGTTTGAGTATTGAATAAAAGAACATTTGAGTTCCAACAGAAGATTCACCAATGCTAATGTTGTGAAGCTCGTTGCCATGCTAAATTGCTTTGGCGTCTTTATTGTCTCTAAAAAATGTTTCAAGGTCTTTAAAAGATTTTTCTAGCGATAGCTTTCTTTTTCAAAGTCATTTGAAGAAGGATTGAGAGATAATACCATAAATCCACATACTGACAATGGAATCAAGGCGATTCCATTTGGTGTTGTCGGAAGGTGTGGCAACTTGTGACTCTTTAAGGTGATCGGAAACGCCAAAACTATTACAATGTGTTTCAAACAGTCCTCACTATGCATCACAGTTTAATCGTTCAAGGTTAATGGCGAGTGAGTGAACGATTTTATGTTGATAATTCGGTAGGGGTTTCACAAAATTAATTTAGATGAAAGAAAAGAAGAAACATAGAAATCGAGAAGAGAAAGTCGCCGACTAGGGTTGCTGCCCGACGACTAGGGCAAGAGAGAAGGAAAGAAGAAGAATTTTGATACCATTTTGTCAAAATATTTTTTCATGAAATCTTCCATTTGGTTATTGAAATATATAAATTTATAGAGAAATTACATTCATGGGCCAAATATGACATGGGCTAGATACATAATTACAGAATTTGGATAATACAATTTATATAATGAATATTAAATGATACATTAACAAACACGCCTATGGATAGAGCTTTATTGTGTCATACTCTTAAGCAGACCAAGTTTATTCTATGGGTGAGCAAAACTGATAATTGTTAGAAATTGGGTTCCAACCGAAAACCCACGAACCCATGGGTTGAAATCGAAGTCAACCAAAAACCGACTTTAGAAACCGAAACAGAACCACTCAAAAACCGAAACCGACGGGTTCTAGAAACCAAAAACCGAATTGATTGGTTTGAGTTCAGTTTTTATCTCAAAACCGATCCAAACCGACCCATGCCTAGTTTATTCCCATTAGAAAGAGATCTGAAATCCATATTATATAATTTCCTTTGCATTATAACAAAAATATCTAGGACCTAAATGACAAGGCTAGCTACAATACAATAAGGTGTGTCATCGTCGATGTTCTAAAAGATCCACCGTATTATCAAACATTTCACACTCATAAAAAATCATAATCATGACTCTTGATTCCTTTTTAGACAAGCGACGTTTTCTTAGTTTCAGTTGTAATGGACTAATGGTAGGACTAGAAGGTCTGTTTTTCAATGAAGGAGAGGGATAAAAGTAAAACACCAAAGAACCGAGTCCTATGACACCAAACAATATATTTATGTTACAATGTAGTATTAAAGTAATCTGCATTACATATTGAAAATGTTATAGTCGTGCTTAGGTAAAGTATAAAGTATCAAAAATGAAAAAAAATGATTGTCTTTACAATCACGAGACATGGAATGACAGCAATATTACGAAACTAGAAGCAAAATAAAACAAAATAAGTTGTCAATTTTAGTAAAGAAAAAGAAATGTAGGTAGCCAACCAATGTAAGGCTTGGGCGATAAGGATATCATGCTATAATTGTTGTTTCTTTATCACTTTTCAAGATTTTTCCCTAATGACATAACAATTAACACATTGAAACAACTTTGAGTAAAAAGACGACAACTTCAAGATTAACACCCACTTCTTTTTAGCCCTTTTGTTCTCTGCAACTTTGCTGCCGCTTTGTTCTTGCACCTCCGCACTCTCACAGGTACCCGACTTTCATTCTCTTAATTTAGCTACATTTTCGTACTTACCCAATTGCCTGTTTGGTGTTTCTCTCTCATATATACACACCCAATTCGCATTTTGGGTTTTTTTTTTCTTTCTTTAGTGTTTTGCTGAAATATATTACGTTAGGGTTCTTATTTCTGCGCTTATACTGTTGTTTTAGCTTTCAACTGTCGAATTTGCTGTTTTTCAATTCAATTTGCATTACAATCAATCGTGCTACATTTTACCCTGGTCGTATTAATTGAGTTTTGTAGAACCATAAATTCAATTTTCATTGATTTTGCAGGTCTTTGTACGCAATTTTAATTTGGGGCTTGACGAACCCTATAATGACAACATGTATATTGCCATCATTAATCCCATTAGAAGCTCGAAACTCAATGGGGGGATTAACTGTTTTTGGAGGGAGAGCGAGTTCCTTGAAGATGATTGACGACAAACACGCATTTCCAAATACTTACCACAAAATCGCCCATGTCCCCCAAGTTAGATGTTTGGCAAACTCGCACAATATTAATCAGTTCAACAACAAAGATCAGTTCCTCAATCTGCATCCAGAGGTTTCCATGCTTAGAGGCGAGGGAAACAACACAGTGATTAAAGATAATAATTTAACCGGAAACGTTACTGAGATTTTGAGAGATTCAACAAGTTCTGGTAATTACAATGAAGCTAAGATTAAAGTAATCGGTGTTGGTGGTGGTGGGTCAAATGCAGTTAATCGAATGATTGAAAGTGCAATGAAAGGTGTGGAGTTTTGGATTGTGAATACTGATGTTCAAGCCATGAGAATGTCGCCTGTTTTTCCAGAACAGAGGTTGCAAATTGGTCAAGAGTTGACCCGTGGACTTGGTGCTGGTGGTAATCCTGATGTTGGTATGAATGCTGCTAAAGAAAGCAGGGAATCCATTGAAGAAGCTGTTTATGGTTCAGATATGGTTTTCGTGACTGTAAGTTTTTTTTACATCTGTTATATTTGTAGATGCAACAACTTAAATGAAACCGTGTAATGCAATTATGAACTCAAGCATGATGAATTTGGAATCTTGGTATCTATGTAGCAACTTTACAATGATTATGCATGTTACAAACTTACAATTAGTATAGAATTGATTCAACAATCAATCAAGAAGAACGAGAGAAACACAGGTTACAATAAAAAATAGTAGACAATGATAATAGACTGACTATACAAGGAAACAATATGTATACCTATTGATGAATGGTAAAATGGCAAGAGAGGCCCCTATACTATCGAATATGTACATAAAACACTGACAATGTGTATGCTAGATATTGTTTTGCATCTCCTTATGTCAGCTAAGAGTGCCCACTACTTAGCCAATCCAAATTGAAGCCCAATCATTTTCTCAAATATTTTATGTAACATCATTTATCTGGCCGGGAAAAAAAAGAATCAAAGCCCAAGTTTGATCCATGTTTTCATCTTGGACATATTAGAAGTGATGCCCATTCTCTTCTTGTTCTTATAACTCCAATCTGTGTATTTTATGTTACAATAATCAAATTTTAGTTACTTAGGTAAAGTAATTGTTATAACAACTTATCCCCAATGGATAGAAAGTGAGAATTATGAGTTCCTTGTAAGCCTTAAATTATGAGAGCTACCAATAAATCATACGACGGTTTTAAAATTTTGATTATGTACAGGCGGGGATGGGTGGAGGAACAGGTACGGGTGGGGCCCCTGTAATTGCCGGTGTAGCAAAGTCAATGGGAATTTTGACCGTTGGTATTGTGACTACTCCTTTCTCCTTTGAGGGTCGAAGAAGAGCTGTTCAAGCACAAGAAGGAATCGCATCATTGAGGGAAAATGTCGACACATTAATTGTCATTCCAAATGACAAATTATTAACTGCAGTTTCACCTTCTACCCCTGTAACCGAAGCTTTTAATCTGGCTGATGATATTCTTAGACAGGGTGTTCGTGGCATCTCAGACATAATTACGGTATTAAACTCATTAATTACCTGTTAAAAATGAGATATTATGGGCATTAATGGTTTAAATTTGCAGATTCCAGGGCTGGTTAACGTCGATTTTGCTGATGTAAGAGCCATTATGGCGAATGCAGGGTCGTCATTAATGGGGATAGGAACTGCAACAGGTTAGCAGGAATGTATATTTGGTTACGTCTTTTTAGATATTGAAATTTGTGGTCCGTTAAAGATTTGTTTCTAAATAGGGAAGACGAGGGCAAGAGATGCTGCATTGAATGCCATTCAATCACCTTTGCTAGATATTGGTATCGAGAGGGCTACTGGAATTGTCTGGAATATAACTGGTGGTAGTGACTTGACATTGTTCGAGGTCACTTTCTCTCTCTAGAAATACATATATTCTTATCTATATCTATTATATGTGTACGTGTGTATGTTGTGTCATTGTTACATTTATATATATGCCTTTTCTCCTTGAGGTGTATATAATTTTGTTCATGTTACTAATATTTTGTAATGATTATTAATGACACTTTGTAGGTGAATGCTGCAGCCGAGGTGATTTATGATCTTGTGGATCCAAGTGCTAACTTGATCTTTGGAGCAGTCATTGATCCATCGATAAGTGGTCAAGTAAAGTTTATTTATTTCTCTCATAAAAACACAATTTCACTTTGACTTTAATGGAAATAAAAGAATTATAAAATGCAAAAATTAAGCATACTTTTTAACTTGACTCAGGTTAGTATAACTCTCATAGCAACGGGATTCAAGCGACAAGAAGAAAGCGACGGACGGACACTCCAGGTATCATTTCAACTACCAAATAAATGTTAGGATCAAATTGGACCATTTTACCCCTAGGGGTAATATTGAGATTTTACAAAAGTAGAATTGATAAATGCAGGGGGGTCAGGTAGATGTGGTTGGAATGAACCGAAGATCACCGTCCTTCACGGAAGGTGGCTCAGTAGAAATCCCGGAGTTTCTAAGGAAGAAAGGACGGTCACGCTACCCACGAGCTTGAAGTCGTGAATTTACCTTTTTGCCCTTGTGATATAATACTACTGATATATGGTTGTGTAGGTAGAAGATTGTTGCCCTTTGTAGCACAAGAAAAAAAAAAAAAAAACAATAACTTAAGAGAGCATTATGCAACATGTCTTTACCCAATAAAAGGTTGTAGCAAGAGGTTAGAGATTTTAGTTGCACATTGTCGAAGGATTTGCTATTTCTGTGTGCAAATATATACATGTTTGGTTTGTTCTGTAGTATTTTTATTAATAATATTATGTATTTATTGATGAAAATTCAAATTAAATCAGATTTTTATTTATTTTATTGCATTGATGGCTAGAGAAAGAAGTGGATGGGAATTGGGAGGAGAAAAGTAACAAGATTTTTTTTATAAAAACTAAGGGACAAGAATATTGACAAGTAGGGTTAGTTGAAGTGACAATCACATAATATCTTCCACTTGTCGTGTCACATTCATGTTTGATTTAAATGTATATGATTAGGACCTTGTAAAAGAATAAGAAAAATATCAAATGTTATGACCGTTCATGTTTTAAAAAAACTCTTATCTTGCATTTTACTCTTGTTTATCTAGTTCTTTGAATTTTCCTGATAGATGCTAGAGGTTTTGTGTTTGAATTATTACCAAAATATTAATGAGCGATAGTAATGGCTGAACCAAACATTCTTTGAGTCGATTCATTCGGGCTTTTGCATCTTGTAATGAAATGAAACATAATTATTATATTAATATGTTGTAACATAATTTATGTAGCATAAGATGTTGCTTATAGATGATTAAATCAATAAATGACTACCCAGCTATTGATCGTTAATTATATGTTGATGTACGTACGTCATCATAATGATATTATAATTTGTGGTGAATATCTTTTCTTGATGGTGTAATTCCAATAATACCCTTTCCACTTAGGGAAATCATTTGTTCCAATCGGCCAAAAGAAAAAATCATAAGATTCTTTAACTTCTCAAAATCAACATCGACCTCACATTGCTCAAAAGGATCCCCACAAGGCCACGGGATCTTTCATAAAGACTTGCAGATATCTTAAATGTCTTTTGATACTTACAAGACACCAATTGTGAAATTGATGATTAAAAACAATGTTATCAAAAGCTTTTTATTGTTATTAACTTATTATATTAGAAAATATATACAGTTTTGCTTAAACAGCTTGTTAATGATAACTTATGACTCACATTAATTTAATGGGGACATAGTTTATTGGTGTCTCCTTGGTTCATATTGGTTCAAATTTGACCTTTGGCCAGAATTATATTCTCGAGATCCGTCTCGGAGCAATACTTTTGCTTGTCTACACATTTTCGTATTTTTTTTTTTTTTTTTTTTGCCTTTAGACAACTTTCCTTTGTCCAAAGATGATGAAAAATAATCGAATTGGGTAATAAGCTGTGTAATAAATTAAAATAAGTCTGTCAAAATTAACGAAACAAAAAACTTTAAAATGTATCAAGATGGATTGGATTGGGTTTGATGACCTCTCGATGCTCTTTTATATTCCATTTTGAATTATATAAATAATCAATATATTAAATACGATTATACAAACAATAATATAATTTATTTGAATAGAATAATATAGAAAGATTGTAAACATTTTAATACATGTGTTGTTTTTAACTTTGTGTGACTCCCTTCACCATGTTGTACTTCTAGGTTCTAGCTATCTTTAAAATATGTACTCATTTCATTTTTAGCCAAGGCTACTCGGGTATGGACCTGAATATGGATCGAAAGAGACAACAAGGGCATGGTTTACCTTTCACATCACCATCATATACACACCACACCAGGTTGAGTATGGTCATCACATGAAAAGAGAAGGAAGAAGGAAGAGAAGAGAAAAAAAAAAAGAGAAAAGGGAGGGTGTGGCCAATCGTGGTTGCGGCCACATTCTTCCTCATTAACCAGCCTCCTCGTCACGGGATCGTGTGAAAGCCTTAGAAACCTGACCACATCAGGATCATGCAACTGACATTGCATGTTTACCTTTCAGCCTAACCTTTAGGATTGGGAGTTGGGGGGGGGGGGGGGGGGGGGTTTAGATGGTTTATTTAGAATAATTTTATGTATGTGTTATTAGTTTATATGATGAGATGTCAAAACATAATTAAAAATGATTGAATTAATTTATTAGTACCAAAACATGATAAGTTGTTTTTTAATATTTGACAAATTATGCTTTTAATGACGGAAAAAGATATATTACATTTTATTGATTTTTTTCTGTTGATGGTTTATTTAGAATAATTTTATGGATGTGTTATTAGTTTATATGATGAGATGTCAAAACATAATTAAAAAAATGATTGAATTAATTTATTAGTAGCAAAACATGATAAGTTGTTTTTTAATATTTGACAAATTATGCTTTTAATGACGGAAAAAGATATATTACATTTTATTGATTTTTTTCTGTTTTTTAAATATAACAATTTATTCTTGCCTTTATGATAGTATTTTTAACAAAAATTTACATCAATGGCATTAAAGAAAAATGTACTTCTAACTCCATTTGGGATTGATCGGAGGGGTTTCATGGGGTTGCATGTGATATCCTTTATATTTTCTGGTATAATATAAACTTTTCAACATGTTATCCTTAAAATCATGTTTGTTATCCCTACGAGTTTGTTTCGGGTCTTCCACTAAGCTCCATTACTATTTTTATAAGATTTATTGAAAAATAATTATCATAAAAATAAAATACAAAACCTCAAATATCAATATAAAAATATTATTGTTTACAAAATTTATATTTATATTTATTTTACATAATGTCTTGTTATTTTTCGTATTACCAAATCATTGTCATCTTTGTTGAGATGTAATGATCACAACTAACTTAGCATCAGATCTGACAGATGATCATACTATAATACAACTATTAAAGCATACAAATTTTCGTCAATCGATTAAAATTTAAAATTTAAAATTATTTTATATGAATATATGAAGTTATAATTATTTAAAATGGACAAAATTTAAAATATATTATTATATATAAATGAGTTAAATAAATACATGGTATAGTTGAGTTGAAAATATTTACTTAATTACGAATTAGATTAAAATCATATAAAGTAATAATACATATGGCATTATTTTCACAAGCTAACAACTAAAAATCTTTAATAACTATAAGCAATGTGATTGGTGAACCGAACAATTTCATTTTCATATAAAGTAATAATAAATATGGCATTTATTTTCACAAGCTAACAACTATACATTTTTTAATAACTAAGGAATGTAATTGGTGAACCGGACAAGTATATTTTCATGAACCATACAAAAGAGAAGGAAAGGTGTACGTGCATTAACACCCACCCCACCCCACACGGCCACACCCCTACCGCCACCTCTCTTTTATCACCACATACATCTCCTTTCTTTCTGCCATTAACAATTTCCCATTTCTCTTATTACTAAACAAAAACAACAAGACGATCAAGCAACGACGTCCCTTCATTTAAATGGACGCCCACAAGAACCTTGAAACCGCTGACTACCATCATTCTGTACCCTCATCTTCACAAGATCTCAAGATCAACCATGG
Organism: Cichorium intybus; assembly: GCA_023525715.1. NCBI lineage: Eukaryota > Viridiplantae > Streptophyta > Magnoliopsida > Asterales > Asteraceae > Cichorium > Cichorium intybus. The sequence continues at coordinate 13,075,738 of CM042012.1, read as the reverse complement.
CTTCAAGAATCTTGAAGACAAAATCTCTTCTCTTCCACTGGTTACCGGTGGAGAAGACGACGTCAAAGGCGGAAGAGGTACCAGGTCAGCACCATCACCACCGCCAGCGGCGGAGGAGAGTGGAAGAGAGAGGCTAAAGAGGCACCGAGGTGAGATGGCGGGTCGGGTTTGGATCCCAGACATATGGGGGCAAGAAGACCTGCTAAATGACTGGATAGATTGCACTGTGTTTGATTCGTCATTAGGGAATACCAGTATACTGTCAGCAAGAACAGCTTTGATTCAAGAAGCAAGGTCAACGGTAAGAATCGAAAACCGGTGTTAGTTAATAAACCGGTAGCCGTCGTCCAGTAAATAACCAGAGATACATGATCAATGAACTGATCGCGGTAACAGGCGATTAGTTTTCACCATAGATGTGGTATTTCGGATCTTCGAGGGTAATTAATTATTGAATTTTTATGTGTCTGTTGGTTTTCTAAGTGTTTAAAACCAAAACCAAAATAATGTTGTTGATATTAGAAACATTAATACGTTTTTACTTTGAGTTATTCATGGTGCTGATTATATCTTCTTGCATATAGTTTATTCATTTATTTATTTATTAATCGGTATATAATAACAATTAAAATATTCACCAGCCATGAAAGATCTAGCGAACAAAGTCAAATTAGTTGGTTTTTATTTCTTTATTTCGACTATTTATGGGGCTGAATATTACTATATTAGTAATAATATTTATAATCACATGATTATTTATTTGGTAAATATGATATTTCACAACTTTATTATGTCCATACCCATTTTCTAATATTATTACAAAGAGAAATTGTTTTTGTTCCTACCTTTTGTTCCTACCCAAGTTAAATTATGACATGTATCTTAAAATATTATTAGTTTTATGAAATGTGACATTTATCATAATTTCACGTGGGTATGAATAAAAGGTAAGAATTAATACAATTACTCTATTACAAATTCAATATTCCTTTGTATTAGAAGACATCATCATATGCTAGAAATAGGGGTCCATGAAATAGGGTTTGATATTTGTGAACATCGATTTTTCAATGATTGTATATGTCCACTTTCCATATTGCAATGTCTTCCTTATGTCTAGGTTAATAAGAAATTTAATTAAAGATAATCTTCGAGAACACTCAATGTTCCAAGCACAAATACTAAAGAGTATATAGTAAGTTCAAATTCGTAAAAGAGAACCAAAGATGATGAAATATGAGTACTTATGATCATATATCTGAAACATGGATAAGATCAACAAAAAAAATGAAGTCTACCAGTTAGAAAAATGGTTCCTGAAAAAACTGCTAAGGAGCTCAACTACCTAGAAAAACTTACCAGACAGACAGGTTAGCTCCAAGTTGTCGAGGTAGCTTGAGTTTCCTTTGAGCATAGGGGTGCAAATGAGCCGAGCCGGCTCGTGAGCTACCCGGGACCGGCTCGATAAAAGCTCGGCTCGAGACCGATTTTAAACGAGCCCGAGCTTAAATATAAGGCTCGTTTATTAAACGAGCCCGAGCCGAGCCTATGTCACCAAGTTGATTAGGCTCGCGAGCCCTAAACGAGCCTATATATATATATATATATATATATATATATATATATATATATATATATATATATATATATATATATATATATATATATATATATATATATATATATATATATATATATATATATATATATATATATATATATATTAAAACGTATTTTAATCATTCTGTGCATTTTGTTTGTTTTAGAATATAAGTTATTAAGTAAGTTGTTATTTTCCTACATTAGAGTAAACGAGCTTATTAACGAGCTCGAGCCGAGCTTAAGCTCGTTTAGGCTTGTTAAGAATTAAACGAGCCGAGCCCGAGCCCAAGCCGAGCCTGTATATTTCTTAACGAGCCCGAGCCGAGCTTAGGTCCATAAAGCTCGTAACGAGCCGAGCCCGAGCCGAGCCCTATATATTTCTTAACGAGCCCGAGCCGAGCTTGGTCAGGCTCGGGCTCGGCTCGGCTCGTTTGCACCCCTATGAGCATACCCAACTTTTGCATGTTTCTTCAACCTTTCTTTAATCGATCAGTAAGACCACCGCCAGGGACTCTGCCCCTTAGACCCTGCAAGGGGCATGATCGCATTGACTCTCGTATTTCATCGTGTCTAAGATCAAACTTGTCTAATATATAAGTGTGCACTCTGCACCACCTAACTTGTATTAAATTGTAAATTGAATCTCCATTGACACTTATGTTTATTCAAATTACTAAATAGTCGGTGACACTAAAATCACCAACAATCCTCCCATATTTTAGTGTAACCCATTAAGTTAAACAAACCAAAACTTGTACATAAATGAAAATATCAAATCCATCGAATTTTCAAGTTAGCACACATTGCAAATACTTGATAATGAGAGTGTCCTAATAATTAAACCCATCAACCTATTTAAATGCCTAAAGATGAATACATACAAATTTATATACTCGTCTAATAAAATAAAAACTTGACATAGTTATAAACATGTGTGTATGGATCCTCTCATGATCGTATAAAGGCGAAGTCCCCAACCTTTTGAAGTGCGACTACATTTCACAATCACATATGTAATTTATTGACATCATGTACTTGCAATACATTTCACCAAAGTAATTATTAAGCAGCTAAACTTCAATTTAACAACTACACATTCAAACACATATCTAAGATGATTCAAAATGTGTTCCAACCGAGAAGTGTGAGTTTTCCATATTGAATTAATCCCTTGATTTTGTATTAGAGGTAATTAGGTGTCTCATGATTATGGGTTTAATCACATCTAATTGATGACTTGTGCACCAAGTATTTGGTCAATCCTTTAGTCAAATAAACTGCCAAGTTATGTTGCATTCTAACAAACTCAACTAAAATTACAATATTCGTGCATGATTAATTCTCTCCATTCTATGTCTAATGATTATGTGTCTAGACTTGCCATATGGGCTTGGTTGCATGCCTTAATCAGAGTGGCAATACAATCACAATGGTTGGAAATGGGTGCAATTGGAAATGGCTTTAACCATAATAGAATATCATAAACTAAATTTTTTAACCACTCTGCCTCTTTACAGGTAGCAGCTAATGCAACAAATTCAAATTCCATTATTGAGTTTGTAATATAAGTTTGTTCTTGGATGCCCAAGAGATGACACCAACCCCAAGCAAGAATACTCAACCACTCGTGGTAGAACGATTCTCCATGTTGGATATCCAACTCGCATCCGAATAGCCTTCTAGAAGGAGGTGCAAACCCCTTGACCCTCAAATTTTGTCATGTTCAGGATCAAAAATTTATTATAAACTAATTTACACTCGAATCCACCCAGCTTGTATTAGATCATATTTTAAATCCTCATTGGCACTTTTGTTTATACTAATTACAGTAAAAGGCTAGTAACATCAAAGTCACCAAAATTATATAAGATGAACAATTATTAAGTTCACTAACATATATAAGGAATCTAAAAGCAAAAGAAATTAAATGTGAGGCTTTCATGGCATTGGACCGCAAAATAGTGAAAGTACATATCACCAAGTTGATTTCAAATTTTATATGATAAATACATTTATCTATAAATAAATATAGGTTTTTAGAGTGAATTAGAAAATAATTCATGTGTTATATTGTAAATTAAAATTTTGTCCCAATTTTACTTTTTGTTACATAGATAGTCCATGTTGTTTCGTTTTCTAGCATTTTTAATCCTTATGCCGCTAAATCTAACTTTTTTATGGAATTGCTTTTTTGAAAATGACTAGTTAACCCTACTATCAAACCCAAAATTATAATATTCCATAGGGACCGAATTTGTTTATTGCTCGATGTTGTTATCCTATTTTATTTAATAAAACCTTAGTTAAGAGGCAATGTATGCTTGAAACCCTAAAAAGTGATGTTTATTCTTTCTAGAGTTGAGAATTGAGATCGACTTATTTGTATGAAAATCCATATATTAAGGACTTGTGTTTATCTATGTTTTTTTTACCAAATCTATCTAACATGATTGTCTTACATGACCATGAAATGAATATATAGAAAATAACTCTTTTTGAATGTCCACCGAGCATAATCTTTGCCTCCCCTTTCATTTCTCCCCATTCAGTATCTTTAGGGTTTTGATTCTTTTCTCCTTCAAGATCATGTTAAAATCTAGTTCACCTATATCTGAATCTTTTCCTTCGCCACGTATGCAACTAGCTTTCACTGAGATTTTGTATGTTTAGCATGTGGATGATGCAATAGATCTTCGTTAAGATGATTCAACTAGATTCCGTGGTGGCAAAATAAAGCTAACATAAAATTGTAATTTTCATTATATCACAAAGATCATGTACTAGCTCTTTAATTCATACTCAATTTCTAGTTTAAAAGATGGTATTTGAAAGTTAAGAGTAAATTACAAACTTGGTGAAATTGTAAGGTTGGTGCAAGTTTCATTTTTATCGTAAAAACATCATTGTGGTTTCATTTTGTTGTTGATATAGTATATGGGTTGTTAAATCTAACTAACAAACTGTCATATATATAAAATGACAATATTAGCCTTATTATTATTATATTAAGTGCCCACATCCACCTCTTTCACTTGAAACATTCTCTTCCTCCTCCCAATTTTCCTTTCCGGCAACCCTGCTTCCCCTCCTATCAACAACAAAAATATACTCCTAGAAAAATGAAACATTGACATCCTCTTATTATCGACGTCACCCAAAACTGCAGCCTCTATTTCAATAATAAAAAATTAAAGTACATAGTGTTATATATCGACACCATCTATACGAATATACATAATAAGATGTAAATAAATGTAATTTGATTAGGTGTTAATGAATTCAAGCGTTTCCGCAGTTAGGTTTAATCATCGATAAGAAACATGTGATGGGGGTTGGGTCTAACGGACCCTTTGGAATAACAAATAAATAATAAAAATAAACTAAACTAAGAAATGGTTGCCTAAGAAAAGTGTAACAGGCAGACTTAATGACCCGAAGACCAAACTTGCAACAAATTAAAACAAAAGGTAGAGTCAATGTTACCTAAAAATTTGATTGAACTTATAATTTTAACTATACCAGGACTATTTTTGTAAATTACTCTAAAACTTATCTATTTATTCATTAAGTTAGTTGTTCATTCATTTTCACACATTTGTTTGATTGAAGAGTATTGGGTTAGATTTAGATGTGTGCATTTGGACTGGACCCTCAAGCACAATCCTCATGATGTCAAGATATTGAAAGTCCGTAATTGGGCCAAAATCTTTGTAAGCTAGACAGGTCCCGAACCGATTAAATGATGTTTCATGTGGATCGGTTATCTTGTACTTGTTTTGGACCTTTGGGATTGAATTTGTTTAATTTTTATGTAATCTATAATGTTTAATATTGTACCAATTCTAAAAGTAATCATAATACATTAATAATTATTACAAATTGTTAATGTATACTAAAGGAATGATGCATGATTACCTTGTTATGTATTTAACTAACAATGTACATAGTATTTTTCTTTATCAAAATAATAAAAAACTTGGACCATCGTTCTGGTTCCGGTCCTTAGCCTCTCAGACCCAAGCCATCAAAACTAGAACATGACTTTTTCAAACCATATTATTGAATATTAACCATTCCTTGGCCAAAACTATATTTTCTTAGATTATATTTTCTAGGTAAGCAATGAGTATCTCCAACTCAAATTTAATGGTTTTATTTTTAATCAAAGTTGTTGGTAGCTATGTTCCAAATCACATGTTGTATGTTATTTCAATTTGGCACAAGACTTTTGGGCCTTAATTACTTAACAAACATAAATGAAATAAACATAAACTAATTATTAGAAGATGTATTTTACAATTATTTAAATCCTATTTATTTTGAGCAAGGGGAACTATTATGGGCGTCAAAAGCTCCAAAGTAGAAAATAACATTCTCTAGAAAAACAAAATCAATATATCTTTTTTTTTTAATATTCCAGCTAGCTTTCAGCTTGTTTTTACCAAATGCTATTTTTTATCAGTTATAAGCTAGCTTTTCAACTAGTCTGTCAAACATAACCTTAGTAATAAAGGCATTGACTTGCATGCTTTTTGCTCTAAAAATTTGTGATGACCACAAGAATACTTCGTTTTAGAATGATATTTGGATAGGAGAAGTTTCGTTAAAGCTCTTTTTAGTAGAGTGTACAACCTAGGCATCAACAATCAAGTCAAAGTCGAAGGAAAAAAAAACGAATGATGTGTGGTTAATTTGTTTGCATAGGCAGCCAAGGGGGACGAATTTGAGCAATTAGAGGATCTTTTAGGCCTTATGCAAAATACAATGCTTTCTAATCAAATGGACAAATGACCTTGGGAATTTGATCCCGGAGGAGTCTACACAGTTGCCTCGATTAGGCATCAATACACAAAAGCACCTTAGTGATGGATGGCAACCTTACAAAATGGAATACACTTGATTTGATTAAGGTTACCATGCTTGAATGAAGATTCAACCCGAACAAACTGGCAGTGAAAGTTAACATTGACAGGAGTGGAATTGATATTGACTCACTTATATGCGGAAATTATGGGTCAGACGTGGAGTATTTAAACCATACTTTTTTCATGTGCTTCATGCTGGTCGAGATATGCTCTCAAATTGCGTTATGTGGGAGGTTAGTAGGCCAGGTGTTATTAATTATGGTAAATTACAAACATGGGTGTTGGAGGTTGATCTTAATCTTTTGCAAAGAAAATGTTTACATGCGGTCTTTGCAACTATGTTTTGGGCGTTTTGGAGATTTCAGAATGACACGATATTCGGAATGGGTAAACATAAAAAGTCTACTATCTTAGATTTCATTGTCACATAGTATTTTTTTTCTGGTTGTCTAATAGATGCAATAAACTAATTATTAATTGGGTCAATTGGCTTCAAAGTCCTCTCAATATAACAAACTAGTGGGTACTTCTTGCCTAGCGTCTTGCTAGGCTTTTTATATAATTCCGCCATTTCAAAAAAGATTAAACCAACTCATTAGTTGCAAAAACGACATCTGTTGAATCCTCTAAAGTCTAAACCATACCTTTAAAAAAATATATATTTTAAAATTTAAACATATAATAAATGATCTACAAGTCCCCAGTTGAATCCTCTAAAGTCTAAACCAACTCATTAGTTGCAAAAACGACGTCTGTTGTAGAAAATAACATCGAATTCTCGATCAGAAAATTTACTTAATTTGAATCCCTTTGACGCCACCATTAGACTTGGTCTTTAGACGTGGCCACCTTTTGAAAACTCACCTATCTAAAATCCTAAATGTCAAATATAGAGTGCTGCAATAGTAGTCGTGGTTTCGCCATATTTGGATCATATCGGTTAGTCTTTTGATCTCTTTTAAACTTTTATTGATAACGGTATTGTCTTAATTAAATGTTTTTTTTTTTTTTTTTTGTTTCTAGCAACGGACTTTCAAATGAGATGTTTTCTATAACGATAAACCTTTTAAGATATGATTATAGTCTTATACTGTTTTATAAAGAATATTTTTAAATGAGATAATTTCTTTTATATTAATTAATAAGGGCAAATATAGGAAATGGCAATGAATATCATTTATTCATTTATATAGCATCCTATTAATATATATGTTCTATAACGACCTTGTATTATGAAATTTTTATTCCGCTATAATAATGTCATCTTATTGCAAAACAAAACAGATGTTACTGTGTAATCTTTAGTATTTTTAAAGTACAATATTCGTTTTAGACAAAAATTAAGTACATGATATTCTAAGTTGATACGTTTTTTAAAATATAATATTCAAATACAATTTAAGAATACAATATTATGATAATAAGTCAAATAAAATATTGTAATAAATAAATATAGAAAGTATGTTAAAAAAAACCATTTTTGTATGTGTCCCTTCTATCAAATACAACAATGAAACCAGTATATTTAAAAAGGTTAAATAAAGGAATAGTACTAGACCTACCAATTGATTTAAAGATTATAAGTAGTTGTCCAACGTGGTTACCGGTGGGAATCTAAGTGAATTAAACATTATGACACCCATAAAGTTTATGCTAATTTTTCAAAAGATCATTTAGTATAAATTTATATATACACAAATATTTATTTCTTCTCATAACATACCTTGTTATCGATGAGTCTTATCAATGTCGACTTTTATATAAGTTTTTCTAACAATCAAATTTTTATAAATAAAACTAGCAAATAGCTTTCCAATCTGACTTAATGGCTCCAGAAAGATGAAGTTCTTGCTGCCTCACACTTGTAGAACATCTTCTAGCACCACCATTCTCTTTAAGAACTCTTCTCAAATGATCAAAAGCACCAAAAATCACCCAATGGAGCCAGGAGAGAATTTGAGGCGTTTCTGGAGGTTGAGGGGTGTCAAATGACGGCTACCTAGGGTTTTGTGTCCTTAAAAACAGCTCAAAACCCGAAATCTAGGCTTTGGTGCAAACAACGACAGATAGCGTTAGTATCCTTATGATAGCGATGCTATCTCAAGAATGTGCCAACCCACTGCACAGACTAGCATAGCGTCGCTATCTCACCCATAACGTCGCTATCCTCCTTTTCAACATTTCTCAAAACTTAGTTCTTTTTAGATCCAAACTTGGTCATTCTGGGAACAGTGTCTCACACTAAGGGTAATATGTGATGAACATAATCATCCACCTACACAATATATGGAGGATCAACCATTTGTAAGATAATTATTTGTTGATGAGTCTCGTTTGGTGGCAGATTTAACAAGAAAGAATGTGGCTCTACATATATCCTATCAACACTAAAGGAGCAAAATGAAAATAATGTGTCGACACTTAAAACAATATACAATGCATAACAAAATATTCACATGGACGAGCAAACATGAATAACTCCAATGCAAGTTCTTATGTCTCTTTTCCATGCCAATGATTATATTTATAAGTTTACTACAGGTGATTCAAATGAGTTAGAAAATCTATTTTTCGTTCATCCAATGTGGTGGAAGATATGGCGTGCATTTCTACATGTGTTAATAATAGATGCCACGTACAAAACCAACAAATACAATAAGTTGTTTGTTTAGATTGTTGGTGTAACCTTAACTCAAAAAACATTATGTGTAGGTTGTCTTTATGTGTAGAAAAAAGGAGGCCAACTATACTTGGGCATTAAATTTTCTAAAGTCGACACTTGATAACTGTATGCACCCACGTGTAATAAATACTGACAGAAAGTTCGCACTCATGAATGTATGCAAAACATTTTTTGGATACTACGCAACTACTTTGTAAATGACATGTTGAGCAAAACATTGTGAAACATTGTAAGGCATTTATCAGGTTGCAATACGATTTAGACTCTTTTAGATCACTGTGGAAGTTACTAATTGAGTCTCCAACATGGACAACATATAAGGAAAACTACAAACGACTTCAGTTAATGTTGATAAAATATCCATGTAAGCTTGTTTTATTAACTATATTTCTAAATCATAACAATTCTATTGTTATTTACGTACTTATTTGTTCAATTGTTTTACTTTTAAGGTGTTTTAAGTTACGTAGAGCAAACTTGGATAAACGAGTACAAATAAATGTTTGTAAATTTATCAACATCTTAATTTTGGAAACCACACAACCAATAGAGTTGAGAGTCAACATACCAAGTTAAAGAAACATTTGGACTCTGCAAATTCTAACTTTGACAAATTTGTGAAATTGATTAATCAAATCCTGCAATCACAACTAACTTCAATCAGTGAAAGCTTTGAAAAAAGTAGAATTTTCCGCTATAATCAACACATTTGTTGTGTTTCATACAATTGCTTGGTTTTGTTATGAACGAAACTTTTGATATAATATTAGGAGAGCTTCTGTAAGAACCTGCGAAAAAGTTGTAAAGGGTAAAACCGTCTTTTGACACGTTGTACGACTATTATGTAAAATAATATGTATTTATGAAATTATAATATAGGAAATAAGAGATTATATGAAATTTGGAATTTTGTCGCGTGAATAGTGAAATATGACCAAAAAGGGCAAACTGGTCATTTTACATGGAAATGACCAAAATGTCAAGAAAAATGTTAAGTTGGAAGAGTTATGACCTTTGGACCATTTTTGTGGAAGAATTGGAAGGTTAGGGACCTAAATATAAAGTTTTTATAAAAACTACATATATATATTAAAGGATAGTTATTTCCTCCATTATGTAAGAAAACAATAGAAGTCTCTAGAGAGAACTAGAGAGAGCGAGAGTGTGCAGGAAGAACACGAGATGAAGAAGAAGAGATCAAGAAATTGGCCAAGGGAATCAAGAAAGGATTGGAATTGGTGATTCCAAAGTTAAAGAAGGTAAGGTTTCCTTTGTTTCTAACCTAGGTTTTTGGGTGTATGCTTGAATTGGTTCTTGAATGGAATTGAAACTGCAATTTCAGTTAAAAATCATGTGGGTTAAGTAGCTAATGCTTCCAATAAGTCATTAGTTAAGAATTTAACTCTAAAACATAGAAGTAGATTGCTATTCTTGAGAAATTTCAAGTTTGGTCAAGAACTTCAATTCTTGCATTTGATTGATTCAGACGATTTTAATAGCTTAAAACCTTGTACTAATGGAGGGTTTTAGTCAAGGAACAAACCCCATATGATTAAGACATAGATTAAGGACTTAATGGGTGAAAACTGCGTGCTACAGTGCATTGCGTGCTACAGTGCCCTTCAGACAGGGACCAAAAATGTTAAAAATGTTAGAAATCCAAACGCTAGAAACCATAGCTAGACATGTCCGATTGATCTGAAATTTTAGCCATAACCCTAAAATGGTATAAGAACATGTCGGGAATGGTCAAATACGTAATCCGACCTTGCGGAAAAGTCACTGTAGCGGCAGTGGCTAAAATCACTATTCACGTCAAAACTTGATTTTTAGAATTTGAGCTAGACGTGTCCAATGAACTCCAAATTTGAAACACAAGTCTAATATGGCCTAAGATTTCATGGAAAAGAGTCGGAACTGAAATACGACCCCTCAGGGGTACTGTAGCAATATACGCGTATTTCGGAGAAAACCGTTAAACGAGTTTATTAATGGCTATACATTTATTATAACCTAGAGTTATGTTATATGAGACTTTAGCATTATAGAGTTAATTATATTGGGTATTTATATATACTACTTGTATAGGTGGTGCTTCAAACGTTATTGAGCACGGGAAAGGAAAAGGCGTACGTGAAGCCTAGTGAACCGTAGTAAAACCAATGTGAGTTTTATGAGGATTTCTATAGTACATAGCAATATGTTATTTTCAGAAAAGTAAGATTTCCAAATGTTTATAAATACTAAAGTTTGGAAAATAGTTTTGAATGAAGCTCTATACAAGGGCTTAGTGTTTAAAACAGATTTTTAAAGTATGGTTTGCAAGGTATTTTGAAAGAAGTTCCTTATGGGAACTAAGTTGTCAAAATCAGTTTTTTTTAAAGTATTTTCAGTAAAGAGTTATAAAATGTTTGAGTAAGAGTTGTTTACAAATTGTGTCCCATTTTGACCAATTTGAGATGAAATGAAGTAAGAATTAAAGAAAGAAAGAAGTATGAGCCAGTTGTCCGGACTAGGATCACCCACATAATCGGGGGATCAGAAGACACTACTGGGATGGTACCTCCCGTCGCGAAGTAGTTGTCTAGCTTAGTATACCCTTGTGCTTGAATTTGTTCCAAGTCACAAAGGGGAGACAGAATGAGCATAACCGAGTGGGCGGATCTGTTCTGTCCCGCGAGGGGAGCTAGTAGAATGAATTAAAATAACTTAATTCATGAGTTTCAGTTGGTCACAAGAAAAAAGAGAAAGAAAGCAGTTTTGAGAAAGAAAGCATTTTTGTTTTAAAGCTTAAAAGTAAAGATAGTAAGACATTTTGAGATTTATGATATAAATCAGTTTTGAGCAGTGTACCTTTAATATTTCAAGTTTGGAATAGAAAAGTTTTGGGTCTAAACCCATATTACTCACAAGACTTTAGGTCTCACGTATACTATGTTTTTGAAATGCTATGTACTTAGGTGAAGGGAGCGAAGGTTGCAGTTGGGACCGTTTTGTACACTGTAAGTTTAAATTATGGTTATCTGTATTGAGTCTGTAATACCCCTCGAGTTTAAGTTTGTAAAATAAAACAAAAATTTAAGTGGCTATTTTATAGTCACGAGTTGTAAAATATGTTTGAAACTGTATTTTTATTTTTAAATATGGTTTGAGAAATTAAATATGGTTTGAGAAAAGGGGTGTTACAGTTTTGGTATCAGAGCCATAGTTTAAGCGAATTAGGTTGGAATACCATCCTAGGCTTAAACTAGCAAGAGTAGTAGTAAGTTTCCTTAGTAATATAGGAGGCATAGAGTGAGTATGACTGTTATAAAAGTGCAGTCAAGATAAGGAGATAACATGCTACCGCTTACGAAATACTATATAGAATTGTATATTAAACCGATAATTTGTTCATCTATATAGTAATGGAAGGCAGAAGACAAGCTGACAGGGGTGAGGGCAGTCACACTTCCTCAAGAGGAAGTGAACCACATGTTATTCGAAATGATGAGACTGAGCCAAACCCACCACCACAACCTGTCACTATGGAGGCAATTCAGTTTCTAATTGATAACTTACGAAATGAGTTGAGACAAGATGTGAACAACATAATTGATGGTCGAATGGGTGAACCCAGAGCCCAATCTTCGCAAGAAGTCTCTAAAAAGGCAACCGAGGAAGAAGGTAGCGGAGAAAACAAGAAGGAAGAAAAGGGCTGCTCCTTTAAGTCCTTCATGGCTTGTAAACCGCCCGAATACCATGGCAGTTTTGAGCCGAAGGTGACAATGCGATGGGTCCGAGAGATCGAACAAGTGATGCAAGCAAGTAAATGTGGAGAAAAAGATCGGGTCAATTACGCCTCTCGGCAGTTGAAGGATGATGCTCTGGTGTGGTGGAACACCAAATACGAGAGTTTGGGAAAAGATGTAGTATATGGTTGGTCATGGGCGGAGTTTGTCTCGTGTCTCAAAGATAAATTCTGTCCCATGCGAGATTTGGAGAAAATGAACGAAGATTTCTTAACAATAAAGAAAGGGGACTTGACGGTGGACGAATATACGAAGAAGTTTTGCGACATGTTACCTTTTGTGGGGGAGTCTTACCCCAGTGAGCGGTCCCGAATTAACGTTATATCCGGGGTTTGCCATGGAACTATGAGTTAGAAGTAAAGAAAGCCGAAACGCTAGATGGGGCGATCAATGCTGCCCGAACTGTGGAAGATGTTGGAAAAAGAAGGAAGGAAGAAGGACCTGGTTTTAGTGACAAAAGAAAAGCAGTTAGTAGCAGTGGGAACATAAAGAAGAAAGGGAAGATGAGTTCAAGTCAGAGTCGACAGGGAAGTGTAAAGAAGTGTGAGAAATGTGGGAAAGAGCACGGTGGCGAGTGCCGAGCGGGATCAAACGCCTGTTTTAATTGTGGCGGACTTGGTCACAAAACGAAAGACTGCAAAGCCAAGAAAGCCAGTGAAGTGGAGTGCTTTTCATGCCATCAGATGGGGCACTATAGTTTCAACTACCCAAACAAGGGAGGAGAAACTGTGGTGTCAACAGCTCAGAAGAAGACAGAACCCCAGAAGATGAAGACTAGAGCTTTTCAGATCACCAGGGAAGAAGCGAAGGAGACTCACGATGTGGTCTCAGGTATACTACTAATCAACTCGACACCTGCATATGTCTTGTTTGATTCCGGGTCTACATATTCTTTTGTGTCCCATGGGTTTGGAGCTAGATTAAAAGTCCCATTAGAATTGTTAGATCTAGTTTTTGAGGTAGAAGTGGCGGACGGGAAATTCGTTGAAGTTCAGCATATGTATCGAGATTGTGAACTTGATATTAATGGTAAGAAGTTCCGACTTAATCTCCTTCCCATTGGAATTAATTCCTTTGATGTAATAATCGGAATGGATTGGCTTGGTGCAAATGATGCGAAGATAGCTTGTGGACAGAAGAGGGTGTCTGTTAAAACCCTAGGAGCTAAGGTATACGTATATGGGGAAAGAAGAAAGCATGTGCCAAGTCTCATTAGTGTGGCAAAAGCCCGAAGGTGTATCAGGAAAGGGTGTGTATCTTTCCTGGCCTATGTGTTGACTGAAGACAAAGTAAAACAGACGTACAAAGACATAGAAGTAGTAAAAGAATTCCCAGAAGTTTTCCCAGATGAATTACCAGGCTTGCCACCAGAACGGCAGGTTGAATTCCGGATAGATCTTGTTCCAGGAGCTTCCCCAATAGCCCGGGCACCGTACCAGTTAGCACCAACAGAGATGCGGGAATTAATGTCCCAGTTGCAGGAGTTACTAGATAAAGGTTTCATCAGGCCTAGTTCTTCTCCGTGGGGTGCCCCAGTTCTGTTTGTGAAGAAGAAAGATGGGTCAATGCGAATGTGCATTGATTACAGAGAATTGAACAAGATTACTATCAAGAATCGTTACCCGTTGCCCAGAATAGACGATTTGTTCGACCAGTTGCAAGGAGCAGATTATTTCTCAAAAATTGATTTGAGATCTGGGTATCACCAAGTCAGGGTAAAAGAAAGTGATGTAGAAAAGACGGCGTTACGTACACGATACGGGCATTACGAGTTCCTAGTAATGCCATTCGGTCTTACGAACGCACCAGCGATTTTTATGGACTTAATGAATCGGGTCTGTAAACCATTCCTAGACCGATTTGTTATAGTGTTCATAGATGACATACTGATATATTCAAAGAATAAAGAAGAGCATGCGAGTCACTTGCGAGCAGTACTTGAGACCTTGAAGCGAGAACAACTATATGCAAAGTTCTCCAAATGTGAGTTTTGGATGCGAGAAGTGCAGTTCCTTGGACATGTTGTTTCTATCCAAGGTATAAAAGTTGATCCAGCAAAAGTTGAAGCAGTGATGAAATGGGAGCCACCCAAGACGCCAACAAAACTTAGAAGTTTTCTCGGTCTTGCCGGGTATTACCGAAGATTCATCCAAGATTTCTCCCGTATAACAGTGCCACTTACACGATTAACCCGAAAAGAAGAGAAATTTAGATGGCAAGAAAAACAAGAAAGAGCTTTTGCTACATTAAAAGAGAAGTTGTGTAACGCGCATGTCCTTACATTACCAGATGGGACAGAAGATTTTGAAGTGTACAGCGATGCCTCGCATCGGGGGCTTGGCTGTGTATTGATGCAAAGAGGAAAAGTTATAGCATACGCTTCCAGACAGTTGAAAGATCCAGAGAAAAAGTACACAACCCGCGATCTAGAACTTGCAGCGATCGTATTTGCCTTGA
The DNA here is from genome assembly GCA_023525715.1 of Cichorium intybus. NCBI lineage: Eukaryota > Viridiplantae > Streptophyta > Magnoliopsida > Asterales > Asteraceae > Cichorium > Cichorium intybus. The sequence continues at coordinate 13,060,340 of CM042012.1, read as the reverse complement.
AGATTTGGAGACATTATTTGTATGGTACAAAGTGCAAGTTATTCACCGATCACAAGAGTTTGCAGTATGTGTTCACTCAAAAAGAGTTGAACATGAGACAGAGTAGATGGCTAGAGCTGATCAGTGACTATGATTGCGACATTATATACCATCCGGGTAAAGCAAATGTAGTAGCAGATGCATTAAGTAGAAAAGCTCTTGAGAAAAGAATCAAGGCAAGGTCGATGCGCATAGAATTGGTGTCCAGTATTATAGAGCAGATTAAAGCAGCTCAGCAGAAAGTTGAAGAAAGTGGAAACTTAAAAGATGAAAAACTAGGAAAAGACATTCAGTTTAAGACTAATAGTCAAGGATTAAAGACCTTCAAGAACCGCATTTGGGTACCCAAGATAGGAGGATTAAGAAAGCTGATTCTAGAAGAGTCGCATAAGTCAAAGTATTCCATGCATCCAGGGAGTACCAAGACTTATCAAGATCTGAAAAGACAGTATTGGTGGCCTGGAATGAAGAAGAGGATAGCTAAGTACATCTCCAAGTGTGTTATATGTGCACAAGTCAAGGCGGAACATCAGGTCCCGCATGGGGATGCTCAGTCATTGCATATTCCAGCCGGAAAGTGGGAAGATGTAACCATGGACTTGGTTGTCGGGTTACCGAGAACGAGAAGCTGTCATGATAGTATATGGGTCATAGTGGACCGATTGACCAAGAATGCACTATTTCTAGCCATAAAAGAAACTACTCCATTGGAGCAGTTAGCCCAGTTGTATACAGATGAAGTGTTAAGAAGATATGGTGCACCGTTGTCTATCGTGTCAGACAGAGACCCCAGATTTACCTCTAACTTTTGGAGAGCTTTACAAGATAAAATGGGGACGAGAATTCAGCTAAGTACAGCGTATCATCCACAAACAGATGGTCAGAGTGAACGAACAATCCAGACATTAGAAGACATGCTACGGTCATGCGTGATGGAATTTGGAGGCAGTTGGGATGAACACCTACCATTAGTGGAGTTTGCATACAATAACAGCTACCATTCTAGCATTAAAATGCCACCCTTCGAGGCATTGTATGGTAGAAAGTGTAGAACTCCTCTATGCTGGTTGGAGGCGGGTGAGACTAAGCTTACAGGGCCAGAGATTGTTAGAGTAACTAATGAGAAGATTGGGGTAATTCAAGCCAACATGAAAGCAGCACAAGATCGGCAAAGGAGTTACTCAAATCTAAAGAAGAGACCATATGACTTGCAAGAAGGAGATTTGGTGATGATAAAAGTGTCGCCATGGAAGGGAGTGGTCAGATTTGGCAAGAGAGGAAAGCTGAGCCCAAGATACATTGGACCTTTTAGAATCCTGAAGAGAGTTGGGTTACAAGCGTACAAGCTGGAATTACCACCCGAACTTAGTGGAATACATGATACTTTTCATGTATGCTACTTGAAAAAGTACTTTGGTAAAGAAGAGTTAGTAATACCATACAAAGACTTAAGAGTGGAGACTCCTAGCAAACTAATTGAAGAACCTGAAGCGATTCTAGAGATGCAGACTAAGAAGCTAAGGAACAAGGAGATTAACCTTGTACTAGTCAAGTGGAAGCACCCATTAGGGTCAAACCTAACTTGGGAGACGCTAGAAGAAATGAAGAGAAGATATCCGAATTTCACAGATTACGAAAAGATTCCGAGGACGGAATCCGCTTAAGGAGGGGTGACTGTAAGAACCCGCGAAAAAGTTGTAAAGGGTAAAACCGTCTTTTGACACGTTGTACGACTATTATGTAAAATAATATGTATTTGTGAAATTATAATATAGGAAATAAGAGATTATATGAAATTTGAAATTTTGTCGCGTGAATAGTGAAATATGACCAAAAAGGGCAAACTGGTCATTTTACATGGAAATGACCAAAATGTCAAGAAAAATGTTAAGTTGGAAGAGTTATGACCTTTGGACCATTTTTGTGGAAGAATTGGAAGGTTAGGGACCTAAATGTAAAGTTTTTATAAAAACTAAATATATATATTAAAGGATAGTTATTTCCTCCATTATGTAAGAAAACAATAGAAGTCTCCAGAGAGAACTAGAGAGAGCGAGAGTGTGCAGGAAGAACACGAGAGGAAGAAGAAGAGATCAAGAAATTGGCCAAGGGAATCAAGAAAGGATTGGAATTGGTGATTCCAAAGTTAAAGAAGGTAAGGTTTCCTTTGTTTCTAACCTAGGTTTTTGGGTGTATGCTTGAATTGGTTCTTGAATAGAATTGAAACTGCAATTTCAGTTAAGAATCATGTGGGTTAAGTAGCTAATGCTTCCAATAAGTCATTAGTTAAGAATTTAACTCTAAAACATAGAAGTAGATTGCTATTCTTGAGAAATTTCAAGTTTGGTCAAGAACTTCAATTCTTGCATTTGATTGACTCAAACGATTTTAATAGCTTAAAACCTTGTACTAATGGAGGGTTTTAGTCAAGGAACAAACCCCATATGATTAAGACATAGATTAAGGACTTAAGGGGTGAAAACTGCGTGCTACAGTGCATTGCGTGCTACAGTGCCCTTCAGACAGGGACCAAAAATGTTTAAAATGTTAGAAATCCAAACGCTAGAAACCATAGCTAGACATGTCCGATTGATCCGAAGTTTTAGCCATAACCCTAAAATGGTATAAGAACATGTCGGGAATGGTCAAATCCGTAATCCGACCTTGCGGAAAAGTCACTGTAGCGGCAGTGGCTAAAATCACTATTCACGTCAAAACTTGATTTTTAGAATTTGAGCTAGACTTGTCCAATGAACTCCAAATTTGAAACACAAGTCTAATATGGCCTAAGATTTCATGGAAAAGAGTCGGAACTGAAATACGACCCCTCGGGGGTACTGTAGCAATATACGCGTATTTCGGAGAAAACCGTTAAACGAGTTTATTAATGGCTATACATTTATTATAACCTAGAGTTATGTTATATGAGACTTTAGCATTATAGAGTTAATTATATTGGGTATTTATATATACTACTTGTATAGGTGGTGCTTCAAACGTTATTGAGCACGGGAAAGGAAAAGGCGTACGTGAAGCCTAGTGAACCGTAGTAAAACCAAGGTGAGTTTTATGAGGATTTCTATAGTACATAGCAATATGTTATTTTCAGAAAAGTAAGATTTCCAAATGTTTATAAATACTAAAGTTTGGAAAATAGTTTTGAATGAAGCTCTATACAAGGGCTTAGTGTTTAAAACAGATTTTTAAAGTATGGTTTGCAAGGTATTTTGAAAGAAGTTCCTTATGGGAACTAAGTTGTCAAAATCAGTTTTTTTTTAAAGTATTTTCAGTAAAGAGTTATAAAATGTTTGAGTAAGAGTTGTTTACAAATTGTGTCCCATTTTGACCAATTTGAGATGAAATGAAGTAAGAATTAAAGAAAGAAAGAAGTATGAGCCAGTTGTCCGGACTAGGATCACCCACATAATCGGGGGATCAGAAGACACTACTGGGATGGTACCTCCCGTCGCGAAGTAGTTGTCTAGCTTAGTATACCCTTGTGCTTGAATTTGTTCCAAGTCACAAAGGGGAGATAGAATGAGCATAACCGAGTGGGCGGATCTGTTCTGTTCCGCGAGGGGAGCTAGTAGAATGAATTAAAATAACTTAATTCATGAGTTTCAGTTGGTCACAAGAAAAAAGAGAAAGAAAGCAGTTTTGAGAAAGAAAGCATTTTTGTTTTAAAGCTTAAAAGTAAAGATAGTAAGACATTTTGAGATTTATGATATAAATCAGTTTTGAGCAGTGTACCTTTAATATTTCAAGTTTGGAATAGAAAAGTTTTGGGTCTAAACCCATATTACTCACGAGACTTTAGGTCTCACGTATACTATGTTTTTGAAATGCTATATACTTAGGTGAAGGGAGCGAAGGTTGCAGTTGGGACCGTTTTGTACACTGTAAGTTTAAATTATGGTTATCTGTATTGAGTCTGTAATACCCCTCGAGTTTAAGTTTGTAAAATAAAACAAAAATTTAAGTGGCTATTTTATAGTCACGAGTTGTAAAATATGTTTGAAACTGTATTTGTATTTTTAAATATGGTTTGAGAAATTAAATATGGTTTGAGAAAAGGGGTGTTACAGCTTCAAAGGCTAAATGCTTCATAGTTAGACTCATCAGATTGTGGTTATCAACTTCGTAACAGTTGTGTGTTATCATATGGTTGCAAGCTTTCTGTCTACTCGAACTCAGGTTAGTACGTTCAACTACAACTTATAGATAATGTTTTTTAAATATTACAAAAATATTTACTATACATTTCAATGCAGGTAAAAGTATACTATTGGATTCAATAAATATCTTTTAGAGGAAGCTTGATCTTCTAGAAACCACGACTGTAGAAGATGACAACATTTGTTACGATGGTGAATTAGAAAAATTTAAAAAAAATTCAATAAGCAGTCAAACGCCAGAAAAAGTGGTATATGAGAAAGCTAATAAATATATTTGATCCACGTACAACTGAAATTGAAGAAAGAACAAAAAAGCATGTGAATCCGCTAAAGCGATCTCCTAGTACATGAATCTGACCAACACAATGACTCATATAACTCATTAAACCCGTCAGTAAAAAAATTATAGTATGTGTAATATTCACTTTGTAACTCTCCAAGCAATTGTTGTCGGATGTGTAAATGTCTTCACTATACCCTAGACAAATAGTTATTGTTCGAAACCCACCGTTTCCATCACCGATTACATCATGAGATGCATCTGAAAATTTATCGTTAGGAATGGATCATGTAGCTAATCAACCATGTCGGAGTTTATTATGTTGGATTTGAATAAAGAACCTGAAATAAATAGCTATTTTGTACGAGATTGACTTAAATGATGAACTGCAGAGACATGATCAATTCCTAACGATAAATTTTCAAATGCATTTCATGATGTAATCGGTGATGGAAACGGTGGGTTTCGAACAATAACTATTTGTCTAGGGTATAGTGAAGACATTTACACATCTGACAATAATTGCTTGGAGAGTTACAAAGTGAATATTACACATACTATAATTTTTTTACTGACGGGTTTAATGAGTTATATGAGTCATTGTGTTGGTCAGAATCACTTGCACTTGAGCGATATTAGATGAATATGCATTTGACAAGTTACTTGATTGCCAACAAGTTTCATGTGATCGTTCATTGTTTAAGTCACGAACAATCTATGATATGCTTCCTTCTTTGGAGAGTCCTGAAGAGTTTCAACTACATCCAACCATTACATTGGCACATGTAAATGACAACCACTATATTGCGATGTGTTTGAAGGAAAATTACTCAATGCCTCCTACCACAATGCATTAGAATTGCCATAAAAGTTCGTCTATATTTGCTTGGCAAACTATGTATTGGTCGTGTTCCGAATTATACAATCAACTTAGGCCTTACAGTTCTGCAATATCGTTGATGCATATCAAAGATTAAGTACGAATGCATTTCAACTTATTTTCTTTTATAATACCTATTGTTGTGTCGTATTTGAAAGAATGTATTTTAACTTACTTCTTTTATAATGTCTCTGTTGTGTCGTATTTTAACTTATCTGTTGCGTGGAAATTTGGTTGTTTAGAGTCTATATAAAAATGGCATTACATAAAAATACTTTACATAAAAATAATATAAAGAATATTTTAGTGATTAACTAATAATTGTTAATTAGAATTAGAATTATGAAAATTAAAAAAATTATAATGTTGAGATGACAACAAAAAAAAAATTGCCTAACTATTATGTAATAAAGTTATTTATTTATAAAAAAAACATAATAGTTACCTAACTATTATGTAATAATGTTATTTATTTATAAAAAAAACATAATAATTACCTCACTATCATGTAATAATTACTTGCTACTAGGGATGAGCATATACATTGGAAAAACCGAACCGAACCAAAAACCGACCAAAATCGAACCGAACTAGAACCAAATATACATATTCGATTCGGTTTTTAAAAAATGTTAGTTCGGTTTCGGTCCAATTCGATTTGGACCGGTCCGACCGGACCAATCTTAACCTTAACATTATTCTTACCCCTGACACTACTATTGATAATGAAAAATCGAACTGCTCGAAAACCGACATATAACCGTACCGAACTGGAACCGAGTACACATATTCAGTTCGGTATTTCTTTTTTCGTTTTTTGCTGTTTTTTTATTTTGTTGTAATGTTTATAGGTAATCAAGAGGGGATTAATGTATTGCAGACTTAAACCATCTGCATTAGAACTCATATATTTCTTTGAGAAATTGTATTTATTCCTACATTTTCTATGAAATGTTGACCTCTAGGAATTTGTGGGTGTTGGTAAAAAAACCTCTTTTGATTGGATATGTGTGTGTAAAGTCAAACATACACATACACAGCACACATATATGTCACCTCATTGAGGTTTATTTAAGGGTGCTACTAAATAGACACTCTATATACATTTATAAATAAAAGTCAAACATTGTTAACCAATCATATCCGTTTTTTTCGGAAAACATTGTAATTCCAACAAATAAAAAACAGTTGATCTACTTAAAATTACACACCCCCGTGATGTGATCAATCCACAGTTCCACACACATAAAAACGGTCTATTTAAGATCAACCTACTTCTTTTGAAATGATAGTATGTCCTCAGAAGTGAAAATGAAAAGTTAACTACCCGCCTTACAATGATGTACTAGTCCGTAGAGAGTAGAAAGTACTAAATCCAATGAATATTTACATCTATTTGTGCATGAAAAACACGTTATCGTTGAAATGCTAATGTAGGGATCGTCACTATAAAGAAAATAGAAAAACAAAAAGAAAAAGAAAACAAATATCAAAAAACCACCTTTCGTATCTTTGACTGTTTTCCAGCACACGGAAATTCTGATATAAACATTCCACGTCAAACCAAACTTCATCTGCGGGCCCACCAGTTACCTTATAGTCCACGGCGTCCTGAATCCAACGAATGACGCCCTGCCACCTCATCATCATCATCGGAGCCTCCCCATGATGCCGATCTTCGCCCTGAAGCAAACCGCATCATGCCGCTTAAAGCAGATGGTCCGGAAGGCGTCTCCGGTTCACTGCTAACAGGTTTAACAGTTACGTTAATCCTCCTTGAAATGGAATTTTCTGCCGGTTCTTTCGCTTTGTCTGATGGTTTACCGTTTTTCTTACGGCGGTGACCTTCAGAACGGAATAGCGACGTTATACGAGACATAAGGCCAGCTTTGCGTGCTCTACTTGTTCCGGATCGTTGACTAGCAGACTTCTCCGGTTGACTACCTTGCCCAGATGACTTCCTACGGCTACGGCACCTCTTCGATCTAACTCTGCCGATACAAGATACCTTCGGCGAAGACGGCTCCGTCACCAGAACCGTCGTCGGAGCCTTTCCGACGGAGTTTGACCGCTTCGGAAACAGCCGTATGTTAGCCGGTTTACACTGCCTTCGCTTGGATTCAACGTAAGTGATCTTTTGCGTCTTCGGCAAACCAATAATCGCAGGTTTTGATTTCACGGTCATAGAATACCGCTGCGAGTTCGAATTCGAGTGGCTAGGGTTTACATTCGGATTCAAATTCGCCGAATTAGAGTTTCCTTTGGTAGATTCCTTCCGCTCTAGAAAAGCATTCCGATCAAACCAGTCAAATTCGGCGTCCTTCGATAGCCAGAACGACTCCGGCGGAAAATCCTGTGAAACTTCAACTACCGTGCTGTGTGGAATATCCGGATCTTCCGGCGCATCTCCATGCCCATCCACGAACGTCTCGCAAGCAATCTTTCGATCGCCACCGCCAGCACCACCACCGGAGACCAAAACCAGGTTTTCCGAATCAGCCTGTTGCATTCTAGGTAAGCAAAATCCAGTTTACAAATTATGTTTGTTTGTTTGTTTGAGTAAAAGATTCTGAAAATAAAGATAATGAAAGCAAGGTTTTTATAAGAGAGGAAATATTAATTTCATGTAGTTTTTAAATTATTATTTTTTTCTTCGAACGAGACTTTTGCGTGTGCATACTCCTTTTTCTAGAAGTTTAGATATTGGCATATTGCTCTCACCGTCTCACAACTCACAATAGTTGTATTTGATCATTTTTTGTTTCACTATGTCGAATTGTCGATTAGTCATATAATTTAATCAATAAACTATAAAATACGTTAATTTGAATATACAAACTTTTAAACAAAGCTGCAATTTAATGTTAAGTTATACGAACGATAAAATAAAAGGTATTTTGTATTGAAAGTAATAAAAAATTGTAAACTATAACGATTGAAGTGAGTTCCTCGTTGTCTCCGAGTGTTTTTAAGGTAAGACATTATGTCATCTGATCTGGATATATTCTATTTCTAGAACTGAATCTTGGTTTACTCGTTTTCTCATACCATAATATCCATCACCATTCATAATTAAATATTAGATTTGGTTGTTGGATGGTTACTCTTACTCAGATGCTGTTATTTATTAAAAAAAAATTGTTTGGTATACGTATTTAATGGTATATATATAAGACCTAACAAGAATTTAAGAAGCTAGTTTAACTCAATACTATTGACTTGAATGCCATCGATTGGAGGACATATGTAAGCTAGAAACAAATAACGAGCTATGAGTTCGAGTTTGTAAAAAAAACTATGATTTGAGCTTTTAACGAGTTTTCAAATGTCTATGAGTATGTTAATATGCATTATGGTCAAGTTTTTGGCGGAAATTATTGATCATACTCAAATAGAGTTTGATTTTTTTTTTTGTTTGGAACATACTTCTAAAAGCTTGATTAAAGAATTATTGTTTTCTTAATTAGTTCTACTGTCTTAGTTTCATAAGAAGATTCAAGAATGTTAGAAGATTCAAGAACTATTCTTTGACGTTATGGCAAGAAGATTCAAGAACAAAAAGATAATGCAAATAACTATGAATAATTAAAGCAAAACCTTTGTTGGTATTAGGCTCATGGGTTTGATTTACAATGGAACTTTAACTTATTTATATTAAATCAGGTTTGAATTTTGAACCCTAACTTGTAAGTTGTTAAATGCATTTTCTAATATCTAGAGTTATAGGTGATGCTACAAAATTCCAACAATGGTAGGCATACCACTCCCTAAAACCATCATTTATTTGGGGTAAACATCTTTGAAATATTTGTAAAAATATTTTCAGAAATATTTCTGTAATTCATAAAACCCGCCGTAAGAAGTTGAAAGGGTGGTTTCCACTTTCCACGTTGATGTTAAAAGAAAGATAACGTTGCTCTATCATCGATTGGTATTTAATTATTTAATTAATGGTCTGGATAGAAAAATACATGCGTGTTCGGACAACTTTTTCCGTAATTTTTTAAATACTTTGGATAATTTAGCATTATATATATTTCTCTTAACTTTAGACTCGTTCATATTATATGTAGCATCATATTATGGAGACTTATATTAAAACGTAAGCAACCCGTAAATTTGAAAAGAAAGATCAATAAATGTTTATATCCCATACTAAAATAAGAACCCGTAATTTTGAGTCTTTATTTAGCCTTTTTAGTTATAGGTTTTTTATTTATCAAGTTTTGATATTCTCTATTAATAGTTTCTGTTTCCTTTCACTTTAGTTATTTTCCATTAATGATAAAAGCCCAACGACGCCGCTTGTATTTCTAAATTCTAAAAATCATACCTCAATGATTTTTAAAGATTCATTCTGACTACTAATCTAGTGACATCGTTATTTTATTTTTCAGATGTTACACGCGAGCAAAGAGAAAGAAAATGAAAGAATGATCAAATAAAAAGTAAAATTATGGTAAGAATGTAAGAAATTTTTTATTTACTTTTTTTTTACGAACCATCAAAATGAATAAAAAATAACATGATTCATAAAAAAAATTTCTGAAAAAACATATTGATAAATCATTTTTTAGTAAATCAAGTTTTTATTCACGTTACGGACGATTTTAGTGAATAACAACAAAATCATCGTAAAAATGAATAATTGAGTTGTTATTTCAAGAATTTTTTTTTGTGAATCATGTTATTTTTACATCATCTATTGATTCATTTTGTTGGTTCGTCGGAAAACATATAAATAAAAAACTTATTATCTTCCTACCAAAAATTTTATTTTTACCGGATCCCAATTCAAAAAAATGAATGGAAATGCGAGAGAGGCTTACTCATGAAACTCTAGTTTTAAAAAATATTCGGGCAATATTTGGCAAAGATGAAACTTTGAGTGTTTAGTTCCATAGTTTTTACAATGGGATATTGAAATTCAATCAATCCTGACGTGATTCAATTTCCGTATTCATTTGTAACCAAATGTAGAGGATTGACATGGAAGTAAATCTCAATTCTAGCACGGAGTCTTTTAATCCATGTGGTTCATACAAACCGTTCTTTTTCTAATGAATAACTAAAAGAATTTATATATAACACGGTAGAATATTTGGTGTCATTTAATATCACACCGTTATTGATTTATTAAACAATAGAGAAATTGTATTGGTTTCTAATTTTTGTTCCTAACTTTATTCCTAATCATTTGAAATGATGACAAGTAGATTAAAATATTATTAATTTTATTAAACTTTACACTTGTCATCTATTCAAATGGTTAGGAATAAAGTTAGGAACAAAAATTAGGAACCAATACAATTTCTCTAACCAATATGCTATTACGTTTGAACAAAAATTAAGAACCAATACAATTTCTCTAACCAATATGCTATTACGTTCATACGAGATGACTTCAACCATCATATTCAGAAACAAGAATCCAACATCAATTACATGTGTCATGACGTCACACATAGTTCCAATATCAAACATCAACATCAACATCAAATTATTTTAATTTTAATGCATTCATGTATTTATTTCTCTATGATATTATTGTATCAACTAAGGTATGATTCTTTATTCGGTTTTCTTCGTCCAAGTAATTATGATTAGCTACGTAGTCTGTATCGCTTTTTCTAATTAGCTGGTTTATCGAAATATAAATTCTATTAAAGTTGCATAAACATAACTTAATTCAATTAAAATTTATACTATAAGTATATAATAACAGATAATATGAAAATAATTTAAGGAGATCATCACACTTTCTTATAGAAAATGCATAATATATAATTTAATAAATATATTTAGATGCTTTTTAACAATGTATAGAATAAAGAATTTGTGGGAGTAACTACGAACAAAGCAATATCATGTGCGACTAATTTGTGTCACTTTCCCTCGGTGGTCAAACATAAAGCTACTGGCGGTGGACCAGGGTCAGCAATGGGTGGCTAGGAATATCACTCACCTTCTTTGCTTGGTTTTCTAGAATCACATATGTATTCTTTTGCACACGTTTCCCCATTGATATGTGCAAAAATGGTCCAAAAACCGATTAAACTGAATCGGATCAAACGGTTTGAATCATAACCGGTTGCTAAGTGTTAAATAGCACGTATTGGTTTAAGATATCTTTAAAAAAGAGTGATGCTAAATGTATTCTCCTTAAGATACAACCCATATGCATATGGGGTATATGTTCGTGATATGCATATGGGGTATATGTTCGTGAGAATGCAGGAGTGTGATAGGGGTATAACTTATATTTGGATTAACTTATATGGTGATAATTAATTATAAGTTGCTAAGTTGTTTTTAAAAGAAATATTTGAATTATCTTATATAAATTACTTTTGGTCAGTGTAAAATGACCAATAAGTCTTAATTTGTCTCTAAAAGTCGATAACCCCTTCTCAAACATGTTATTTATAGTAGGGGTGAGTGTGGTGCGATTTGATCTGTTACAGCTTTCATGAAGGCTTTCATTGAAGAATCGAAAGAATCTAGCCAGTCTAGGGCTGAAGGGGGGGGGGGGGGGGGGGGGGGGCTAAATGCAGAGACAAGGCAACTGAGGATAGTGACTTTTTCCTATTCCATATTCCGGTTGACCAATTCGTGCAGTATCCAATCCAGAATATAGGCTTGCTTTTGCACTCTTCTGATAGTACATTTATGCTCCTAAACCACTGAATTCAAACTCTCTATCGGATGGCAGTTTTATGTTAAAACTGTACCGAAAACTCATAGATCGGCGAGTCTGCAGACCGTCGAGAGATGCTTGCGATGGTGTTGATGAGTCTTACGGTGGTGGAAGTCAACGAAGAAACAATCGAAGCATAATTATAGTTGTTCTTGTAGGTTTTAATTTAATATAATTATAGTTTTATTCTCTTTAATTTATAAATTATATTAATTATATTTTTAATCTTTACGATATTTAATATTAATAATTACATTTATATATCCAGCATAATTATGAAAAAATAGAATAATTACATATTTAATTCCAATAGTTTTTAATTTAGGATAACTATATCTTTAGTCTTTATAAATTTTAATTTGTATTAATTATAGTTTTGATATTTTTAATGTTAATTTCAATAATTATATATTTGGTGTAGGTGGTTTTGACTTTCAAAAATTACGATTTTGGTCAATGCAGTTTATAGTTTGCATTAGTTTTGTTTTGGTCCTGAAGTACAACGATGGTCATTGAGTAATAGCAATATTACAGAAACGGTCTTTATATAATACCGATATTGAAATGGTTTTTAGGTAAGAAAAACTTACAATAATGTTCACAAATTTATCTACTAATTAATTAGCGTGATTTTGGGCAGCCTCATGTACGTTTTTTTTTCCGGGTTGTGTCACGCGGGTTGCATTGTGAATATGGATCTTTTAAGTCGGGTTTGGATCTGGCCTTCAGATCTCCTTATTCCTCTACACTTCCTGGCTTTAGCGTCTTCCACACTACCACCGCTTTAGGTTCTCTCTTCGTTCCTCTCTGCTCGCACCCAGCCTCCCCAAATGACGTTGCATCGCCGCTCCACCGCTTCTCTTCTCGGAGTCTCCGCCGGTCACCCAATCACAACTAGGTGTGGAGCCCCTAACACCGGTGTTGGAGAAGCCCGAATTTCCAGAATCGCCGTTGCCTTATTTGGACACAACCACCGGTCGCCGGACTTGTACTGGAGAAAACGATGATATTGAAGTGGACGAAGTGATTCCCCCATCGGCTGTGCCGTTTCTGGTGTTGTTTGCCTGTGGTTTCACCAACCGTGTCTTATTGCAGATCGACGGGAAGAAGCTACAATGAAGACCCTCATCTCTCTCCGCCGTCAACTCCATTTTTTCTAATGATCTGGTATGTATCTTTTACGACTTTAAAAAAGTTTTTGTCTGTTTCAGTTTTTTTATTTTTGTGGGTGACGATTCAGTTCTTTAAAGTTGTTTTTACCTATAAGTACGTGTGTGCATTTGTATTTCACAAACTTGATATTCTTTGGGTTCTTCTTTGTTGTGTTGCATATGGTATGTGATGCAGGCTCAGTTTTTGTGAGTACCGGGTTATATATAATTTGATGAGTATATTCCATGGTTTTAGAAAAAGGGGAGCATAGTGGTTTTCCCCTGTTTTTTATTCTCTACTGAAAACTCTTTACCCGTTTTATTAATTTTTTTCTTGGTCTCTATTGCAGAAACTCAAATCTCACTCATTGTTTCTTTTACATTTTGTAAGTATTCAGATATCAGATTCTACATTTGGTAAATCCTCATACGTTGCTTATTTGTTTCTTTCCAATCTCATCTTCTTTTATATTTATGCTATAAGAACGAAGTTGTGTTTGGTATTCAATAATCAGTTCATCAATCTCATAGGAGAGATTAGCGAGACAGACGAGTAGGAGAGACGGAAAGATCGTCATCGGAGCAGCCTTTGCTGCTGTGCATTTGGGCGAACGAAAAAGACGTCGGAGCAGCGAAACCCGCCGCTGGAGACGTCGGAGCAGCGAAAACCGCCGCTGCCAGCGACGGTTGCTGCTGGTGTTGGCGGGGGTCGGTTGTGGTGACTAAAAACTGATTCCCTTTTGTCCGATTTTCGAATGGGAATTAATAAACCAGATGGTATGTGGTTTTTTTCTTAAAGTTGATGATTTTATTTTTATCTTACAAAGTACATTGCTATAGTCAGGTTTGTCATACATCACAGCTTAGCAAGTAAGATCCAATTCCTTTTTCTATCACCATCTCTTTTGTATCTTTTTAAATTTTATCATTTATCATTTATCATTGATCGTGATTCGTGTCTAATGTTTATATGAAATTTTTTAAGGTTTCAAGTGATGAAGCTATTGAAACCGCAAAGCTTCTTGTTCTTAAAGAAGGATTGCTTGTAAGTTAGAGTTTTAATTTAATCAATATGAGCATAGATAAATAGTACAAGTCTGTTCAGTTCATTTAGATGATCATTTCCAAGGGGTATTTTAGCAATTTAACCCCACTGCTTCCAGGTGGGAATATCATCTGGTGCTGCAGCTGCAGCTGCAATCAAAATTGCCAAAAGACCAGAAAGTGCTGGAAAGCTTATTGTTGTAAGTTTCTTGAATTTCTCTATTTAGTCCTTCTTTTTGCATCAAGTCAAAAAGGAAACATACTTAAATATAGCTTACTATATTAAGTTCTGTCCCCATTAATTCTAATATCAAGTAAACAATAAAATAAAGTTGGACAATTATGTCAATAATTTCACAGGTGTAAGCTTCTCATAAAATTAACTTTTTCATGAACACATCATAGCTATTTTTTTCAGCATACCCATATGTGGCATTTCCATATTGATTATTTGGTGATATGAATTTTATGTAATATTAAATTCAGGCTATTTTCCCGAGTTTTGGGGAGCGATACTTGTCTTCAATCCTGTTTGACTCGGTTCGACGAGAGGTGGAGACCATGGCTTTTGAGCCTTGAAAGTCTGAAGTACGATGTATTGAGAAAATCGAAGTAACAATGCTATAACTGGGTGTTTTTTTGGAAGTACAATGCATTAAATAGATGGAAACGAATGTAAGATACTACTATAATAATAAAATAATTGAAAGTACGTTGCTTGAACCTTAAAGAAGAAGGTTAAATACAAGATACAACATCCTTTTCATTTATTTCTTTGTTATGGCTTCCTACTTTCATTTCTTTATATTAGAAGATTTAATATTGGAAAATCTAACTGCTTGAATGGTCCTCTTTGTTCTCTATGTCTCAATCACCACAAGGATCATCGTGCTATTCAGGTATATATTCTCCCCTTTTCTCCATTGATTCTTCCTTTTTCTTAAAAAAATTGACTTTTATCATCTAGCCTTTAATAATTTCTCAGTTAACATCTCAATCTTCACCCAGTTCGTTTACAAAATCAGCTTTTACCAATTTCAATTTGAACATCAGATTTCAATTGCTAAACTTTATCAATTATTTCATTTTAATATTTGTGTTCATCTGACCAGGTTTGTGCTAACCGATTTTGACCTTTTTCTTCTGAATTTTACTCATGTGAATCATTCAATGGTAAAGTTTACCTTCTGTGTTATATTGACTTTAATCATCATTGTTTTAACCATTTCTAGAAACTTCAAAATCATTCCTCCATCCAGCACATCATTCGATTCTCATTATCTAACACCGATTCTAAATTTGACGTGTACTTTACAAATTAATTTAATCTCCACAAATCACCAATTTCTACTTTTACGAACCAGTTTGATTTTTTCATTTAAATACGTATTGGTGCCGGGCTTCAATCCATCACCACCAGTCCCATAGCTTGGGAAGGATCCGTAAACCCAAAAGTATAACATTTCTCCGCTTTTTATAATAAAACAAAAAACTTTTCGGTTTTTGACCATTTTGCCCATCTCATCTAAACAGGTGAAAACCATGGCACAAGCCCGAGATTGTCTTCTTCCAATGGGAATCACATCAGAAAACGTTGCTGCATGCTTCAAATAAACAAACCAAAGAAAGTACGTCGTTTTTTTTACATATATCCGGACTCGTGCTCCAGCATTCCAAACCCGTGCGGAGCACGGGGTCCCACTCGTTAATATCAAAAATAGTATGAATATAAGAATACATTAAATAAATGGTGCTAGAAATATACAATTAATAAACACATCGCTAACATACGTGCATACCCACTCGTTTAATTAAAAGAAGAAAGGCATGATGCAAATATGAGTAAAAATATGGGCAAATAGATAAGTTTATTTTACTAGTTTTCTACCAATTATCCAAAACTTTAAACGATTAAATTAACAAATTATATATCTCTATTTAACACGCAGTAGGACTTGAGACAACCTTATAAACTTTTATGTATACGTCTGCTTTCCTTTCCTTCCTTCCTGTGGACACGATCGAGAAGAACCCACCCTTCCCTCATCGCATCGACCTTCTTCTCCGCCGCCTGCTTTCTCCGGCGACTGGTATCTTCCATCGATCTTCTTCTCCGGCGGCTGGCATCTCCGGCAATTGCAGCCCGCATTCTTTCCGGCGCATCCCGATTACCATCGATCTCCATCTCGATCAGACAATCTGCTTCTTGAGGTAAGAAATTCTGCTCGATTTTTCCTGATATAATCCCGTATTGTGTGATTTACTTGTTATGTAATTGATTTCTGCAACAAAAAAAAAAAAAAAAAAATGCTCGATTGCTGCTTGAATTTATTCCCGAGTTTCCTGCTTCCATCGCACCATCTGAGGTTGGATTTGAATAAGATTTTTCTTCAGCTAGTATGATTTTACTTGTTATGTAATCGATTTTCTGGTTGGTATTTGAATCATTCTCGATTTTTTCTGCTGGGGACATCTTTGATTTCACTGTGAAACTGATTTTCTGTGAATGTGAATGTGAATGTGAATCTGCATTTGTAGTGTTATAGTCATCATCTCAATGTTCAAGGCAAGTGTTTTGATTAAATGTTTGGAACACTGTATGTTGAATAACATCCAATGATTTAGAGCACTAGATAAAGAAAAATGGAAAAGGTTATTGGGTTTTGAAGGTGTGGCTTGAACTTGAAGTCTTATCACTGATCTTCATTAACTTTTGCTTAAATATCAGTGAGTCAAGGAATCCCTTTGTTGAGTATGCAGTCCAGTATTCCATAGCAGCAGCATATGCCACACTGGACAAGAATAAGAAGAATGAATTGCAAAAATTACTGTTACAAGCCTACAATGTATATTTGCATACTTTACTGAATAAAATGAACCCAACTTTCCGATGACTAACCGATTAGTTATGCAGGTATGGATATTACAATCTTGGGTTGCAATGAAGTTGCAAAAACTGGGTGAATGTTTGCCCAATTTAGATACATACAATATTTTAACAAGCGCAATGTTTGTCAGAAAGAGATCAGATGATAAAAGTAACCCTTACCAAATATATCATAAGCAACATTATTTTCTTTGGCGTTGATAAATATTTACGTAAAACAATTCATGTACACCTTAACATTCACCAAATATCATAGACAATCACCGTTGATACAACTTTTGGATATCGTTCTAGTAAGCGGCAACTTTTTTAAATCCCTTACATTTTTGAGTTTACGTACTTTGTATGTCGGTCGGTTCTGATTTGGTATCGTCACATTATCAGGTCAACCAGCTCAGATACACAGTCAACAACTACTCTGCAGCAAGTGAAGCCCAGCCTAGCTGGGTGGATGCAGACACACAACACACTGATGCTCTGTTTCCCTTATAGGAATTAATTGACCAATTCTTTTAGTTGCTAATTCAAGATTGATATGATTTCGATTTAAATATCCTAAGAATCAATTGATTAATACACTCGATTACACAATGAAGGAACGATTTACAAAACCCTAACCCTAGAAAAATCCATATATTGAGAAGAAACTAAGGATAGAATTGAACGTTACCTACGAAACTCTGATATCAACCCTAGAGAGAAAGACAAAACAAAATAGAGGAGGGATAAAACGATGTCGTGTATGGTTGGGCGTTGTGAAGCACACAAATTGACACTACAGTAAGCGCCATAGCAGGAGCAGGAATTCGAGAGGAAAAGGGTTTGTACGTCGTGAATGGGAAGTCAAAACTAGTTGGGAGAAGGGAAGAAAAAAATAAGGGTCAACTCCAAAAGCCTTTTTAAATTTTTTGGAAAATTTGGTGGGAAATTGTAGTGTTTATGTTTTAACTTTATAAACGTTAATTCATGACATATATTTTTGTATGTGATGGATTTTTACAATAGATGACACAAATTTTTGACAAACAGTTATGTTTGTCATAAATCATAAAAAATGACAGATTTTTATGGCAGACATTTTGTATGTCGTAGTTTTTCATTGAAGACCATTTTTCCAGTAGTGGTCATAAAGAAGAAGGTTTGGTAATACAATGTGATGATAAAAGATCCTCTATCTGTTGATAAAGAACCTAATGCATGCAACAGACAATTTTCCTGAATTCCATGATTTTAAGGATTTAATATATTTAGATGAATGTGCTTCAATGAACAGGACAATAGATGTGAGTAAAACGTGTGTTGATGAGAAAGGTAACGATGACCAAGATAACGATGAATAATGTCTTGTGCATTCTACTTTTAATGAAAAAATACAATGGATGAAACAATGTCTAATTTTAGGTATGTGATTCGAGAAACCAAAATAACTTAAATATATGTTATGTAACTATGTTGTGGCAGACGGATACCAACTATGTTCGAAGAAAAATGATAATAAAAGGCTCTTGGTGTTATGTTGTCAATGCAAATGTAGCTCTAGATTATGGGCCTCATGGATGAGAAATGAACATTCATTTCAAATCATGTTTGAAACTACAAGGCAAAACTAAAAGGCTATTGGTGTTATGTTTGAAACTACATGGTGTTATGTTTGAAACTACAAGCTATGGTTGATTATGACATACTCGTGGATTGGAAGAATTATACTGAAGAGATGTTAGATAGACAAAAGCTGAGTATTAGACAACTTAGACTTGAAAGGATTAAGAAATTTGGAATAGATGTCAGCTTTGGCCAATGTAGAAGGACAAGGCAACATGTATTGAGTTTAATAGAGGGTACACTAACTAAACACATTGCTACATTATGGTCTTATAGTAAAGAGATTAGAATGTCAAATCCTGGGTCCACTGTGTTTTTCGCCCTATGCGGCCGTTGTTACTTTACCAATAGAGGGAGGTACAGTGGACCTTTGCGGTCCGAGACCGTAGGGGTTGAGGAGGTGACAGATAAATATGCATATTGTTGCATACTGTAGGGGGTACAGTGAGTCTTTGTGACTTAAGACTGTAGGGGTTTAGGAGGTAATTGTTTAGTATTAATCTTAGTTGCTGAGGTCATTGTCTGGATGGTCGAGTGTTGCCTAAGTGGTTAGATGTATTTTGATAGTGCATAATTTATATGAGATATCGAGGTACCAATGGTTGTATTTTTTTTTGTCTAAAAGTGAGATAAATTGTATGTAATGATTCGTATTTGTTTATTTTAGGTCGTATGACATTTTGGAGCAATAGGAGCTGAAATTTGGCAAATCGGAGGCATTTCGCGACAAGCCATTCGTGATGCTAAGAGATATGATGACGACACGAAACAGATTATGATGAATCACTACATTCTAGTTTCTTGTGTCGCTACGAGATGCACATCGCGACGCGATCATATGTCAGTTACAATCTCTGTAAATAGCGAAATAAACCATTCCAGACGCATACCTTCGATATTTTCGACCAAAGTGTAACACCCCAATCTCACACAAATTTTTTTTTTGTTTTACAAAGAATTCATAATACAAAACATTTAATTATAAATATGGGGTATTACTCTTCTGTATCATTACCACAATTCAAGCAGCACATACTTTGCACAACGAAAGCTACCGTCCCACACTCGACTCTTCTAATTCCTTGTTTGATTACCTGAGTACATAGCATTTTAAAAAAAACATACGTAAGACATACGTCTCGTGAGTAATACGGGTTTTAGACCCAAAATAATTTCTCATATAATAATCATTCCAAATTTCCATATTATTTAATTTCCTATGAGCGCACCCATAGGTATTCCTTTTCATTTGTGAGCACATTCCTACGAGCGCACCCGTAGGTTTTATACGAGACGCACCCGTATAACTTCTTCCTCAATAGCATGAAACGGATTCATCTACCAAGGTAAGACAACTACTTCGCGACGGGAGGTACCATCCCAGTAGTGTCTTTTTGCCACCCCTACCGCAGCAGGCCGTGGTCTTTATCCGGATACTAAGCAACTCATCATCATGGGCCAATCACATTATTAGTTCATTGTATTCCTGATTCTCTTTCTGTACACGTTATAAGCATATTTTTTTCATAAAATACTTTTAAAACCATAAAGCCACTTTGACTCCAAAACATTTTTGAATAAAAACTCATTTTGCTATGTACTTCAAAAATCCACATATTACTCACCTCGAGTCGGCAATGTAGAAATCCATGCGGCAACTCCGCAAATCCAACCAAGCTCAAAACCGAACACCTTATACTCCTATAAGGTATATTAAGTTATTATACGTCATAATAATTAAGCCCTACCTTAATTATATAGTTGTAGAATTAAAACACTTATTATATTTATTTTCAGCTTTTGACCCCAAAACATAAAATCTGTTTATGACCCTTTTAAGCCCATCTTAAACTTAACCAATCAATGATATTTTTATACAGTCATCTAGCTCACCTCTTTAGGTTTCCAGGGATATAAGGCACATGCACTAACTATTTTTCCTCTATTATATACAATTTAACCAAGATTGGGTATCAAAATATGTCAAATCCAGACCAGGTTACAAAGAATGCCACTTTCAACCTAGGAAGGATCATCAATAAATTCTGGAAAAAACATTGGACAAACTAGACCCTAGGACAAGACTACAGGTCCTGACCTCATGTCGTTTTCATTTTCCAATAGTCCCCAGCACATTCAGCAAGTGGACTCCACAATTTAAACAATGAGCTGGACCAGCCCTAAAGAATCAGTCCAAGCTCCCAATGGGCTACGAATTGGGTTCTGAAATTTGGTGTGGCAAAACTAGACTTCCAACCTAAACTAAGGCCACTGACCTCACCCCTAAATGACGTTTATACAAGTTTTAGTGATTTTCCAAAGGCAGGGGACTGAATCTGACAAAAGTTGGACCAGTCAGTGGAAATAGGCAATTCCACATGACGTAAGGTCTGAATGAATTAAGACCATTTTTAGGGAACAAACTAGACTCAATGGTAAAGTCACAGGGCCTGACCTCAGGTCTTTTGCATTCGCCAATAAGAAATGATAAATTGACAAAGTTGACTTACTTGATCAGTCCACTCACCGGACCACACCTTAAAGAAATATTAGTCGCACACAATGGGTTACAAACTGAACTCTGAAATTTGGTACGGACAAACTAAACTTCAGAAGTGAACTAAGGCAATTGGCCTTGCCCCCAAACGATCTTTGTACAATTAATAATGATTTTCTAAAGAAAAGGGACCAAATCAGACAAAACTTAGACCAATCAGTGAATATTGAAATATTCTCCTAACTTAGCACACAAATTAGACCAAGAACTTCTGGATGAACAAACTACACACAAAGACCTTTCCAGAAATGTATGGTTCACTCCAAATGGTAAATCTTACGATTTACTATGAATTTTCTAAAATAAGTTCAATTACGAGATGAAGAAAAAGAACATGTATACCTTATTAACAAGTTATGCAGCCCCAAACTCACGATCACCCGCTCAAATTTGCTTCTTCTTCTTCATCCCACATAGTCACGATCTCACACACACACCTCCCTCCCTCCCCAACTCGACCATAGCAATTAGAAAGGAGAGAAACACGAGACAGATGGGGTTCACGGTTTAGGTAGGAGACAATTATTAGAGTAGGTGATTGAGATTTCCTTTTGCTTATAATCCTCATGACTTGTACTGTGGGCTAAATTTGGATCATATAGATCATGTCGGCAGGCTCCTCTTTTGAAGAAAGTAATTTTATGCAACTATTAAGAGTTGACAACCTTGGTCCCTAAACATTGTCCAATTAATTTTAAACTTCCTAAGTAATAATTGGTTTACAAACTAAGTTTCGTTAAATGACAATTCACTATCTCAACATAAATAGAACTTAAAATGATATTATTATCATGATGATTATTATTATTATTATTTGTGGTAATAATCGAATTAAATTCCTCAAATCGTTTTTAGCGAAAACGAGTTTTAAATAAACTAATAATCAATTAACGTTAATACAAATTAGGGCGTTACACAAAGGACCGAGGAAAAACCCCAGAGTCGACGTTTTGAGAGTCTTGGAGGAAATTTGAAGGTCGGAAGGCTGATACGGAAATCATGAAGGATCTAAAGTAGGAATCATTAGGTTATCATTTTGTTTTACTAGTTTGTCTATAATTAGTGAACATTATGGTTTTCTTTCTGTTCTTGTTATAAATTTGGGGTTAAACCTATTGTTTCTATTTGATTTTGTTGAACCCTAATATTGTGATTGAGTTATATTTGAGTATTAATAGTAGTTTAATTTATCGTCTTTGTTTAATTGTCGATCCTTATGTGTTTTAGCTCATATCTTTGCTTCGTATTACTAAGTTATTTCAATCTAGATGACAAATCTAATTGTTTGACTTGAATCATGATTGTACTATGACTATTAGGCAGTTATGCCTAGAGATAGAACAAATCCTAGGGTTAGGATAGTAAACTAATGAGCTTTAATGTGTAAGAAGCATTAGATGACCATTCTGTGCAACAATTAGTTACCATGGCCATTTGGATTAATTAACCCGATTAAATCTTACATGAAATGGACTTAATGGCTGGTATTAAAGATTGACCATTGTGATTAGGAATCTTTAGAATCATTAGGATTAGTGAACGGATCAAGGGAACTATATCCATTACACATAATAGAGATCAATCAGAAAAGAAGGAGGTAGTCGAGTCTAATTCATATCTGTTTCCAAATCAGTTTTCCATGTTTTTCTTTGCTTGTTTTGTTTTCACGTTTTATAATAAACACCATTTTTTACATTACTATGCAACTACACGATTATGTATGTTGTCTAGTATGTGACAGTCCTTAGCTTGATGAGACCGGTTTATAAATATTTTTGGTCTTAAGCATCATTTTATGGCATCTACCAGGAAATGGTCACATGCGAACATATCAAATGGCGTCGTTGCCGGAAAACAGTTTCAAATAGTTTAGTGAATTTGGTTATTGGTTTTAGGTTTTTTTTTCTTATTTTTATGTTTGTCATGTTTTTGTTTTTTGTTCCCTTTGATACTACTTTTAGGTTCTTAGGATTTTTTACAAGATGCGTGCTTGGAGAGACGTTGACATTATTAAACAAGTTTTGGGGTCAATTCCCACAAGATGCTGGAGCAAGGAACTCAGGCACCCAAGCCATTCAACAAGGGGGAGCTAAAAAAAGAAGACAAGGAGAGTGTTTGGCCGGACAAGCCATGTCTAATGAACCAGCAAAAATAACTATAATCTACCTATTACCGATTTACATATATTTTAAATTGGTAAAATAAATTTTGATTATTGTTTGTATGTATTCTAAAAAAAATTGAAACAACAGTTGTTGTCATATAACCTAGTTTGCCTTTTTGTTCACTTCTATTCTAAAAAATACAAACTGTTAAATATTTTATCGTAAAAATATTATCTTAATGAACAGAAGGTTATAAATTACCATTTTTAACAAACAAAGTACCAAGGAATCCATAAACAATTTGCATTGTACCTAATTGTAACTATGCTCATATATCAGGGGCAAAAGCGTAAAGTTCACATATTTGAAATTTCGGACCGTTCGCATCCACCAACGGTTACTCCACTTCTTACCCTGCAACAAACATCGAGACATCCGAAATCCAACAACAAATCCCTTTCACAGATCACACACACCACACCAAAAACACCCACTTACTCAAATGGGTTGCGTATCTTCCAAACACATCAAGAAAGATCTCAAAAAAGAGATTCACCATGTTGTTTCCCTCACTTCTTCAACCTACGGTGCTCTCAAACTCGACAAAGATCAGCAACCATCGCCACCCATTACGCCGTCGCAACAGAAGATAACGCCGCCACGAAGGTCCCACCAAGGGCCGCCGGAGATCATCAATGCCTGGGAGCTAATGAAGGATCTTGAAGATGAACCACAGGTACCCATTCCAGTTCCAGAAAAGAAAAGCCCCAAATTGCGACGTGGGTTTCCGGAAATCGATGTGAAAACACCGATGAAGTTCTTGAATCAGATAGGTTCTTCTCCGAAGGTGTCAAAGAGATTTTCCGGCAAAGAAAATAAGAGAGTTGGGTCGCAGAAATCAGATTTTAGTCCAAAGACGACGATCATAAAGGCTTCAACTTTACCCCCAAATCTAAGGATTTCAAAGAAAAGTGGTTTTGAATCGCCAGTGGATTCAGGTTTAAATTCGGCTCGAAGGAGGAATCTCGGGCCATTGTTTGATCCTGATCGTGTTGATCCAAATGGGAACAAGAAGTTTCAAGAGAAAGAACAGATCAAGAAGATGGTTTCGGGAACACCCACAAGTCAAAAATCAAGAAACTCGATAGAATCAAAGTTGAATCTTGAGGTCTTTGAGAAGAAATGCCCTCCTGGCGGTGAAAACGCGGTAGTGATTTACACCACAACATTGAGGGGAATCCGAAAAACATTCGAGGACTGTAACACCGTTCGTGGAATCATTGAATCACACCATGTCCGTATGATCGAACGTGATGTCTCCATGGATTCTGGGTTTAAGGAAGAACTAAGGATCTTATTAGGCAAGAAACAAGTGAAAGTTCCGATCGTACTGGTGAAAGGGAGATTGATTGGTGGATCAGACGAAGTAACGAAGCTAGAGGAGGAGGGTAAACTGGGGATTTTACTAGACGGGATTCCGACAGTGGCGGTGGCTGGCTGCAAGGGCTGTGGTGGGGTACGCTTTGTGATGTGTACGGTGTGCAATGGGAGTTGTAAGTTGATAGGCGGCGACGGGAGGAGGAGCATCAAGTGTTTAGATTGCAATGAAAATGGGTTGGTTCAATGCCCCGTTTGTTGTTAAATTACAAGTTTGGACATGAGGAATTTGCAGGTTAGTACAAAAATCATATGTTTTATATCCTAAAATTTTGACCAATTTGGTCATAATTCAAGGAAATTTGGGGGGATTTGGGGTTGCTATCATACCGGAATATTTATTTGTTAAATTCATTGGATTTTTGTTTGACTTTTTAGTCAACGACACATGTAGTTGAAAAGGTTTCAAATTTTATTGCTAATTTGTTGCTTTTTCAGTTTTTTGTCTCAAGTGTCTGGTGGGCGTGGGTTTTCTTTAATATTAAATATGTTTTTCACATCTGATTGTTCAATAATTCCATAAAGCTAAATGTAAACCGTTAGAAATTTGAAAATTATTCGTGAAGTTATAATGTTATTAGAAAGATATTGTATGATAAATATAGATACTGATTTGGGGAACATTATACGTGTATAACCTTTAATAAAATCGGTATTCATTGAAAATAAAATTTAACAACTAAACATGTTTTGAAATTTAATTGTTATAACCCTTTTTATTCATTGACTTAAAGTTCACTAATAATACTCGATTGCAGAAAGCCAGAAACACTTAAAATTGATGATACTCTCTCTCTCTCCTCTTTTTGGAAAGCTATTGTTCTTTTTCTTTTTTTCCTTTCCATTCCATAATTTGATACTTGTAAATAAGAATTTTAACGGGTTAACAACTTAATAAAATAAATCAATTTGAAGATCCTTCCCACCATATTATTTTGTGAATATTTACCGTAATGTCATTCCTTATCATACTTTACATTCATACTTTTTTATCCAATACACATCCACATATTTAAAGAAAATGACAAAGAGTATAATAGCCTTTTTTAGAAAGTACAACTTCTAAACTATAGAAATACCCTAACATATAATCGGTTGGCTTGTTGTAGGGTTGGGCATTGGACGGTTTTTTGGTTTAGCAGGTTAAACGATTCGGATTAATTGATTGTGGGTTGGTCACCAAACAACCCGTAAATCGAACTATGAAAGTCGGTTTTTCGATTTATGGGTTATCGAGTTTCGCTTTTGATGGGTTTGGGATGGTCAAACAGCGTGTGTCGCTATATGCAATTGCGGCGTGTTTGTTGCAGAAGAGGAAGTTGTTCATTAATTTTGTATGAACAAAATTTTAACTTTACTTATTCATGGTAAAGTATATTATTTAATTTAATTTCACTTATTATGCATACTAAAGTTACTTTAACTTTATTAACTGTATCGTTAATTAATATGTGGATTGAGAAATGATTGAGAAAGTGCCATTACCTTCACTAATATCATGGCCGGCTAAAGCTAACATCGTAACGCTATTAGATTTTGCCTTCTTGAGTCTTGATCAATAACATCGTGGATTCGTGTTAATATAAAAATCATGGATTAAAGCTAATATAGTAATACCAATAGACCCAACATGATTTTGGTTATTAAAACATTACTCGGGTTTCGGGTGATACCCGCTTAGTGAAGGATAATCCACCACCCAAACCGTCAAATTGAATTAAATGGCCATCCAACCCGAAAACCGAACTTAATCGTATAATCCTAACCTGCCAGACCGATTATTAAGCCACAATTCGGACGAATTTTCGGATTAAACCAAATAATGATCACCCCTAACATTTTGCCAACTAAAAACTTAAATGTCAAATAATACGAAAATTGACTAAATTCTTTCAACATAGATATTCGACTCAAAAAAACATCATATTCTCTTAGTTTTCGGAGAAGAACTTGGCACAGTTGTGAGGGTAAATGCAGAAATAAGAAAAAAGAATTAGCAACTAGGCTTGTTTTAATTTTGAATTTATTTATAAATAAATTATATTGCTTATATATTTATTAAAGAAAATCCAAAAAGTAAGAGGCTGTGAGGGAAAAATGACAAGCCAAAAAATGAGGAGTGGTGAAACCAAACCCTTGGTCTTAAACCCCTTGCAAATGAAAGGCAATTTTAATCTCATAGAAATTGAACAAATATTTAAGTTTGAGGTATTTAAATACAAAAAAATGAAACTTGAATCGTACAAGCTCCCAAATAAATTCGTAAACCTTATCCCTGTTACTATTTAACAGCATTAGCCATCTTTCCTATGTTAAAACCTTGTACTTTGGCTACTCTGCCACTTTTCTAGAATGTATATGTATACGTTTATGTATGCTTAAGTGCATATGCATGATGCAAATGTATATGTATGCAAGTATATGTATATGCATGATGATGTAAAATCGGCTAGTTAAGGGAATGACTTCATCGAGTATTGATCACAAACGATTGGGAGAATGGTCACAAGATCGATGGAAGGGATAGATTTTTATGATACATAAAATCGACTAAATAATGGTCTATATATAAGCCACCAACTAAAATCCTAAAATAAAGCTAAAACTAATATGGTTTACACTTGTAAGGATAATGTACTTTTTCTAGTGTACATGTTTAATGATTACAGTTTTGTTGTACGTTATTTATCATTGAACTTTCTTATCATGTTCAGAAATAGCATTATGATAGATATTGTATGTTAGCGCTATTGAATAAATGGGTGAGAGGTAGGTGGTCTTTTCCAAAAAGAAAAAGTTCGCATCTCTGGTTAGTCGGGTACCACCTACAAGTTCCTAATGATATTCTCTTACCAACATAATATTTTTTGGAAAAAAATTAAATCCAAAAAACAAACATACACTCACACCTTATTTTGCTAAAGATTTGTGTGTTATTGTAGTTAGAATCCAGAAAACAAAGTTGCATCTTCAATTTTTGAGCATACATCTTTGATCTTTTAAACTTGAAATAATGGGAAAAACACGATGAAGATGCATAATATGAATATACAACATCATGTTTGAACAAAATATCCAATGTTCAAATTATGAAAATGGTGAAGCCGATGCAAAATCGTTGCCCCAAATTGAGGAGATAGTGTAGTAAATGCAAAATCAAGGTTCATACCTATTCAACCTTAATATTAGCACCATCATTCCTAATCACAATCTCAAATCCACTATAGCCACGTGGTGCCACTATAGTTCATTCGTCTTCAGCAATATCCACTAACATTTTCATATTTTGAGTTTCAATCTCAATGTTATGTGAGAAATGATTCTAAAGAGACAATGGCATGGGAGGAAGGTTTCAACCTCAATAAAAAGGAAGGACCAGAAGTATGGGAGAAACAAGATTATAGAGATAGGAATCGAGGATTGTTATTTGTTGTTGGCCAGAGATGATGATTGGAAAATTGTTTTTGCCGGAAAAGATGAACAAAGTTGTCACGGTCATTGAAAACCGGCTAAACGTACAATACCCGATCATAATGGTATTTTCTCGGACTTGATAAGAGTATTAGTTCAATGGTAAATCGTGTACAAAAAACTTCACTAACTAAATATTTACTCGACGTAAACAATATTATCCTTACAAGTCATTAAGGGTAACTAATAACTACAATCGAAATGTAACTTTCATATACCAATTAACTAGGAATAGGTGACTAGTAACCACCAATCGAAAGGAAACTTTTCATATACCAATTAACCAGGAATAGGAAACAGTCTCTAAACATTCTAAGTAAAAAATTTGGATCATGCATCAACATTTGTTGCAAAGGTAATATATATGTATATGTTAAAAATAATATGTATATGCATGCTAGAATATACATGTATACGTATATGCAATATATGTATACTTGAATGTATATGTATACAATATACATACATACATACATACATACATACATATATATATATATATATATATATATATATATATATATATATATATATATATATATATATATATATATGTATGTATGTGTGTATGTATGTATGTATGTATGTATGTGTGTGTGTGTGCACGCGCTAAAATGTCTATGCAGTCTAGTGATGTAGAATGAAAGTAAATAACACAATAAGTATTTTGGGTTTCGCTACAAATAAATTTATTATTGATTTCAATATGCCTTCAGGCGTACATTAATTTTCTTTTATAGTGTCGATTTTATCGAAATTAAGATGATAATTAATCACATGATCTATATAATTATGCAAATGAGAATTTTAAACTAAAACAAATCATCTAAATTGAGAAACAAACATGATAAATCCAAAACTAGGAGCCAAAATAGTGAATCTTCGGGCAGGTGGGGCAATACGTATATGCATGATCATACAACAAATACGTTTTCTAAATGCATTGATCCGGCACATACAATATGATATGTCATGAATATGCAAATACTAACATGTGGTAAATAACAATTAACATTTCCTTTATAACAAAATTTCAAGTCACAAGTGTGACGGTGCATAAAGAGTTCACTCATACCAAAACTATGGTATTCCTTGAGAAATCGTTTGTCATATATATATATATATATATATATATATATATATATATATATATATATATATATATATATATATATATATATATATATATATATATATATATATATATATATATATATATATAGATAATACATGTCAAACTCCTTTATATTCGTAAATTTCATTCAAATCCAATATTCATAATGGCAAAATTATTTTTGTTAAATGATAATATTTCATAATACTCTTTCAAGCATGTACATAAAATACCATTCATAAAGAAAACGTAAAATTTGTGACATGTACCCAAGTTGAGAGTTCCATCTAAACTCACATTGGTAGATAGCTTGACTAACTAACTACTCTACTTTTTCTTGTCCTTCCATTTGTTCTTGTCAACACCTTGTTCCAATCATGCTCAATTGTCCTAAATTCAATGTCAAATATCATAAACCGATTTCAGGATACTAGCATTTATCAATACCTTCTAATTCTAATCCCTCCATTGTCAAATATAGTATTCTACTATTTGTTATCTTCTTCATGTTATTATATTATCATAAGACACTTGTAGCATGTTACAATCTCATGTATTGACAACTATGTGTTCTAATACATTTTCACGCATAAGTGTAAGTTTAAATTCCTTTAGTCAAAGCCCAACAACTTTCCAAGATAAAATAATCGATAAACTGAAGATATCATTCCATGTTTATAACAATAACAAGTCATTTTACCCATTTCATTGTTCTTGTATCAACAACTTCAACATATAGTCTCATTCATTCCAATTTTGGGTTCTAGCGTTAATTTTCATAATAATTCATAATTACATTCCAAACCATGTTAATATTCAAGCTATAGTCCCACTCATACCCTTAATATGTTTCTATGAAATATTGACTTTGTTTTCCTTTTTCTAACCTCCTTATTGGCCACAAAATTCTATAGCAAACACCTAAAATCTTACCTTAGGTCACACATGCAAGTCCTAGAAAGTTCTTGGTGAGAATAGGGTGTTATGAGCTTAAAACCCGAGAGTCAAACACTTCCATAGCGGGTCAATACAAACCACATATGTTTATGAATGGACCATGTGTAAGGACGCTAATCACATCCTGTTTACGCAGATAAGGGTGATGTAATATCTCAATTTGTTTTGACCATAACTTTCTCATATGGTATTCGCTTGGGTCAACTGTTTTTGCTATATGTTCCTTTTTGTCTTGGTTACACCTTGGAAGCAAAAACAACTAATATAGATTATCAATGTAACGTCCCAATTCCTGTAATAATTTTTTTTCTTTTAAAACGGTTCAAATACATAAAACGGGTTACCAATTAAAAACCATCTAATTTAAAACTTGTATTTAAACATTAGAGATTGTATTTATCAAAAACATTTACAAACATTATTCAGCGGAAGACTTAATTATCAAAACCCATCAGATGCGGTACAGTCACGCTGTGCTCCAAGCTCAAGCCAGCAATTACCTGAAAAACAGTAAGGGTGAAAGAGTAAGCACAAAGCTTAGTGAGTTCCCCAAAATATCACACAATCCATTCCATAACACATAATCACAAAAGGCTCACGAGCTTGCACCGATCTTGCCATTTAACATTCCATTCCTTGACTCACGGGTTTCTTCCCAATCTTGTCCAATTCCTTGACTCATGGGTTTCTTCCCGATTGTAACGCCATGACATGTTTTATTATATAATTATAATAAAAGGGCAAATTGGTCATTTTACCTTGGAAGGGTAAATTGGTCTTTTGGACAGAAAAGTATTTGGTTTGAAATAATATTTTGAGTTTTGGACTTAAAATGTTATAAAAACTGATTTTTGGTCGTTTTATCGTAAAAGGGTATTTTGGTCATTTGACCATGTGAAGGACCAAATATGAAAAATATTGTTGGTTGTGGCAAATGTATAAAGAATGAAAGTTTTATTGTAATAAAACTTGATTTTGTGGCCAAAGTTCAAGAAAATGAACTTAAGGACCAAAAATGTAAAAATTTGAAGTATAAATAGAAGAGAGTTGACTCTCTCTTTGACTGAACATTGTGCAGCAACGGGAGAAGGTTTGGAGATACGATTTCTGCAGGAGATCATGAAATTGAAGCAAGAACTAGGAACAATTGTTGGAATGGGTGATTTCCAAGCAATTAAGGTAAGTAGATTGCCCTTTTTGTCTAGTTCTTGAAGAAGTTCTAAATGGGTTTTATAGAAACTGAAATTTGTAAATTTCAGTTATGATTATGTGTTTAAATGGTTAAATACTTCCATTAAGTCATGCTAGTAAAAGCTTAAATCAAGAAAATGGAAGTAGGTTGTTATTTTGGATGAAATTGAAGATTTGGGGTTGTTAGAACTAAGAACCCTAATTCTTCATTTTGATTGATTTAGTTGTTTTGAATGGTTGAAAACCTTGTTAAAGTATAAGGTTTTAGCCTAGAAACAAACCCCAATCGATTAAGGACTGGATTAAGGACTTAATGGGCCAAAACTACGTGCTACAGTGCACAAATCGCGGCTGGACAGGAGACATCTGCAGGCGACAGGCGCGGTGCGCCCAAACCCCTGGCGGGGTGCGCCCAGGCGCAGTGCGCCCATGTCTGGGCGGGGTGCGCCCCTCAGGCAGGGACTTCGAAATGCTAACTTTTGTTTGGCATGTCCGTTTGACCTCAAACTTGAACCGTAGGCTCGTTATGGTTTGAAAAGTTTGGGAAAATTTTTATATCGAGTTTCCGACCCCTCGGGGGCACTGTAGACCGATCCAAATGCCTCGGTGAATAGTAAAATTCATATAAAGTTAGTAAACGGAAAGTTTATTAACTAGGCATTATTTATAACGATATTGTATTGAACTCTAGTGTATTAGAGTTAATTGAAACGGGTATTAACCTATAATCATTTTGAAAATGAATGAAATTATAGGTACGGGACAAAATCGTACGAACTTCATTTCAAGGCAAGGAACGATTAACGCTAGTAGTAGCAAGCCTCCAGGTGAGTAATCTCACTGACATCACATATGATATGTGTTGATTGGACTGTTACAGGTTGAAACAGGTTTGGGGGACGAAAATGATGATCTAAAGTTATGGTGAAAAGGCAATACCGGATAAGCCGTGAGTCAATGAAATGACAAGAAAGGAGCCGTGAGCCACAAATGATTTCTGGATTTTTATATCCAATGGGTGCGGCCTATATGGCTATGATTTCTGGATTGTATATCCAACCGGTGCGGCCTTCGGGCTATGTCTCCGATGTGGCCTTCGGGCTATGTCTCCGGTGTGGCCTTCTGGCTATGTCTCCGATGCGGCCTTCGGGCTATGACTCCGGTGCGGCCTTCGGGCTATGTCTCCGATGCGGCCTTCGGGCTATGACTCCGGTGCGGCCTTCGGGCTATGTCTCCGATGCGGCCTTCGGGCTGTGACTCCGGTGCGGCCTTCGGGCTATGTCTCCGATGCGGCCTTCAGGCTATGATTTGGTGCGGCCTTCGGGCTATGATTTTGTTACAGGTACATGGTGCGGCCTTATGGCTATGATATCGGGTTATTTAACCCAGCTGGTGCGGCCTTCGGGCTATGACTTATATATTGATAATGTTTTGGTGCAGCTTGTATAGCTATGACACAGGGTGCGGCTTATTTAGCCATGATATATGATGCAGTCTATTGTGACTAAGAAACATGGGACAGAAATGGTTAAACATGATTATAGATGCAAATAACTAACGTGGCTTGTTAATTACAGGTCATTATGATTCAGCCTGCAAGGCTACAAAATAGGATGTGAAATCCTAGAGTATATATGATCAGCCAGTAAGGCTAGGAGTTTGGATTCGATATCCAGACAGATATATTATTGTATTTTGATACATGATATTTGCAGATTTGATTACTCACTAAGCTTTATAGCTCATGATTTTGTTACTGTCCCTGCAGGTTAGCATGATACTGATAGGGGACAAGATAGAGTCCGTGACTTGGAAGTGGGACTCATAGATGCTGTCAGTAGCAGCCCGGCTTTAAAGGGGTTATGGTATTTTATACTCTCCTTGATACACTTGTACCCGTTTTTATTAAAATATACCCCTTTGTTATGGTTTTAAGTTTTGAAACCTTGGTTTTAAATGAAAAATTTTTCAGGGGTGTTTTGTTTTAAAAGCCGGGTGTTACAAGTTGGTATCAGAGCCGAGGTTTAAGTGAACTAGGTGTCTATAGAGCAGATTCCTGGACTTAAACCCTGAGACAGTAGACATGATGAACTGTTAGGTGTATATAAATTTTTATTATACATATATAACCTAACTATTGCTGACTTCTAACGTATAAGAAGTACGAGCAGCGAGTATTACTGGGAGAAATTTAGGGCGCGAAGTTCTAGGAAATAGACCAGCCCTTTTGCAAGGCTCCGTATTATAGGAACAAAAAGGGGACGAATAGCCGAAAATCCACATGATGAGCAATGTTAGCTAATGTGGTCAGATAAAGGAATCGGTTGCTCACTTTGGCTGATATTCAAGGTGAAAGAACAGTAGCTGAGACTACAAGAAAAGCAGAAAACGATTAGTGGACACTTCAGGAGAAGTTACCACAAACTGGGTCTAACCTTATAGGGAAGGGACCAAAACAGAGCCACTATGTATTGTGATCAGTGCAGGAAAGGCACTAAGAAATTAGTAGAGTTGAGACTCTACTGTTGAATTGCTGAAATTGTAGGAACTGGGAGCATTTTGCTCGAGCTTGTTGTATGGGACGGAAGTGGTTCCAGCGAGGAACTATAGATCACTTCCTTATGACATACTCACATGCTAAATGTGGAGTAACGGGTGGTGAACCCAGGAAAGAAAGAAGAAATGGATGGTTAAAAAGGACCAGTGGTGCCTTGATCATTCCAGCAGATTTTGGAATGAGCTCGGGAGGAGACAGATATGATCTCCGATGTAAATGTTTTGAATATAACTTCGTGTATGTTATATTTGATCCATGAAGCTATGCTTTGGATCGGTGACACTGACGTCTTGTTGGAATATTTCATCAACGATTTTAGATGAAATTCTGGAAACAGCTATAGCAGATAGCAAGAATGTTCAAGATATTGAACACCTGGAAAGTAGTCTGCCTAGGATTTACGGGACCATTTTCCCTATGAATCTAAAGCTGATGACTACCTGTAAATCTGAAGCAATGGAGCTTATGAATTGGTTGGCAATGAATTATGCTAACATGAATTGTAGAAACAAGAACAATATGGTTCTTAAAACAGAAGTGGAACAGATGAAAACCTATGGTAAATGACCGTTGTTGAGAATACCGGTTATTTTCTTTGCTTAAACTCAGAAAAGGGTTAGTAAAGGAATGATGTTGTAGTTGGCATACGTGGTATTGGCCAAGCTAGATAAAACAGTGATAGTAGTGTAATACTTTAAATAAATTCTCGGATGTTTCTTTTGAAAAGAACTTCCAGGATTTCTGCCAGATTGGCGAGAAGAGCTTATGATTAAGCTGGTCTTGGGAGCCGTTCCTGTTATTTAGGCTCTATGTTGATTAGCCTCTGCAGAGATGGCAGCGTGGTAAAACAATTAGAAGAAATTGTTTTTGGAATCGGGGTCTCATATAGCCGAATGTGTCATCGTGTGGGGCCCTATCTTGTTTGAAAAGAAGAAAAATAAGTTGATGCATATGTGCATTGACTACTGAGAATATGATATTCTCGAAACCAGATCGAATATGAGGTACATTTGTACCAGATAATGGAGTTACTTCACTGAACTAAGTGATATGTAAAATTCTCCAAGTATGAAAATTTGGCTAAAAGGAGTTTCATATCTTTGGGCATGATAATAGTGCCAAAGATGATAAATAAATCCAGTAGAATAGATGATGTGATAAAACTGGAACCTCCTGAGGAATCTGACTGAAATTGTAGTTCCTTGGATTGGCGGTTTATTATAGGAGAGTTGTAGAAAACTGCTCCTCGATTGCTGATTAGTTGACTAAAGTTGACAGGAAAAGTGAAAAGTTGAGTGGTAGAAGGACCACAAATATCTTTTCAAAGGTTGAAACAAACCTTGTGTGAAGCTCCGGTGTTAGCATTATTGCTAAGCGGAGGAGATAAACTGGGTTATAGACATGCATCCAGAGTTGACTTTGGATACATGATATTGCAGTAGCAATTATGACTTTGACATTGAAGCTCTAGAGACACTACTGATGTGGTGTAAAGCTTACTGTTTATATGGATCATATAAGTTTGAAGTACTTAGTTGATCAAAAAGAAGCTAAACATGAGATAGCATAGATAGATGGGTTACTTAAAGATTTCGGTTCTGAAATCTTGTACCATCTCGGAAAGGCGGATGTGATTATAGATGCCTTGAATTAGAAAGAGTATCTTTTGAAAGATACAACCACATGCGTGAATGTGGCGAATTGATTACCTGAGTTGACTCAGGTAGCACAAGAAGAAATGTGCAGATTTGAAAACGTGAAAAATGAATGATTAGCTATTGAAAGAAGCTAGTTAGAAACTCACGGCGATTTAAAACCCTTGGTGGTTGTGTATGTGAGTTCCAAAGCAAAGTGAGATATGAAATTTACCCTTAAAAGATGTATATTGGGGTAGATATGCAAAATGCTCGGGGCAGTACCAAACTGTGTAGGATGATATAACCTATGTATTGGTGGCCGGGGCTAAAGAAAGACATTGAAAGATATGTGAAAGGTGTTTGACTAGTGTGTAACTACAGTCAAATCAGTAGAAGCAAACGGAAAATTTAGCCGTTGTCGATCCCAAATAAGAAATGGGACGAAAATATTGTAGACTTTGTAATAAAGTCTTTGCAAGTACCGCATGGGTATGACACCATATGGGTAATTGCAGGTTGATTGATGAAATCAGTGTAGATTTATACTGACTAAAGAAGAAATTAAGAGCATAAAAGTAGTGAAAAACTACATAGAAAAAGAAAATTGTTGAAGTGTACTACAGGTGGCGACTGTATCGGATCGAAACACTAGAATTATTTGCTGAATTTCGTATTAATTCATAGAATTGATAGTTCAAAAGTACTAGCAAGTACTGTATAGGGATTGCAGAAATGATAGACGAGGCGAGAAAATGATGCAGACTCTAGAAGATGTGCTTGAAAATTGCACAGCAGACCCTAGTGGAAGATGAGAAGATCGCCTATCTTTGGTAGAACCCGTAGATAATGATAGTTTAGTACCAGCATTTGGATGGCCTGTATAATGTATAGTATGAAGTATCGTGTTGCACGCCGATTTGCTAGGAAAAAAGTGGGGGAGAAACCGTTGACTGAAACCGAGATCTTACTTCAAAAAGAAGTAAAAGATTTGGCAAATTCGAGAAAGCTTGGAAATAGACCAAAATCGACAAAAATAGTATGCGGATTGTCGAGTAAAACCATTGAAACCCCAAGCGAGGGAAGGCGGTGATACTCAAAATATCCCTTGGAAATACTAAAAATTGATGTGGGACAAAAAGGAACGTTAAATCCTCATATATTGGACTTTTTCATATGTCCCTAAGAGTAAGAGTTGGGGTGTACCGATTGAAGTTTCTTGATGAACTTCAAGATATTTATAAAGTTTTCTATGGGTCTCATGGTTCTGAGAACATAGATTGATAAATTCTAACGAATCCCTCATGTTGAAATGAGGAAGATAAGTGATTAAGGTGCCCGGGACAACCGGAGGAGTGATATGCGAGTGGTGATATAACCACGAGATAAGAAGACTAGTATGGTTAAGTGCTTAGGCAATACCATAAGGGTTTCCATATGATATGGGAAACCGGAATTGTAACGAGAAAGACATACCTCAACTCCTTGTATGATTTCGGGGACGAAATCATTTGAAGGATGGGAGAATTTGTAACGCCAAGACATGTTTTATTATATAATTATAATAAAAGGGCAAATTGGTCATTTTACCTTGGAAGGGTAAATTGGTCTTTTGGACAGAAAAGTATTTGGTTTGAAATAATATTTTGAGTTTTGGACTTAAAATGTTATAAAAACTGATTTTTGGTCGTTTTATCGTAAAAGGGTATTTTGGTCATTTGACCATGTGAAGGACCAAATATGAAAAATATTGTTGGTTGTGGCAAATGTATAAAGAATGAAAGTTTTATTGTAATAAAACTTGATTTTGTGGCCAAAGTTCAAGAAAATGAACTTAAGGACCAAAAATGTAAAAATTTGAAGTATAAATAGAAGAGAGTTGACTCTCTCTTTGACTGAACATTGTGCAGCAACGGGAGAAGGTTTGGAGATACGATTTCTGCAGGAGATCATGAAATTGAAGCAAGAACTAGGAACAATTGTTGGAATGGGTGATTTCCAAGCAATTAAGGTAAGTAGATTGCCCTTTTTGTCTAGTTCTTGAAGAAGTTCTAAATGGGTTTTATAGAAACTGAAATTTGTAAATTTCAGTTATGATTATGTGTTTAAATGGTTAAATACTTCCATTAAGTCATGCTAGTAAAAGCTTAAATCAAGAAAATGGAAGTAGGTTGTTATTTTGGATGAAATTGAAGATTTGGGGTTGTTAGAACTAAGAACCCTAATTCTTCATTTTGATTGATTTAGTTGTTTTGAATGGTTGAAAACCTTGTTAAAGTATAAGGTTTTAGCCTAGAAACAAACCCCAATCGATTAAGGACTGGATTAAGGACTTAATGGGCCAAAACTACGTGCTACAGTGCACAAATCGCGGCTGGACAGGAGACATCTGCAGGCGACAGGCGCGGTGCGCCCAAACCCCTGGCGGGGTGCGCCCAGGCGCAGTGCGCCCATGTCTGGGCGGGGTGCGCCCCTCAGGCAGGGACTTCGAAATGCTAACTTTTGTTTGGCATGTCCGTTTGACCTCAAACTTGAACCGTAGGCTCGTTATGGTTTGAAAAGTTTGGGAAAATTTTTATATCGAGTTTCCGACCCCTCGGGGGCACTGTAGACCGATCCAAATGCCTCGGTGAATAGTAAAATTCATATAAAGTTAGTAAACGGAAAGTTTATTAACTAGGCATTATTTATAACGATATTGTATTGAACTCTAGTGTATTAGAGTTAATTGAAATGGGTATTAACCTATAATCATTTTGAAAATGAATGAAATTATAGGTACGGGACAAAATCGTACGAACTTCATTTCAAGGCAAGGAACGATTAACGCTAGTAGTAGCAAGCCTCCAGGTGAGTAATCTCACTGACATCACATATGATATGTGTTGATTGGACTGTTACAGGTTGAAACAGGTTTGGGGGACGAAAATGATGATCTAAAGTTATGGTGAAAAGGCAATACCGGATAAGCCGTGAGTCAATGAAATGACAAGAAAGGAGCCGTGAGCCACAAATGATTTCTGGATTTTTATATCCAATGGGTGCGGCCTATATGGCTATGATTTCTGGATTGTATATCCAACCGGTGCGGCCTTCGGGCTATGTCTCCGATGTGGCCTTCGGGCTATGTCTCCGGTGTGGCCTTCGGGCTATGTCTCCGATGCGGCCTTCGGGCTATGACTCCGGTGCGGCCTTCGGGCTATGTCTCCGATGCGGCCTTCGGGCTATGACTCCGGTGCGGCCTTCGGGCTATGTCTCCGATGCGGCCTTCGGGCTGTGACTCCGGTGCGGCCTTCGGGCTATGTCTCCGATGCGGCCTTCAGGCTATGATTTGGTGCGGCCTTCGGGCTATGATTTTGTTACAGGTACATGGTGCGGCCTTATGGCTATGATATCGGGTTATTTAACCCAGCTGGTGCGGCCTTCGGGCTATGACTTATATATTGATAATGTTTTGGTGCAGCTTGTATAGCTATGACACAGGGTGCGGCTTATTTAGCCATGATATATGATGCAGTCTATTGTGACTAAGAAACATGGGACAGAAATGGTTAAACATGATTATAGATGCAAATAACTAACGTGGCTTGTTAATTACAGGTCATTATGATTCAGCCTGCAAGGCTACAAAATAGGATGTGAAATCCTAGAGTATATATGATCAGCCAGTAAGGCTAGGAGTTTGGATTCGATATCCAGACAGATATATTATTGTATTTTGATACATGATATTTGCAGATTTGATTACTCACTAAGCTTTATAGCTCATGATTTTGTTACTGTCCCTGCAGGTTAGCATGATACTGATAGGGGACAAGATAGAGTCCGTGACTTGGAAGTGGGACTCATAGATGCTGTCAGTAGCAGCCCGGCTTTAAAGGGGTTATGGTATTTTATACTCTCCTTGATACACTTGTACCCGTTTTTATTAAAATATACCCCTTTGTTATGGTTTTAAGTTTTGAAACCTTGGTTTTAAATGAAAAATTTTTCAGGGGTGTTTTGTTTTAAAAGCCGGGTGTTACACCGATCTTGTCCAATTTCTTTGGCTCACGAGCTTGCCCCGATCTTGCCCAATTCCTCGACTCACGAGCTTGCCCCGATCTTGTCGATAAACACGTAAGGCTTATACATAACATTATCACACAAAGTAATAAAGCTACCTACGCATGTAACATCACCCATAGTATAGTGAGAAGACTCACCTGATCCGCGACCTCAAGCTAGACAGCACTCCTCACGCGCGTCTACAGATCTGACAATGCAAACGTCCTAACAAGATGAACTCCACTCAGAACTTCCTAAATCCCAAATAGGACAATTCTATAATACCGGTATCCAAAATCCTCAAGTTTGACCAAAAGTCAAACTGGTAAAAAAGTCAACGGTCAAAGGTCAAAGTCCACAAAAGTCAACAGACCCGGTTAGCGCCACTAACTCCCCAAGTTAGCGTCGCTAACTATGAACAGGTCCAAAAGTCTATTAAGTTCTTAATCCATTCAGCCAAGGTCTTAATCCTTCCAAGGGCCTTCCAAACAGTCCAAAATCCATAAAGATCCTAACTTTATCCTCCCAAACAACACCATACAAGACCGAGAACAAGATTCGAGTCTAAAGTGGTCCAAAACTTAACCAAAATCATCATAGAGAGTTTGGCTTACTCTCTAACCAATCCAAAGGTTCTAAATCAGATGTTTAAGGCATAAAGTTTCCAACTTTATCCTTCAAAACCATGGACAAACATCACAAGGGACCATTTCACTAATTTACTTCATAAAAACCCATTTAAATCACAAGAATAAGCTCAAAAACATAGAAAGGTGGGAACTTTACTCACAATGGTCCAGAAACAGAGATCTTTAGATGATTTCCACAAGAAGAAAGCCTCCTAGCAACATCAAGCTTCACCAAGCATCAAATCCTCTTCAATAAAACCTTCCAAGGTCACCAAATGAGCCAAAAATCCATTCAAGAACACATTTGAGAGAAAAAGGACGATTTGGGGGCTGAAAGGGAGCAAATGATGGCTGCCCTAGGGTTCTCAACCCTTAAATATGGCCCAAGCATGAAAATCTAGGGTTTTGGCCCAAACAGCGACATTAACGCCGCTAATATCGATCGTGTGCCCCCACTGACAGCTGGCAATCAACGACGCAAGAAAAAGGCCACTTGACACATTAGCGTCGCTAACCTCCTGGTTAGCGGTTTTAATGCCCTGTTTCCTCCTTCTTCCATAAATTGCTTCATTTGATTCCCCGAACTTGGCTCTTTAAAACTCGCAACTTTAATTCTCAGGATTAGGGTCTTACAACTTTCCCCCCCGCTTAACGGGATTTCGTCCCCAAAATCCTTTCCTTACGTGCCCTATTCGCGCATCAGCCGTTTAACCATTCCATGGTTACTTATATCCTTACATGACTAAGCCAGAAAAATGTCACCACCAACTTCGAAGATTCTCAAACGCCCCATAACAATTCCTTTACACCAACCCACACCCTGACGCTTGGAAATCACACTAACCGCCACGCGCCTAATATAAGCTAATCCGCAAACTTCAGATACTCCCCTTTAAAGTATCTTACCAATCCCCATGGCTAATGAATATAACTTATCCCATTTCTGAAAACCTCCAACACATAATGGCATACCACTATTCACACGACAACAGCCACCGTCCTACAGCCCACAAGAATCCTGTCCAAGATTATACGAACAACCAAGATACAAACCAGTACAACACTCATGCCTAGCTCATCGACTATTTCCGCACTCATCAACAACATACATGGAATCACAGGTTCCCCGTTCCGTTCGGCCGCGATTTTAATAAATAAATATTACAGAAATAAAACCCACTCGTCTCTCTCTCCCCTACCACATCATCGTCTTCCCCACCTCACCATCGTAAAACGCAAACACACACGCACACACCTGAAAATTAAAGGTTGGCGGTCACGATTTTCAATGGAAGTCCTAGTTACCACTTGTGTATGAAGAATCTAGGGTTTGGCTTTTGGGTAACAAAGAATACTTACCAGATTCTCTCACTTTGCAAAGTCAACGCTACATAATTCAACACCCTTACATGTTCTTTACACATAATAGCAACATACTTACAATTCTTTACACATTATAGCATCATAGTTACATTTTTTACCGATAATAGCGAAATGTGACAAACAAAGTACAATGCCTATATTGGTAGCATAATGCAAGTACATTGCTATTATATGTAAAAAAGTAAATATCTATCATCGGTAACGAGATGTAAGTACACTACTATTGTGTGTAAAAAAGAAAGTATGATGCACATATTGGTAGCGATAGCAAAGTATGTAGCTATTGTCCAAAATTTTCCCTATATATCGCAACATTTAAACAACTTTATTAATTACAAAAATTAGAAAAGTGCTAACCCCTAACATTGCTTCATATGAAATTCATTTTTAGCAAAAATGATTTAAATCAAAAACTATATTCACCAATGTTTCATTATTTGAAAGAGCCCTCCAACTTTGTTTTAGATTTCAAAACCCAAATCTCTTATTTGAAATCCATCATTTTAGAGAATAAAAAGTGGAAGCGTCTAGGGTTTTCTCCGACCAAAAAAAAAGTATTTATACTCCCAAAATAAACAATTCGTTGCTTTTCATACCTTTGCAAATTTTCATATATTTGCCAATAAATGGCTGAAGTGGTACTGCATTTGCTAAAAACTACACAACCATAAAAGCTATTTGCATCCCAACAACATATCATTTCCTTTATAATAATATATTCTCAAATATTGTTCTTCTTTTTACACAAATCACAAAAATGTTCCGTTATGGTAAGTGACGACCTAAACATGCTTACAAAAAAACATATTTCCTTGGCAGTTTGCAGGAGGAGGCTTGCAGAGTTTCGAATCGGAGCCCTCATCTTTTGTTCTTTTCTATTTTAGCTTGACTTCTCTTTCATCGTTTACACTTCCAGCTATTTTTGTTTTTCCATTTTTTTAATCGCTATACTAATTCAACTAACCTTTTTAAATTACTTTACATTCATTTTCATCGATACAATTGCCACTTTATCACATTATCTATTTAAAACTATGTTTTACACATCGTATCTAAATTATTTGAGTTTTTTTAGGTTGTAATTAGGGGTGTTCAAATTCGGATATCCGAAATTTTCGGATAGTGAATATTGATATCCGAATCCGTATCCGAAATTTCGGATATCCGAAATTTTGGATTCGGATTCGTATATCATTTCGGATATCCGATTTTATAAAAAAAAAATTCAAATTTAATTAAAGGGTTATTTACAGAAAAGTCCCGATATTTTGGGGAAATTAACGAAAAAGTCCCAAAATATTTTTTTTGAACAGAAAAGCCCAGGAAACCGGTAAAATTATTCAATTTAGCCCTTTTTTACCGGCTACCGGCAGAAAAGGGCTAAACTGAATAATTTTACCAGTTTTCTGGGCTTTTCTGTCAATAAATTATTTTGGGACTTTTTCGTTAATTTCTCCAAAATATCAGTTTTGGTCATTCACAATTTTGGTTCTTAACACTTTTAGTCCCTAACAGTTAATCCTTCATAATTTTGGTCCTTAACAACTTTGGTCCTTCACAATTATGGTCCTTCACGGTTTGGTCCTTCATAGTTTTGGTCCTTAACAGTTTTGGTCCTTCACAATTTAATCCTTAACAGTTTTGGTCCTTCATAGTTTTGGTCCCTAAACCTTAATTTTGTCCCAACTATAGGAAGGGCTAAAATATTCAGAAAGTCAAGGAGATGTTATATATGTGGGACAAACGATGTTTTTACGCAGACCCTATGTACTCAGAAAAACCGTGGGCATGTACGTGTGATGAGAAAATATGTAACCCCGTACCAATACTTTTTTCTCATTGTCCATGTAGTGCTTAATGGTCTTGGCAAAAAAAAAATGGTATGAGGTTACATATTTTCCCATCCCACGTACATGCCCACTATTTTCTTGAGTACATAGGGCCTGCATAAGAACATCGTTTGTGTCACATAACCTCTCCATGACTTTCTGAAATTTTTATACCTTCCTGTAGTTTGGACAAAATTAAGGATTAAGGACCAAAACTATGAAGGACCAAAACTGTTAAGGACTAAAATTGTAAAGGACCAAAACCGTGAATAGGAATGGCAACTGGTCGGGTTCGGGTCGGGGCGGCGAGACCCATACCTGACCCTAAAAGTTTCGGGTCGGGTTCGGGGCGATGCCCTATCGGGTTTCGGGTTTTCGGGTCGGGTTTCGGGTCATTGAATATAAATATTATATATATATATATATATATATATATATATATATATATATATATATATATATATATATATATATATATATATATACACACACACACACACACACACATATATATATATATATATATATATATATATATATATATATATATATATTCTTATCGGGTCGGGTCGGGTCGGGTCGGGGCAAGAAGACCCAAACCCGACCCTATACCCTAAATTCGGGTTTCGGGTTTTTTTGCTCGGGTTTCGGGTTGCCCCGTCGGGTTCGGGTTTTTTTGCCATCCCTAACCGTGAAGGACCAAACTGTGAAGGACCAAATTGGTAAGGACCAAAACC
This sequence comes from Cichorium intybus, assembly GCA_023525715.1. NCBI lineage: Eukaryota > Viridiplantae > Streptophyta > Magnoliopsida > Asterales > Asteraceae > Cichorium > Cichorium intybus. The sequence continues at coordinate 13,015,937 of CM042012.1, read as the reverse complement.
GTAAAGGACCAAAGTTGTTAATGACCAAAATTGTGAATGATTAACTATTAGGGACTAAAATTGTTAAGGACCAAAATTGTGAAGGACCAAAACTATTAAGAACCAAAATTGATACTTTGGAGAAATTAACTAAAAAGTCCCAAAATAATTTTTTGACAGAAAATCCCAGAAAACTGGTAAATTTATTCAGTTTAGCCCTTTTACCGGTAGCCGGTAAAAAAAGGGTTAAATTGAATAATTTTTTTACTTTCTTGGGCTTTTCTATTAAAAAAAATATTTTAGGATTTTTTCGTTAATTTTCCCAAAATATCGGGGCTTTTCTATAAATAACCCTTAATTAAATTAGCCTTAAAAAATCATTTATCCAATAAATATATTAAAATAAACATATTCGATATTATAGTGTGGTATTCAAAACCAAACGAAGGAAAAAAAGTATGAGATTAATCGACGAAACATAGTAATATATATAAAAAAAAAAAGAAAATATATTTTTTCGAATTCGGATATCGGATATCCGAAATTTTGTAAAATCACTATCCGAATCCGAATCCGAAAATTCGGATATCCGATTTTTCGGATAATTTAGCATCGGATTTTCGGATTGGATTTTCGGATACGGATATTTTTGAACACCCCTAGTTGTAATCTTTAATAAACTAAAAAGCAGATTATGAGCTTTAGTTTCTAAGCTAATTTTTTAGAAAACTACGCATAGCGCATTTCAACAAGTTTATAAAATTTCTTTAAAATTTTCCCAATTATATATCCTTATAATATCTTTTAACTATTAGTGCATAATGAGTAAAATTATGCATAATGTTAGTAAAATTTGATTAAGATTTTATTTTAAAAGTTACTAGTCTATAGACCCGTGTGTTACACGGTTGGAAATTAAATAAAGTTTTATAATAAAAATCTATTTATTTTATATAATTAGCAAGAAAAATATTTTATTGAATCATAAAATTTGATGTATTTAAATATGACATAAACGATAATAACAAATAATATGAAGATCTACATGTTCACAAACTGAAAAAGATAAACAAATTTCATAATTGGTCAGTAGGTTTGTCGCTTAATTTATAAAATATTGATATAAAAAACAAACAAAATTCAACATAACTTTTGAAAGACTTCTTTATATAAATTTTGAAAGACTTCTTTATATAAAAACAAACAAAATTCAACATAAATTGTAGATTTTGTCTGTTATCATAGTTGAGGGATTATTATTTGAAATATTAATGGACTTTGTGGATTTGGTGTCGTATTAAGTTTTTTTTTGAACTCATAAAAAGGTAATCAACTTATGATTTTCACCGTTGTTGATGAGAACTTACCGATAAATTAGACATCTACTCATCCCAAATTGTATTTATATTATAAGATAAAAGCATATATAACTTTTTTCTTTTGGCTTTTGTATCAAATATAGTTAGATAAAAATTTTTGCTATTAAACTCTAAGGTTATTTTATTGTAATAGTAAAACATCAAACCGAACAACGTAGTGCTTGCCCCCAAGCACTTGTGTATCGTCGTATTTCCAAAGTCAAAGCCTTTTAAAGTAGACGCTACTTTTTATTTGGAGGGGACATTAAATCTATCAAAAATTTGATAAAGTATAAGACATACATAAGTAATTGGAAAAAATAAGTAAATTGATACAAACAACCGAAATCAATGGAATATGCAAATATCTTTAAAAAACGTAAGGTAGGAAGTAATAAATGTGACAATTATAAGGAAAATGTCTAATTAAAACCAAACCGGAATGGAAACAATGTTTAACTAACAATTATTTGTCATCTTTTGGAATCAAAAGTTGATTTCCTTTTTCAAGAATTCGTGTTTTCGTTAAGAAAGAAACTGCATTGTCATCCCCTTCATAAAGCGCATTAAGGTTGCGCTTCAAATCGGATTGTTTTCCTTGGGAAAAGTGGAAGTTGTTTTGTCCATTGTTGATGGAGTTTCATTCTCTCCACAATGAGAAACCACATCCTTGTACAAAAAGAAGAAAATAGTAAGTTGATAATTTAAGTAATATTTAATTTAGGTAGTGAAAGAAAAAGAATAGTAATATAAAAACCTTAAGACTTAAGTTCTCTTACGATTGCCCATCAAACGTCTTAGTCTACATATAAAAAGACAAACTAATTATTTATGTTATAGTATGAAATATAACATTATTAATAATCAAATATAATAATAAATTAGACAAAATTAATAGAAATATAGTTGTACAGGTTTTTTAATATACCTGAAGATGAGAACGTTTTCTTCCAATTCATTGATAATTTTTTAATCAACCATTGTCTTTGAAATTGAATAAATACTGGAGTTTTTTTATGTTATAATTTTTTATCTCAATCATGAAAGCCATATACTTGTTTTTCAAAATATTTATTTCATCAGGGTATAGCTTCACATCAAACAAAGCCTGCAGAAATATGAAGTAATTAGCAAAATAACATAAATTTTGAAATATAAATAAGAGGTCAAAATAACTTTAATAATTAAATTTAATTTTTTTAAAATTACTTCGGTGTTCTTTTCTATCAATTATTTAGAAAAAGTCCCCGATAGCGGCATGGCCTCATTGTCAAACATAGACAATTCTAAACTTCCCGTGTCATCTTGTCCAACAATTGGTAGTTTAAACCTATAATATTACAACACATATTAACCAATATAACTATTTATCAGGAATTTTAGGAAATTGTGCCATATTTACATATATGGTCCTTGTTAAATAGATAAATTACAAAATGGTCCCTATGTTTTATAAAGTTACAATAATAGCTGCTGCCTAATAAAAACTTTATAAAAATAGTCCCTGTGTTTATAAAATTACAAAATAGTCCCTGTTATTTGCATATATAGTCCTTGCTTAATAGACGAATTACAAAAATGGTCCATGTGTTTTATAAAGTTACAATAACAGCTGCTGCCTAATAAAAACTTTTTAGAAATAGTCATTGTGTTTTATAAAATTACAAAATTGTCACTGTCTAACAATAATCTTGCAGAAATTGTCATGTTTCTAAAAATTACCAAAACTGTTCTTATTAAAAAATTTATAAAAATGGTCCGTGCCTATTTGCAAAATTTTAAAAGTCCATCTTTTGCATATAATTATACATATGGTCGTCTAATAGTGAAATAACAAAAATAGTCCCTGTATTTCATAAATTTACAAAGATACCCCTGTCTAATAGTAAATTACAACCATTGTCCATGTGTTTCACATAATTACAAAAAATGAACATTATATAAGAGACTATTATAAAAATGATATTGAAAATATAAAATTGATAAGCTTGCTGCAATGCGCGGCCATCCTACTTGTTATTGTTAAATATGTAACATGATAATTAAAATTACATAATTATAATTATAGAAAAAAATGGAAAAAAAAACCTTGGAACATATGATTTTTTTTTAAAATTTGCAATTAATATTGTTACACTCTATAAAAACTGTTTTTTCGTATTTATTAGGAGAATCAGGATGATCATTGATAACAGATGTTTGAGTTATCTTGGTATAACATGACGTACAAATGGATAAAGAAAGAAAAAAAATTAATGCACATATGCAATTGAAATAAATATTTTGTACTCGGCTCTAATGACAATTGAATATCAAAAAAGAACCATAGAATCACAAATTGAGATTATTACTCGTATGATACGAAACCTACTTAACTAACATCAATTTAATCTCCAAACAATGAAACACCATCTAATAAATCATATAAACTAACATCAATTTAATCTCCGATTGAGTTGATTCGTTGAAAGACTCAAAACTTTTATTATCTTTTAGATTCTATATATAAATAATAGATTTATATAAAGTACAAAAACAATAACCTGATATATATAAGGTAAACTAATTTATAAGGTAACACTTGTGTGCGCTTTGAATGTTTCATAAACTAATTGACCCTATTTTATTTATTTTCTAATAGGTCGTCGACATAACTTCAAACTCATGCACCAAAAGTAAAACATTGGTGGATCAATGTGTCATTTATGATACATTAGGTAGTGTAAGTGAATCTAAGTAAAATCCAAGCAAGTTTCTAGGATATTTCCTCTTTTTGCTCACTCACCAAATAAAACCCTTAAAAGACCGGGTAAACTCTTGGACCCAAAGAAAACCCCCAAAGTCATCCCCCTTGGGGTCACAATTCTTCTCCCACACGCCTCTCTTAAATCTCTCAAGGACAATTTCCGATAAAAACCCACTTCAATTAATCTCTAACACAGCTTGAATTAATCGCTAACCCAACTTCAATCGATCGAAAAACAGTTGTTTTTTGCCCCAATTTGATGGGTTCTGACTTGGTCGAAGCAGTGACGGTTTCGAAGTCAAAGTCATCGTCCTCCGCGGAAAGTGCTTCCCACCTGGTTTCAGATTTAATCCGACTGATGAAGAATTGGTTCTTTATTACCTGAAGAGGAAGATCTGCGGTCGATCGCTCAAGCTCGACATCATCGGCGAAGTTGATGTTTATAAATGGGACCCAGAAGAGTTACCTGGTATGCATACATTCCTTCGCTTAATTTTACTATTTCATCTTCTTTTAATAACAGTAAATGAATTTCGAATTGTTTACTTATCTGGGTTCCGTTAATCCGTTTCTTATTGGTTGTTCAGTCCAGGATCTTGTTTCTTGAAGAATTTTGATTCTGTGATTATTTCGTCAATAGGGTTTATTGATTTTGATATTTTATGGTTGTCAAATCACGGGTTTATCGTTTTCTCAAGAGTTTCGATTTATTGAGGATTTTAGATTATGTGTTTGAGGTTTCAGATTGTAACGATTTTGTTAGATTGTGGAGTGAGTTAGTTTTGTAGAATACAATCTTAGGTTTAATTTAGTCGAACTAATTCAAGCTCTAATGAACTTATACTGTATCTATGTATGTTACATTGTTGCTTCATTTAACCGAATTGTTTCTTTATCTTTACTAATCTTATTATCTCCTTCTTGTTTTTATACTTTTAGAGACATATCTTGGGCAAGTAACACATGAAGAAGCTTCTGCTAAAGTAGCTGCAACTGAACCAAGACACGAAGACATATTGAGTCATCTTCTTTATGTGTCTAAAATAGTAGCAGAAAAAAGGAATTAATGATGGATTTCGTGTTGTGATTAACAGTGGTCCCACTGCTTGTAAGTTCATTTCTTTCAGTTAAAGCATTGTACTTTCATTTCTTTTCTTATTAAGGCATTGCACTTTCGACTTTATTCTTATTAGCACAATATAGTTTAAAAAATCTACCCATTTTTAGTAGTGACAATTTCTTTGTAAATGAATGACTATGCTACAATTGTGTACACTTTAAATATTTTGTCATACACAAACCATACTCGTATATTTGTAATTCTAGTTTCAATTCCAAGATTATTATGATAGTGCACTGCTATTTATGTTCCTTGTTACGTTTCAGAAACTTTAAATCTTTTATCAAACACAAACCATACTTGTATACTTGCAGAAGCAGTAGAACAAAGAAGAATTAATAATCGGGATGGAGAATGGTTAACTTACATTGTTATTGCAGACTTCGAATTGTAGAACCAATTGAAAACGCGGCTGTGGATGAAGAGGAAGAGAACAATAAAGATAAAGATTGGTAAGCAATAAGTCAACGTTTATGGAATATATGGTGTATTTAAAGATTTTTTTTAAAAAAAATCAAACATAAGATAGGAATGATGTCTGATCAAAAAAGGAAAAGATTTTGATATATTTTAGTCAATTCATTGAATTTCGGGTGGGCTGTTGTGATTTAAAAAGAGATAGGATTTGAATATAAAAAAATAAAAGTTATCTCAAATAATGAATTTGCTTGAAAAACGGGAAGAACTCTAACAGATTGGATTGTTCATTAAAATGAAAAATAATTATTTTTAAATGAAGTTTAGATCTGTTTTTCAACCTATTTTAGAAAATAAATGTTTATTTTCTTTCTTGATATTTTGGTTCAAAATTTCCTCCATTTTATCTGCAAGATCTATAAACACATACACACTTACGATTTTTTTCTTTTGCAAAATTGGTCCCTGATAACAAACTACATTGCTATATATGACAGTAAAAGGACACAAAAAATGGTGACACACTAACCTGAGGATTATCTTGAAGTACTTTTAGGTTTTGGAACCGGTGAGAACTGATAACAAAATACCAAGTTGGTCCCTGATAACAAAATACGAAATTGAACCACTTTCTGTAAAATTATTTAAGAACAGGAGAACACTTGATTGCCCAAATGTCTAATATCATTATTTAAGCCAACAAGTTAAGAAAGTAGGATGCTATAATAGATACTTGACTAAAATTGTTTTTTTCGTGAACAAATTAATACCAGGATAGTTAAATTTAATGGTACAGGAACCAAAATTATAACAAATCTAATTACATGCAGATGAAAACGTGGAAGAAGGAGATGCAGATGAAGATGCTCGATGAATGGTCCCTTTCTGGATAGATGCAGATGAAGATGCTCGATGAATGGTCCCTTTCTGGATACATATAAGGAACACACCAACACGGTATTAGAACCAAACACAAAAAATGAGCGTATTTCAGTACGTGTGTGTTGCAGATCCAAGGACCAAAAATAAAAAAATCTAATTACCTGCAGAAGAAAACGTGGAAGAAGGAGATGCAGATGAAGAAAACGTAGGTAGAAATTATCCTTATATTATGGGATTTACCATAAATCAAAAAAGGAAAAGATTTTGAGATATTTTAGTCAATGTCGTTGATTTTCGCATGAACTGTTGTGATTTAAAAAAAAGGATACGATATGAAGTTAAAAAAGGATGAAGATTTATCTCAATTACTGACTTTGCTTGAAAAACGGGATTTACTCTAAAGTCTAAACGATGGGATTGTTCATTAGGCGGGAAAAAAAGTTAGCAATTAATTCTAGAATGACACGTGTAAAAACAGCATATTAGAATGGTGCCATGTGGCATTATAGCTTTGTTTTATTAGAATAGGAAGATTGTCATTAAATAATATCAATTGCCGTTTTAAACTGTTATTGGTTTAAATTTGGCCAAATTTTAATTCCAGATTTCATATTTTTATAGCGTACTTTTGATATTTAGTTAAAACTTGTAATATATATTTGGATACATTAATATCTCTCTAAAAACAACAATCAAGCATTTGAAATAACATTTTACAATAAAATTAATAAAGATATAAGAGACATTACTGCAAAAAATAGTGAATTACTATTATATATGGTACTATCATATATCTTTATTTATAATGTCGCGACAATACAAATTACTTATTAAATACCTAAATCATATAAATATGGCCAATAATAATAGAACAATAATTACATACATACCAAAAAATATACCATCATTCAAAATTAAGTCATGATAACATTCATAAATCATGCAATGAAAAACGAAAAGTTTGTGATAATATTACGAATATTACGAGATACATTATTCTAATTTTGTATCTGACTTATAATATTAAATCATTATTCTACATGTCATTTTATGTTATTTTACATCTCCTAAGATCAACTAGTTTTTACCAAACATCATTTTTATCAACTAGTCAGTCAAACATAGTCTAACACTACTAAACTTGTTAATAGCTTCGATATAATACGATAAATAAATTGTTGATGTGGACATCCTCTGAGAAATAATTCTACCTAACTCCTCATTATTTAATCTACGAAACCAATTGATCATACCAGAAAAAATTTAGTAACAAATAAGTTATACACCTCAATTTACTTCAAACACAATTTTACATCTTTCGTGTTTCAATGCTAAATCATCAATCTATCTACTCCAAAAAAAAATATTATTCTAGAAGAAAAGCCACGTGTACCTTAAATTGGTAGAAAATCCTACTAAAAGGCTTTTTCAGTTACCACCACCAAAACCACGAGGGCTCGGCCGTCCTGCTGACCCCGCAAACTGTTTCCTCGACTCTGATTTTCTCTTCCTCCTCGCTGTTCCCGGAGGTGCCTGAAATCACAACGAAAACAAAAATTTCATTCCAATTTTGCCAAAAGACGAAAATACCCTCGTCATTAAAAATAACCAACTAAAATAAAAATGAAACCACCTTTTGTTCGGATTTCATCGCCTCTTCGAGATTGCCGAGTCCAGGAACAGACCCGCCTTCCATTGCACCCATCAAATTCTTCATCCGTACACGCATTTGAAATAACTGAGCAACCAGTTGGCTCACCTATCAACAAAAAACAATACCCTTAAGCCTTCTTTTTTATTATTTTTAAATTCATGAAATAAACACACAAATGACAAAACCAAAATATTTATATATACTTATATTATATATGTACCTGCTGTTCGGTCTTTCCAGATTCTTGAGCAATTCGTTTTCTCCTGGCAGGGGATTCTGCAAGCAATTCAGGCTGCTCCCTTTCCTCTGAAATTAACACCAAAACAATATTAAATAATTTGAGAATTGACATAAATTTTATTTTTGTTAAAAATATTGATTCATGTACAGTAAAAGGAAGAAAACCTGGGGTCATGACTTCGATCATTGCTTCCATTATTTGTAAGCTTTTTTCTGCCTCTCGAATTTGTGCAGGAGTGACCTGTCCCACACAACATGATTTTGACTGAATGGACTATGGCTTTTCAGATTAAGTGCTTAACCCATTAAGTCAAAAGAAAACACACAAACCTTTCCCATTCCAGGAATCATTCCAAGAACACGAGACATGGAACCCATTCGTGCAACAGCACGTGTTTGCTTTAAAAAGTCATTGAAGTCAAACTTTGCACTCATGATCTTCTTCTGCAAATCTTCAGCATCTTCTTGTTTCATCTAGTATAATTGGAGTAAAACTTATTTCAAAATTCAACCTCTCATTTTTACTAATATTCACTTCAAATAACACTCACAACTTCTTGTGCCTTTTCCACAAATGAAAGAACATCTCCCATTCCCAAAATCCTTCCCGCCATACGATCCGGATAAAACGGTTCAAGATCCTCCATTCTCTCTCCACGTCCCACAAGCTTTATTGGCTTTCCTGATACCTAAAATGCCAATAAATATTGTTAAAGCAATGAGTTTTTTTTTTTTTATTTGTTAAATTGAAGACAATTAGACAAACCTCTTTTACACTGAGAGCTGCACCACCTCTTGAATCCCCATCTAGTTTAGTTAAAATAGCTCCAGTAATTCCAATTTCAAGATTGAAAGTTGTCACCAGTGCTGTAAAATATCACCAAGGTTAGTATGGTAAATTGTACATGTGATAATAAGTGATTTGAAAAGACCTGCAGCTTCTTGGCCAGTCATGGCATCCACAACAAGCAAAACTTCTGTGGGATTTAATGTTCTTTTCACATCTTTCAATTCATCCATCATGGTTTTGTCTATCTGGTAATAAAAGGTAAAGGGTGTTTAATGTTTTAGATTAATTCAGAAACTTGTCTTTTATAATATCTGAAATAAACAAAAGAAATGTCGTATACTCATATTACCTGAAGCCTTCCTGCTGTATCCATTATAACTACATCCACATTCTTCTTTTTAGCTTCTTGAAGACCTTGTCTAGCTATTTCTGCTGGTTTGACTTCAGTCCCTACTGCATACACGGGTACATCCACCTGTCACAATGTTCAAAGCACATTGAGAAATGTTAATTTTGTATAAGAATCAACATAATTATATTCCATTTTAGTAATGCAAATTGATACCTGTTTACCCAAAATAGCAAGTTGATCAATGGCAGCTGGTCTATATACATCTCCAGCAATCAGCATGCAACTCTTTCCCTACAATTTGTTTACATTACACAACTATTTAGATGCTGAAAATAAAGATGGATGGATAGTGATAAGAGGGGATTAAAAATGAAGTGCACCTGTTTTTTGAGGTATAAAGCTAGTTTTGCACTAACAGTTGTCTTCCCAACACCTTGTAGACCAGCAAGTAAGATGACAGTGGGGCCAGATTTTGCAAAAGTTAACTCAGAAACTTCTCCTCCCATTAGCTTCACGAGTTCATCACTTACAATCTGTGTAAAGCAGTGATCCAGCAATATGTTGATGAACCTTGGAGAAGATGATATTATTATTTATTGTTCAAAATGGAAGAAAACTTATACTTTGACCAATTGCTGATCAGGTCTGACTCCTCGAATCACGCCAACACCAACAGCTTGTTCACTTACAGTTTGAACAAATCTTCTTACAACAGGAAGGCTAACCTGCCAACCAAATTAGAAACTGTTTTCAGAAATCGTGTACATTTCTTCATTATACAGATGAAGCACATACATCTGCTTCTAGAAGAGCTCTTCTAATGTCCCTCATTGGTTCCACAATGTTCTCCTTCGTTAAGACCTCTGAAGCATAGAAATTAGCATTATTAGCGGTAACTCGTGCATTTTAGAACACAAAATGTAATGAATTCAAAGGTAGAACTAAAACCTTCGCCCTTAAGTTTGTTCCAAGCGGATTCAAGGCCACTAGTTAGCTGACCAAACATCTCTGCTCTGATAACTCCAGGCCTCTCTCTCCTGACTGTAATCAGTCTCTGCGAATTCACAATTCCCCATAGCTCCCTCTTCCCCGATCCAGAAACAACAAACATAGCAATAAAAAGAAAATCAATAACCCTATGAATAAACAACAAGACATGATATTAAATTATTATTGAAACACTGAATTAACTCCTGACCGTGGACGACGAATTGCTGAAGCGAAATGAGAGCGCGTGTGGCGAAGTTGAACCAGTCCAAGATGAAGAGGAGTGATTGTGGTGCGTCTTTCTCGGGAGAGTTGTGGAGAAATGGCGGGAAGCAACTGCAGAGAAAGTTAAGGCCTCCATGGGCGGACAGGCGTGAGCTCTCTGTCTATCTCTCTCTCTAGAATTTGAGTTAGAGAGAGATGGTTATGGATATTTTGAGTCTGGTTTTTGTTATCCACAACGAAGACATGACAGTGAGGTGTAATCTAGCGCTTCTATCCGTTTTTCTTGATAAGCTCCACCGTACTATCTACGGTTCAACGGGTCACATAAACCTCTATTTGACCTGGGCGTTAAATATTTTGGTCCGAACCGGGAAAATCTAAATAAAACGAATCTGAATTGTAATTCATACTTAAATTTTGGATTTTTTTTTTTAGTTTGGTTTAGATTGGAACTGATATGATTTTAGGTTTTGCTTTGAGTTATCTGGGATGAAATGAACCCAAAAAACCTTATTATATGCAATATTATCTATATTTATATTAAGTAAACAGTTTCTCAATCTTTGGGTCTCAATCTAGCTTTTTCGTTACCCCATATGAAATTTGAATACAATTGTTGTATTATATCAACATTAATCTTAATTAAACAGTTTCTCAATCTTTGGGGGGGTCATATTATTCTCAATCCGTTTTTTGGTTTAAAATCTACCTAACCAAATTAAAATTCCGTTTCTGGTTTGGTTGGGTCGATACTGGTATCCGGTTTGATTTTCTGTTTGGGTTCAAGTTTTTCAAAATCGAGCTAACATAACCGCGTAATTTAAATAGGTTTTACTTTTGCAAGATAAATATAGTCAGACATGAAAAAATATGTAACAAATGCATTTTATATCTCATGCCCTCAATTTCCTATGCTTTTACAAGAATCTTACATTTTTCGGTCAGCTTGCAATAAATCATCAAGTCCTTTCAACTTGCATTTGCTAACAGGTTGTTATCATTTGATTTACAAATTACAATGCTTCTACAATTTTAACCCGGTTTGTAATAAAATATCAGATCAATTGATCTCCGAAATAATTTGTTCTTCAACAAGAGGAATTGTCTTCCGCACAATCACTTTCATTGAAGCCCCTACATCAAATCCAACCTCAACATGTATAATTACTACTTAAACATAATAATATAGATATAATCAATAAAGAGAAAAATAGTATGTTGCTATTCTATGACTTTAACCCAATCAATAATTTCTAAAATAAAAGTACTCACCACCATTACTCTCCCTACAAATAGCCGCATAGTGAGAACCACCCAATTCCAGCTGTGCAAATTGCCAATTAGTTGTAAGATCACTTGGGTTCTCTAAAGGCACTATCATTATCCCAGAATCCTGTGCACACAGAAAAAAAAAATCCATTTTCTATAATTCATTGCATTTAAATTAATTGAAAAAAATTCATTCTTTGTAATACCTCAGAATCGGGATTCATAGAACTGAACCTAATTGTAAAAGTGTTGAAAGGAGCGCCTGAAAACCCTCGTCCCAATGCTTTAACATACGCTTCCTGAAATTAATTTACAACTTAAAATCAGTTTAATAATTCTTGCATTTAGCCCTTTAATGTATAATCCAACCTTTAGTGTCCATAATTTAATAAATTCTTGGCGCTGAACTTCAGGGTCTGAAATTGCACTTAATAATTCCACTTCTTCACAAGAAAAATACCGTTTGGCAAATGATAATATATTGTTTTTCATTGTCCTTTGCTTTTCCTCTACATCGACACCAATCTATATTTAAAAAAATAATAATGTAAAATAAGGAGTAATAATTAATGGAAATTAAAAGATAAAGAGACTAACTGGAGAGTCAACGGTCACTCCACATGCTATCAAAGATGACGTGTGGGAAAGGTTAAAATGAAGCCGTGGTGGTGGTGGATGCCAATCATCACTATTTTGCCAAATTACCTATAAGCCCATGAAGTTAAAAAGAGGCAACACCTTAGTATATGGTGTTTTAGTTGATAAATAAAAAGACCAATCTAACCTCGGGTTTTCCATGTGCATTCTTTTTGAACTCAAGAGACCTTGGGCTAACTTGAGAACCTATCTGATCTAGTCATTAAGATATATCATGTAAGTTTTACAAAAATAAAAAAACAACTTTATGAACATAATCAAAGTTTTCAGAATTACATCTAGATATGGTAGTACGGACAAGCGCACGGGCTATCAGAGCACTTTTTTGAAGTTCATGGCTACTAATGCTGAAAATGTGGTCTTTCTCAAGTGGTGATAGAAGGTCAACGTATTGACTTAGTAAAGATTCAGTCTTTATTTCATTTGGTAATGAATACCAAAGATGGGTTTCCCTAAAGATCAAACTTTATTTGTTAGTGAAATGTTGTAAATACTAAATTATCAAAAGATGACAGACTACAGAAAAATAAAAATATTCAAAGGTATGTATATGGAGTCTAGAATTAGGAATCATACATTTGAGATGGAAGTTTTATGGGTGAAAAAAGGTTTGAAGTACTAAACATCCTCAAACCAAAGCAATGTATCTTCATCAGCTACATGCCAAGTGTAACCTTCAAATATTTATCATCATCACATCAAAATTTAAAACGGTTACTTTGTAACAATTTGGTCAGTACCAATTATAGAATGCATTTGAATGTTTGTTCAGTTAACCACATCCAACATAATTTAAATCACTTGAACAAAAGGATTCTTAGTAGCATCAAAGAGACAAAGATGCAACACAATCTCATTTCACTGCTAATATTTTAGTAGCGTCAAACTGCAACACAAAAATAAATCACTTGAACAAAATGGACACTAAGTTTGATAGAGAAATACTAATCGTTCAGCGCCCAAAAACTATTCAGTATACTTCACAATCACATTTTATAATTAAAAGTTAACGAAAAAAAACCTAAAATTCAACAATTAAAAGGATCGATAGAATGTGAGGCGGATAGATGAAACACCTGTCAAGCATAAAGAAGCAGCGGCGGTCGTTGGTGAAATAGCAGGCTCCGGCGGCGGTTGGTGAGCGAGGTGGCTGCAAGGGCCAGAAGCTGTACGATCGGGAGGTGGCTACGAGGGGCAGAAGCGGGGACTGGGAGGTGGGAGGAGGGCGGCACCGGCGTGTAGGAGGGCAGAAGTGGGAGGTGGGAGGTGGGAGCTGGGTGACGTGTTCTGTCAAAGCCATTTATCAACCCCGGTTTTGTTTATCCTAATGCAATTTACCAGGCCAAAAATCAATTATTCGAGTCATATACAATTTAAAGCAATCAAAACAACCTCTAGACTGATTTCTCGCAAGCCCACGTACCCGATATTCGAAAAGCCTTAATTTAAAGCAATTAGAACATCCTCTAAAGTCTAAATTGATTTCTTGCAAGCCCACATACCAGCCCATTAACCTTTTTTTTTTCGAGTCCCATTGAAGCATCTTCTCTTTCTCTATCTAGAAAGGCGGTAGACCATCGAGCCCAGCTTCTCCTCTATTTAAAGATGTGTAAAATGGTGGTAATGTCCTCCAAAATGAAAGGGTATGAAAAATTGAGAGGGTGCTGATGTGACGTCAATATGGCGTGAAAGACTGTGGTGGTGGTGGTATGCCCACCAACCTTAGGCTAGCATGTATACCATCAATGTCACGGGTATGGTGTTGAGATGACAAATTACCACGACGTACATATCAACCCTCCATGGAGGTGGTGCTGATGTGGTCTTCCACATGCGTGGAGGAGCATGATCTAAACAACATCCTAGTACGTAATTGTTATAAAAAAATATCAACTGCAAACAACCACAAAGAAGACCAACGATAAATATGAAAAATACTTGGAACGCAAGAAATCAACACGGAGAACAATAAAATACTACAATATAAAGTGGAAAACTCAAAACAGAACAAACCACTATGAAACGACACTCTTATTAAAATGTTACATGACTGATAAATCTCCAATGATAAATGAGAGAAAGAAGATCTGAGAATGAATAAAATATAACATCTAATGGCTTTATATAATAACTTTACAAAGAGTCTTAATGATACTCTAAAGCCATTATAAATATGCAATAATCCTAAATAAATATGAGGTGTTGTAATCAGATAATAGCTTTTTAATAAGTGTTATTTTCGAAATCTACATATAGTAAACAAACATACAATAAAAGGGTTTCAGAACATTTTCAACTAACTCTCCTTGAGACGAAACCCATCTTCAACGAAAGAACCTTCAAACTTTAGAAGAAATAAGTAGTTCCAAGAGTTTCTAAAGACTAAACTCTCTCAAACGCGATGATAAAAAAAAAATGATAGATCAAATCACTTAGGCTCGACCTTAACGATGGGCGACTTCCAAGTCCCATGTCTCCAAGGGGCCTAAAATTTCTCGGCTATATTGTATATATATATATATATATATATATATATATATATATATATATATATATATATATATATATATATATATATATATATATATATATATATATATATATATATATAATTAAATTGCTATATAATTTTTATAGGGGCCCAAGCCAAGTAGCCCAACACCATATAAGCCCAAAAAAGTGAGAAAGATATGTTAAGAGGCCTTTGGCGCCGGCCTTAGTCACATGCATATTCTAGAAGGCTCATCGATAGGCCAACAACTTCAGAGATTGAAAGACTCCTTCACGTTCACAGTTCAAAAGACATTCATAGATTCATGCTTCATCCCTCACAGTTTTATTTGTCCACAATCTGCATGGACCACGTTTCTATTTCAAGTTTCAACTTCACAGTTTTAATTTATGTTTCAATCACATAGTTCTGAGTCTAAGAAGTAAGAACTTGAGTTAGAAAATTATAATTGAACTTGATTGTATTTTGAATACAGGCTTGATTTATGAAATATATTTATGATTTTAAATTCAGTTCTCAAACATGATTTATCAATTATATTTATGATTTTGAATTCAATTCTCAAACAGGTTCATGTTTCTGATTTTTGAAACGGGTTTAAATAATTAATTTCCAATTTTGATAAGGTAATAATAAATATATATGTTTTTTTCTAACTTGAATGTTTTTTTTCTGACTTGAATGTTCTTATTTTTTCTTTCTTGTTTCATAATTAATTATTTCATTGTTTTTTAAAAACTGTCAATTTATAACTCTTTATAAATAGTCTATTAGTACAAGACAATCATCATAGTGTCCATTATATTCCCTATCGTGTGATCTAAATAGGCAAGTATGATCAATTGACAACCTTATAGAAACATCTATATTTAATCACTTCCAAAGGTGACCAGCTTTCAATACTAGCTGTCACCTTATGCTTCCATTTTTCTTAGATTATTGAATAGCATGGTTTGGGGCTGAGATAACTCAAATGGATTAATGGAGAGCCGTGTTATAATATACTCATGCAAACACAAAAGTAGAGTGTCTTCCACGCACCTTACTTTGGTTGTAATTTAAGTTTCACGTTTTAAACACAAAAGATGGTTTGATATAGTGGTAATAAGAAGCCTTGATGAACCTAATGTTGAGGGTTGGACCCTCAATGCTTCCAACGTTTCTTTTTTATTTCCTAGCACTAGAACTCCCCTCCTCATTCCCTTTCATTGAAACATTTTGTCTTTCTCTTATTCTTATTCTTTTATTTTTTTTTTATAAATTACCTTACTTATTTACTTAACCAATGATAAATATTATAATTTTTAGTGTATGTTTTATTTTAATCTAAACTAGGTTCGACCCGTGCTCGCACGGATACTGTTTGGATCTGATTTTGTTTTTCTTTGACTTTGGAGAGCTTTTGGTCTTCCGGTTATTTGATATATTGAATTTTTTTTCGTTGACTTCTCTTTGTTTCCTATTTTTAATCTTTAACTAAAGTTGTAGCGGGTTCCATAACGACACATTTGGCCATATTATGTATAACTCTTAAACCATAGGGGTTAAAGAGTAATATTGTGAAGTAAATAAAATGTTCGACTTTCCAAGCCAAAAGTTTACTCATTTGGTCCTTAATCGGAAAAATGGGGAGTTGGATTGATAAAAAGAAGGTTACCGGAAGGAAAAAGGAAGAGAGGTATAATAACTCATTTTTCTATTGTCAATTCAACGGATTTATTGAGTTGTACTTTGTGTAGTACTTATTTTATGGATGATTGGCACAAGTGGAAAATGGATTGGAAAGATGGAAAAATCAAATTGGAATAGGGGTATTATAGTCCTTTTCTGGAAAATATTCAAAACTGGAATACTCTGTATCGGTTTAGCAGGTGGAAGAATTATTCTCAATCTTCTATTGTCAATCCAAAAGACTTATTGAGTTATACTAATTGTAGTACTTATTTTATGGATTATTGGATCAAGTGGAATTTGGATTGGAAAAAAGGAAAAAGCAAGTTGCAAAGCTCTTGACAAGTTGACGTGTATAAGTCTTAATTGGTCAAAAAAACTCACCTCCCTTAAAACCCCCAAACCCCCCACCCCTCCAAATCTTCTAGAAACTTGCTGTGTTTTAATCTATATAAGAATTACTTACATTTGCATATATAAATATACATGAATGCACATTTTTGTCTGATGAAACTTAATAACACTGTATACAATCTTTTTACTTTTAAACATACATGAGATTCCCGCCGCGTCGCACGGGTTCACCTTCTCGTTATACACATATACTAACAATGATTCCCATATATCCGATTTTCTTTCTTTCAAATTTCATCTAATAATTATTCTTCATTCCCTGTTTTACTAAAAAGATGAAATGATACTTAACCAATTGTACAAATTCATGGAAACAAAGCAGTGGTGGTGGTGGCAGCAGTTTTAATGAACGCAAAGCATCGTTAAGCATATCAATTCAATTTCCTCCACCGGTGGTGGTGGTGGTGGCAGTCGTAGTGGAAATAGCTTTTATAGAAAATGAATCAATGAATCCTAATATGAACCAAAACGGCACGAAGATCAATATGATCAAAACCCCATATGAATATTAAACATAAACAAACCGTCGGTATGCATATAGCATATACATACCACATTACAACTCCAAACCAAATTACATAAACCATCACTTTTTTCCCAACCACCACCGGTCAAATAGATAACCACCCCCACCACCACACTTCACCGCCAAGCTTCAATCCTCTCGGTTCTTGAATTTAACCGGCTCACAATCGTGCTTCCTTTGCTTTTCTCTACATTTTTCCTCATTCCCTTCTTATAATTCAAGTTACCCAACTGTCCATTTCTACTCTTCAGAACTTCAACCACCGTAGCACCACCACCTTCCACCACTTTACCACCACTTTCCTCTTCAACCACAGTACTTTGACTTTGACCTCTAGAACTATCTTCATGGCTATCCAAGGTCGGCTCTTTGACTGAAAAATCTTGACCCCCTTGTAACACCACCTCGTTCTCATTCGTCTCATCTAATGTTCCCCAAACAGAACAGTGGGGCCCGTTATTCTCATCAAAATGATCAAACCGTGACGCGGGTCCCGCCTCAACTATCAAATCTTCTCTCTCCCGAAGCGTCTTCACAATCAAAGTCTTGAGAAAATTCATAACTTGCACAGCATACATCAGCGCGGTCAAAGGATCCGCCATCTGCAATAACAAAAGCCATTAAAATTTAAACACACGCATAACTACTTGTACTCAGATGTACAACCATTAAAGCTTATATGACTTATGTACCTGAGTCATATTTGGGGCAAACACCATAGCAATGTTGCGTGCATTCATCTTGTTGAGATGTTCAAGTTGAGCAACATCTGCCATTAAATTCACAGCCCAATTCATCAATGAAGCTTCTGTTGGTGGTAACAGTCTCACAAGCCGTGCACATTCTTCTTCAGATTGTGCTTGCATCACTTGCTCTGGTTCAATCGAGTCCAAAACCCCATTTGGAAGTTCTCTAAACCAAGCCTACAAGAAATAGCAACCTACTTTCATTGATTTGTTTATAATAAAGTCAAAAAAGATAAGAGGTACAATACAAGACACAAAACATTTATCACACATGGTATAGTTTGTTTTGATTTAAAAACCAGCCTGTACGTTACATACAATAACAATTCAATGTACTTGTTGGAATTAATTATTGCTAGTTGTCGACATAAATAACCGGAAAAATCCAAAATTATTGGTAGTGAATTAGTGACGAGTGTTGGCTTGAAAAGAACTTGAAGATTAATAAGTATGGAGGTGGACCCCACACTGTACTTCACTTACTGACATGTAGACGTCTATCGTCTATGTCTGGCCTAGATAAAGCATGTGAAGAAAACATCGTTTTAAGATTCAAGGGGGGTCAAACGTCAATCCATCACTAGAAGTACTTACCTACTGACACGTGTCTATCTTTTTTTTTTGTAGGGAAGTTTTAAAGTACGGTGGGTGTTGTGTTTTTTTTTACTTACGACTTAATAGAGAAAGTCACCTTAATAAGACCTGCTAAGCTGTGTACATCAATGTTTTCGGGGACTTCTCCTCTGTTCAGTTGTTCTCTTATTTGTTCTTCTTGTCCATTATCACCATTGATTCTGAAAATTCCTTCTGCCTGTAATTTGTCAGGGACATAATATTTGCTTTTAGTTAAAAACATGCATGTGTTTCTTTTTCTAAAATTATTTATCCAGAAAAACACACCTGAAGACCTCCTTGAGCATATAATCGTCTTTGCATCATTAGAAGAATTGTTGGCACACTGTTTCCTCTAGAGTCAAACGAGAGTTGCATAGATTCAGTTGAAACCCCAAAAACACTTGTGCTGCAAAAAAAAAAAAAAAAAAAAAAAAAAGAAAGAAAGAAAGTTAACTATCATAATAATACGTAACATGGTTAGCAAGAAAATAATAGTTTTGAAAGATATTTACTCTCGTTAAGCCTACATTTAGACCTTATAGTTTTCGGATGTTAATTTTGTTTTTGTTTAGAGATTTTTTGTTTACAGCGACTACTGTTATGTAATTTACTGAATGCAAATATATGCTAACTAACACTGAATTTAAACACTACCCATGTCAAAAGAGCTTTATGTATCGGTTTAAGCTCATATATTTTTTTAACTCGAAAAATACTTTTAGTGGTCACTACTTCTTTACGTTTTGATTTTTTCATCAAACAAAAGATTGTTTTTACCTATTTTATTGGAGAAGTTTATTAAATTTACGCTAATGAGTAAATAATCAAATATGGATCTTTTGTGATGCAGCCTGCGGGAATATCAGATGAAAAGGTAATATATATATATTGGTGATCACAAATCAAGAAATTGGGATGTTTTCGAGTAAATATGGATGTAATTTGCATAATATTTAGCAGTGACCAAATCAAGAAATTGGGATGTTTTCGAGTAATTTTGGGATGTTTTCGAGAAATTCTAGCTGGTTGTATTTCCTACTTGTAATGTTCATTATCAAGTTTGATCTAGTTATCATTTTTTTTTTCCAAAATTTAAAGAATCAACATTGACATTAGGTATCAAAACTGGTTAGCATTTGACCTAAAAGGTCAATGTACACCTTTCTTCTGCCGAAAAACACCCCCGAAATCCCCGTGAGTTGCAAGGATATCAAGAACACAAATGGAATTTTGAACAACATGCACAAATAGAAAAACTGAAAGAAAAAAGATGAAGAAACACAAACCTAGCACTGGGAGGCCTTCTGGGAACCTCAGGCTCAAATTCAACAGGTAAACCAAGAAACCCATTAAACCGATCAAACGTAACATGAGCAACATGCCTAACATCCGTAGGCACTCCAATCTCCATTTTCGAAGATCTTTTTGAGTTATTATCACCAGGGAAGTCTTCAAATTTCACGCTATTACAAGAACCAACAAGTGATTTTCTAAAGACAGTCACCACAACAGCTAACAATGACAACTCCCTCTCCTCTTCTTCTCTCTCTCTCCTCTTTCTTCTTTCTCTCTCTTCTGTATTACATACAGATACAGCTACCGAATACAAATTGGGACAAGGGTTAATAAGGGAAGAAGAGGAAAAGTGGTGATGTGTTTGTTGGAGTAACCCATCATTGTCATCTAATGATATTAAAGAGCTTTGAGAAGAAGATATCCGAAGTGGCGATTGAAGTATTTCTGTCATTTCAAATATAGAAATTTTGTACTTGTACAATTTCTTGAAAATTAAAACTTGGGTTTTAAGCGAAGGGAGGTATCTTGAATGGATTGATGGGTAATCTAGGGTTTTCTTTAATGGAGTTTGGTGAATTTGGGAAAATTGGGGAAGAATAAAGAGTTGGATTGAAGCAAGGATTTTGGATGGTAACAAGTGCGCATCGAGAGATTAAATAATCAGAATTCTCTTTTTCTTTTTCATTATTTTTTCTTCGACTAAGGTACACTTTATCCTGATTCTAGGTAATTCTTCACCAGAGAGATAGTTGCCAAGTACAGATAGATTATGAAGTAATTAGTGGTACATGGTGCTTTGGGATTTGTACACTTCCTCAATGTTTGAATTTTGCTACTCTGTAAAGGTAGTGTAGATGGTAAAATCCAATTAAGCTTGTGTTTACTTTTGTTAAACATTAGAATATGACAAAAAGTAGAGGAAACGGTCCGTTGCCAAATCCAGCGGTTTAGGGACTTTACCCGATTTATATGATTTAGTAGGGGTGAGCAAAAACCGCACCGCAACGGAAAAAACCGAAAAAAACCGCATTAACCGAAACCGCATAATCGAAACCGAAGCAAAAACCGCACTTGCGGTTTTTATTTTTCAAAAACCGAAAATATTCGGTGCGGTGCGGTTTTTAATTTTAAAAACCGCAAAAAAAAACCGAACCGCACCGCAAATCGAACCGAACCGCAAACCGCATAGAAACCGCATATAATTATATTAATTATATATTTATATATAAATAATTATTATTTGATTAATATTACATTATCTAAAAAAAAATAAAGGACAACTTGAAATTTTTGTTTCCCTCTCGTTCACTTTTACTCACGCGATTAGGGTTCTTCTACGTCCTCCCTTACGCCGCTTTCAACCTTCCGGCCACTTTCAAGCTTCCAGACGCAAACGCCAACGGCGGACGCCGGACTTCTTGTTACCCTCCAGTCGTCCGTCGTCCATTCCTCGCACCGCAAAAACGCACCATTGGAACGAAATTAATACAACCGCACCAATGACATGCGGTTAATAACCGCACCGAAACCGCATGAAAACCGCAAAAAAAACCGCAACAAGAAACCGCATCGATCGGTTCTAACATATAAAAAACCGCATTTGCGGTTTGCGGTGCGGTTATTCCTAAAAACCGCAACGAACCGCACCGTGCTCAGCCCTATGATTTAGGGATATTTGCTTCTTTTTGGCACAAAGGATATAATTGGGCTAGTATATTAGTATATTACCTGAGGCGAGTAATTTACCCGATGCACATTGGTTGCGATATTCAAAAAGACAACAAGATGATCTAATTAAGTTCAACATTTTATGTCCATTAACAATTTGGTTGCGATATTCAAAAAGACAACAAGATGATCTAATTAAGTTCAACATTTTATGTCCATTAACAATTTAATCCAACATAATTCTATATTAAAAACTATGTAAGAAAAATTTATCGATACCGGTTTTGAGAAAACTAAATCGCGTGTCTCCATATATTCTATTTAGTTTTTTATTAAAGTTAAAGTATAATTATTAGCTAAATTAGTTTTGAGTTTTTAAATTCATAATTCTAAGGTCAACATGTGGCATGATGAACAAATGAAGAAAACATGATCCGTTATGCTAAATGGTATGGTCTCTCTCGTATATTATTTTTTATTTTTTTAGGGTGTTGGGATTACTTATTTAAAACAATTTATGTTTATTTTTAAAAGTGCTTATTAACTTATCCGACGTTAAAACGAGGTTTTGAAAAAAGTGTTTGGGTTAGCTTATTCGGTAGCAAAACGCAATAAGTTGATAAGTTGTTATTTTAGTGTTTGACAATTTCTGCTTATAAATGTAAAATAACTAATAAGGGTAAGATATATATACATATATAGTTATAGTAGCCAGTAGGGTTAATATAGTAAATTGTTCCAAATAAGTCATAAGTTATTTTAAATAAGTAAGGACTCAGTAACATATTAAAAACTCATTATTTAAGCAAATAAACACTTTTGATTTTCGTATATCCAAACACTGAAAACTACTTATTTGCGGTGTCAAACCGCAATAAGCAAATAAACAATCTCAAACACCCCTTAGTGTCTAGTTATTTTTTCATATTTTCCTTTTCCCGAGAATGATCATCTCACATCCTTCACCCAATAATGCTATTTTACTTTACAATTGAATAAAACTAGAAAGAAAAATATGAGAGGTCCCTGCACAATACATTTTTACCGTGGGAATGAGAAAAGTGGAAAGAGTGGGGGCAAGGGACACAGTTCACCATGTTGCCCACATCATCTCCCAGCACTATGCGCGGCTACCATACCAGCCAACCTCAATGAGCTAGTTTGTTGCTATAGTCTATCATGTAATTTTTTCAATTTTCTTTTTTTGTTAACTCTTTTTTTCATGAGCCAACCCCAAAGGCCACCAATAAAGGAAGTCTTAGGGTTTGAATGGATTGTATAATTTAATCAATTGAATTCTAGTTGATTTTGTATTTAAAGATTTGACTCTAATAATTTGAGTTGAATTAAAGTCTAATCCGAATAAATATATTACAAATTGATTGGATGGGTTTCAATAATTTGGTTTTGAACTGCAATAGAAATTTCGAAAATTATATAACATTAACATAATTTGTGAAAATGCATTTCAATTAAAAATCCTTTATTTTTCTTGTCTAGTAATGTTCTTATGTTAAGATTTGATGAGTACAATATTTGAACATGTTACATTATGCTTTAGATACAGAATGGTTTAAGTAGATATATGTTTAGGCAAGGTTTGGGACAAAGTCGAAGTACATTGCTATTTTTAAAAATATGGGACAAAAGGCATCTAGGGATGTTTTGTGGTTAATGTAATGACGTAAATCATGGAAATTAATTATAACTTTATATAAGTAATATGATAACCGAGTACAAACTTAAAAGCTCAAAAATGTGAAGTTTGTTGCTAAAATGACATAAATATGAAAGTGTACATTAAATAATAAATGTTTAGTACATATAATATACCGGAAAAGTAGTCTAATACCTTCAAGATTTAGATATTTGGACTTTTTAAAAGTTGTTTTTACATATATAGGATGTGTTAGGAATCGAGACATAAATTTTTGGTACAAAACATGATAAAGTTACATGAGCAAAATTTCCTAACATCGTCAAGATGGTATGGCGTGCCTATAGCTCAGTCCAAGCATAAAAATGAAAGTACAAAGATCAGGTTTATTTATAGCTCGGTCTGCACCACCCATTGAGAAAATTAGGTGTGGTTCATGATCTACCTGGACCCAAACACATTGAATCGTTAACTAGGTTTGATATGTGTGTTTAAAGTGGAATAAGCTGTTGGAAATAGTGTCTAAGGTCATTAATTGTTGGTGATATTTTTAATAATAGCAGGGTCCTTTTGGGTTGCCCCCATGACCCAGAAAAACAAATAGTGACAGAAAATAAATATAAGAAATTAGTTTATTAATTTATCATGATATGATAAATTAATTAGATATTAATTGGTAATTAATTAATAAATTAATTTAGAAGTAATTTTGAGAAATTAATTACAAAGGATTGGATTGTAATTAGTTAAAGTGTTTAATTAATGGAAACAAGTCCATAGGGCTAAGTGTATGGAGGCTCTTTAAGTTTGAAACTCTAAGAGCCCTCCAATATAAATAAATGCTCATGGGTCAAACCCTAAGCATCCATGTTGCCTTACTTGAGCCGCCACCTCTTCCTTCTCCCCCTTTCTGCGAATTTTCAGTCCCTCTCAAGGGTTTCGAGATTTTTGTCTCCTTTCCTAAGTGGAAATTTTGTCTGTCTGGTTTTCTAGAATTCCTGTGTATGAATCATCAGAGGGATTCTACTTTAGATCTTATTGATCCAATTCAAAGTGGCATTAACCAAAAATCAAAGGAGATTAGCTGAGGTACAACAATTTTCATGTTCTAAGTTGCAATAATTGTTATGAACTACATAATCTTGGACTATGTTCATAGATATTTATGTGATTTGATCTTGTTAGTCTTCCGCTGTATGAATGTTTTGATATTATGATCAAATCTCAATAGTAGTATCAGAGCCTCTGTTCATAGGTTATGTGCACTTTAGATCTGAATTAATGAATTACGTTTGCATGCTTTGTGTTTATTTTCGAAAATTATAGGATGATATGCTAGAATCTGTTTTGAATATGCATGATATGATTATGTGTTTAGGGTTTATGCTAGAACTTGGATGAACTTGCATGCTAGAATTTTCGCAGGTTTTGTGTGCCTCCATGTGTTTGTCGGAAATTGCTAGGGTTTAGGAGAGTTCCTTTACCTTTGCATGCTACCTGGTGGTTAAGGTTACACCCTTGCTTGCCTTGCAAGTTTCCTAACTTTCTTGCCTTCCAAGTTTACGCTACTTCCTTATTTGTGAACATAATTAATTATGGATATATTTAAATTAATTATTAACAAAGTGTTAATTGAATTGATAGGTAAATATCAATTTTAAAATGATTAAAATTCATATTTATATATGTTAGAAATGTATCTATATATATGACTTAAAGATTAAAACAAAAACATTGATCAAACCATGACTAGGCTCACCCACTATAACATGTGTAAAATTTTTTAAGGAGGATTCTTATGAATCCAAATGAGGTTGGTTTTTTAATGGCATCCATTGCCTACCACCTTCACCGCCTGACATATATTCTAAGTGGAGTTACCGAAAGGGTTTGATAGGGAAATGTTTCAAAGTTAAAAGTATCAAGTTAAAGTATTAAAACAAAAGTCCCAGTTTAAAAAAAAAATAAAACGTGAATCTGTTGGCGGAGTTGTGTGGTTAACCGGCACGTTAGTTAAGATTGTAGTTGAGGGTGATGTGGCATTCGCGTTTTCAAGTGTATCTTGAGACGGGGATCATGCGGTTTTTACATGGTTGATTCCCTATCTGATCCATGATCCACAACATCCCTGTCATGGATTGAGATGAGCATAACCGAGATTAACATGCCATTAACCTTAGTCAATGAATCTCAAATATCTAGGTATTTCATAGAGATTGAAATTGATAAATGGTTTTATCTACCTTAATGACCATTATAGTTCGTGCACGAAGCAGTCCCGTGGCACAAACTCATCTACTTTTGTCTTAGCCATTCATCATGGTGGAGCTAAAAAGATGAAGAAACATCCCAAAGGAAAGGGAAAAGCCAAGGGCAACCAAGGCTTTAAGAGAAAAGCTGATTTGATATAACCCCAACCATTGACCCGAATGAGGCTATATGCTTTTACTGCCAGCAGATGGGACATTAGAAACGTAGCTACCCAAAGTACCAGGAGGATCTGAAGAATAACAAGGTCAAAGAGTGTGACACCTCAAGTATTTTTATGATCGAATTACATAGTACTATGACTTCCAATTGTTGGGTCCTTGATACATGATGTGGTACTCACATTTGCGTTGATATGTAGGGTCTAAGGGATAGTAGGAAGTTGCAGCATAGAGAACTCAACCTCATCATCTGAGACAGACACATTGCTGCTGTTACAAGGATCAGGAGCTATGAGTTGATGCTGGATAGTAGTTGTTCAGTTAGGTTATTGAATTGCTGCTACTCGCCTAAAATGACATGAAACATTATTTTATGTTATGCTTTATTCAAGGATGGTTTTACATTTGCTTTTGATATAACAATGGTGATATCTTAGTTTATAAAAATGGTTGTTTTTTTAAAGCTACCAAAGAAAAGCTTCAAAATGAAATGTTTAAATTGTGTTTAAAGGAAATCTATAAAATGAAATGGCCCGAAACATTATTTCAAAATGTTAAATTGCACTTACAATCAAAATATAACAATGCTCTTGACTCGAAATAAATGAAATCTACCAAAGAAAAGCTTCAAAAATCATCTGGAAGATGAACTCTAATGTCAAAATAACCCAAAAATTTGTGTTTATAGGAGGTGGTTACCAACAATTTTTGCTTTGACTCGATTGTGTTATTGAATAGGATAAATTTAGCACTACTGTGTGGTCCACTAAAATGCCCAGGATTTCCCTCAACACAGTAGCGTGACATTCCTTTATAAAGCTCGAAATGGTTGTTTTATGCTTTTGTCTTGCATTTTCTAAATTTGGCCTTAACATCTCAAATCATGTTTTGAGCTTCTTTTATCATCAAAAATCATTCCAATATCCTCAATTACCCCCACGGTAGCTTCATACCTAAAAAACAATCAAAATTACCCTAAAGTATATTATGTTCTTCAAAAGCATGTATTTCAAAAAAAATGATATGATATACATGGAATAAATGTATAAAATAAAATAAATGTAAATGTAAAAACATGATAAACAATGCATAAAAATGTTCCTAACATTTACACTACATGATTAGAAGTAAGAGCACCAATGATTGGGCTAAAATATATATTTACATTGTTAATTTTATTTAATTTTAACTAGTAAAAACATATTAAAGAAAAATCTAAGAATCCATAACTAGTAAAGTAAAAGTCACAATATCATTAAAAAGTAGTTGAAAACATGCTTCTTAATGTGTGCTTTAATGTTTGTATGTTTATATATGATAAATACTAAATACAAGTAAAATTGTAATTTAATATATGAGTTTTTTATAATTTATAGGATAAATTGAAAGAATCTTAACATAATTTTTTATTATTTCTTTTAAATAACAAGATTATTTTAGAACCACTAGCATAGAGTGAGATAAAATCATTACAAGGAACACAAAATTAAAATCGGGGTTTGAAATCAACCAACTTAATTCAATTTATGTTTCTTGCCTTTATTACAAATCCAATAAAAGGATTGTGTAACAATTTTCTCAAAAAGAAAAGAATTTTTTATAACACCCAAAAGTCAGGTTTGTATACTTTTGACTTATAATAGTATGTGTGGGTGTTTAGGAAGTTGTAAGTAAGTATCGATGTTTTGGTAAAAGACCAAAAGTGTGCAAAATGAAGGATGGATTAAATATTAAGGCTTGAGATGTTAGAATGTTATGTTATGAGGTAAATGTTCATTTATGGCCTGAAATGAAGTAAAATGCTAAGTTCTAAATTATGGGTCAAAGGAATGAAAATGTATAAGAATTCCTTATCAGAGGGTATTAGCTGTAACACCCCTTTTCTTTTACCATATTTTAATACAAATACAGTTTTCTTTACAAACATATTTGACAACTCGTGACTATAAAATAGCCACTTAAATTTTTTTTTTTATTTTACAAACTTAAACTCAAGGGGGTATTACAGACTCAATACAGATACCATAATTTAAACTTACAGTATATAAACCGGTCCCAACTGCAGCCTTTGCTCCTTTCACCTAAGTAAATAGCATTTCAAAAATAGTATACGTGAGACATAAAGCCTCGTGAGTAATATGGGTTTAGACCCAAAACTTTTCTGCTCAAAACTTGAAATATTACAAGTAAACTTGTTGAAAACTGATTTCTTTCATAAATCTCAAAATATCTATTATTCTTTACTTTCAAACTTTAAAAACACTTTCTTTCTCAAAACTGCTATCTTTCTCATTTTTCTTGTGACCAACTAAAACTCATGAATTAAGTTATTTTAATTCATTCTACTAGCTCCCCTCGTGGGACAGAACAGATCCGCCTACAAGGTTACGCTCATTCTGACTCCCCTTTGTGACTTGGAACAGATTCAAGCACAAGGGTATACTAAGCTAGACAACTACTTCGCGACGGGAGGTACCATCCCAGTAGTGTCTTCTGATCCCCCGATTATGTGGGTGATCCTAGTCCGGACAACTGGCTCTTACTTCTTTCTTTCTTTAATACTTATCTCATTACATCTCAAATTGGTCAAAATGGGACACAATTTATAAACAACTCATACTCAAACATTTTATAACTCTTTACTGAAAATACTTTCAAAACTGATTTTGACATCTTAGTTCACACAAGGAACTTCTTTCAAAATACTTTGTAAACCACATTGCTTTAGAAATCTGCTTTAAAACACTTAGCCCTTATATAGAGCTACTATAAAACTGTTTCCAACTTTAGTACTTAAAAGTATTTGGAAATCTCATTTTCTGAAAATATTATTTTGCTATGTACCATAGAAAATCCTCATAAAACTCACCTTGGTGTAGCTATAGATCACTAAGCTTCTCGTACTCCTTTCCCTTTTTCGTGCTCAACAATATTCGAAGCACCACCTATACAAGTAGCATATTTATTTAATAAATACATACTATAACTACTTCTATGACTTATGAGTCTCATATGATGTAACTACAGGCCATACAATTGTATAACCTTTAATAAATTCATTTTATAGTTTTCTCCGAAATACGCGTATTTTGCTACAGTACCCCCGAGGGGCCGTATTTCAGTTCCAACATTTTTGCATGAAGTCTTAGGCCATTTTAGACTTGTGTTTCAAATTTGAGGTCAAACGGACAAGTCTAACCCCAATTTCCAAAAATCAAAACTCAAAATTTCCCTAAGTATGTTACACAGTCGTGTAACTTTTGCCTTGCAAATTACACGGCCGTGTAAATTTGCAGGCCTTATATAAGTTACACGGTCGTGTAATATTTACCCTGTAAATTACACGGCCGTGTAATGTTTCTGGGTGGGTTTCGGGTCCGATTTTCGAGCTGCAGACCTCTATTTTGCCCTATTAAGTGCTTAATACTTAACTTAATCGTTTACTATTGTTCCATGACTAAAACCTTTACTTTACATCAGGTTTTAAGCCTTGGAATCACTGATTCCAACTCCAATTCTTCAAAAACCCGTTTTTTTACAATTTTCACCAAAATTCAACTTTCTGAAATTAACCACTTAGGAGTGTCTTAATACATCCTAAGTGATCATTTGGACTCAACAAAACCATAAAAACTGATTTTGATCTTGCAAACCCGTGAATTAGGGTTCTTGGCCAAAATCCCCATTTCTTGATTTTCAACACATTCCATGGCTAGAACATGTTGTAGGGATGATTTTGAGCAAGATGAACCAGATGATAACTTTGGAACTATGATTTCTGGAAAAATCAGAAATCAAACTTGATTCCCGTTCTAGAATTTGGAGCTTAGAACATGAAACCTTACCTCTTGGAACTAGAATCTTCAAACTTGAAGCTTAATTCTCACCCTTCTTCTTGATCTTCCCGTGCTCCTCTCTTCTCTAGCTCTCTCTCGTTCCTTCCAGTCTCTTCTGAAATCTTCTACTGACTTCTAACAAAAGAGAATGATAATTCTCTTATTTATATTTTTATTTTATAATATATTTACACTTTAACCCCTAAGCTTCTAACTTTCTTACAAAAGTGGTCCTAAGACCCAAAATCTTGCAACAATGTTCCATTAACTTCCAACTTGACATTTTCTTCACATTTTAGTCATTTTTATGTCAAATGACTATTTTTCCCTTTTTGGCCATATTTCACTGTTTACGCAATAAAACTCCAAATTTCACATAAACTCTTATTTCTTATAATATTATTCTACAAATACATATTATTTTACATAATGGTCTTATAATGTGACAAAATACCATTTTACCCTTTTACAATTTCGCGAGTTCTTACATTAGCGATGCTATTGTCTAAGGAAATAGCGAAGCTATGTAAAGTTGGTTGCTATTTTGTGTGTTGGTTGCAAAAGTTCTGCCAGTCAAGTTTCCTGAGATTAGCAATGCTAACTGATAGGTTAGCGACGTTAACTGTTGATGACAGACTTCCACTTAAAGCCTTTAATTTGGTCAATTGGGGTGTTTCTCATTTCTAAACAGAAGTTTCGGGGAGAAGGGAGTTTTAGAGCTATTTTGGTGCAAATCTTGCAATTTGAGGTGAAAATCAAAAGGGTTTTACACCCAAATCAAGGATTGAGGTGAGTATATTCATATATGTGTACATTGTTAAGTAGTTTTAACTTAATTGTTGATTTTGGTTGATATTGAAGTTGTGGAATGGAAGGTTTTATGTGTGTAACCAAATGGGATGTTGTGTTCCTCAGTTTCTTGGTGTTTAGAGGTTAAAAACGGAAATTTATGTGAAAAACACATGGAGGAAGGCCTGTTCATAGTTAGCAACGCTAACTTGTCTGGGTGGAACAGTTTCATGAGTTTTGTTTTTTTAAGTTGAATTGGTGATATATTATGTCTAAGGAAGGTTTAAACTTTGTTTTCCTGAAGACAAGAAGGAGTAAGGAAGCTTATAAACATCAAGTTTAGCTTATTTTGATATTGGACTTAAGGTGAGTAACTTTACTTAACCTCAAATGGTGTACTGCTGCTTGCTATGTTTTGTTTATGTATATGCATTTTGTATGGTGTATTATATTTAGTACTTTGGTGAAGTTAGTATGAATAATATGTATGTTGATATAGGAGATACCTTTAAGAGTAATAAACTCTAAATATGAAGGGTGCACTCATAGGTAATTATGTTGTATGTGGTGGAAATTTACATGGTGTTTTAATAGTTGCATATGAATAGTTTGCAACTATATGGTATCTAAAGGCTGGTGATTTATTGGTGTGTCAGGAGGCGGGTGTTGAATCTCTGGATTGGTGTAATATACAAGATCCTTTGGTGTAATATGTATAGCACTGGTGTGGTGTGTATTGTTTGGTGTTAATTTTAATAATGATAATGTTAAACCTTATATGTGTGGTGTTATTATAAATAATGACTTTGGTGTTGTTATATATATTGTTGGTGTTTGGTATTCAGGTGATAATCAAGAGGTGAAACTTAAACTCTTGGTTAGACTTCCTAAAAAATTAATGTTGGATCCTTGTTGTAGTAGAGTTATTCACCAAGCTTTTTGTTTATGATGTTTAGTTGTGGTATTTTGCAGGACTTAGAAGTAGTAATGGTCGACTTGATCGTGGAGTGATCTTGAAGGTATTTACTTGTTGCTTCCAACGCATTGAGTATCACGTTTTAAATATCAGATTTGTACCAGTTTGTTAAAACGTTTTGTACATACTCGATGTTAGATTATGGGGCGTTACATTTTTTTGGCTTGAAAGGTTGGAACACCATGACATTATGAAACCTCCAAAGATACCACAACATGGTAAGAATGACAACTTCAAAACATTTCCTTTGAGCTTCACCCAAATTGATAAGATTTGGCTACAAAAAATGTCACTAATGAAACGAAGATAAGGGAGACAACCGCCTCCATGAAGGCACCTTACTCCAAATCGCCCTAGCCAAGTCGTAGTTAACAAACAAATGGTCTCTTTACTTACTGAGGTACAAGATCATGAACTAGACAAATGAGGTAGTCTAAATCCAGATTTTGCTTATAAAATTATTTCTAGTTGTCGATTGATTTATGATAATTCATCATGCCAAAATATTCACTTTAATAGGAACAAGCTTGTTCCATTTTGTAGTTTGGCCAAGACCACCAAAGTGCCACTATCGATAAATCACCCAGTGGAAGAAACTAAGAAATATCACATCCCTTCTAACTTCAAATTCATCTATCTTTTTGACCTAAAAGAATAGGAGAATCACTAATTGTTTTTAACTCCTCAGAATGTGTGGATTCGACTCCACCTCCAAGAAGACTTTTCAAACAAGTCAGTCATACTCCAATACCCATCGGTCTCTAACCAAAGAATTTATGTTAGTTTACAAGGCATAATTTATATGGAATCGAGTTTTAAAATTACCACCCACATGTCAAATATACCCCTGGAAACGACTTGAATCACCAATACGACCCTTCCTTTTTCATAATATATCTAATAGTAAACATTTATTATCCCTAAACGATCAGATTGAATGGCCTATTACAATCATCAAGAACACAGAACAAAATATAACCCTCCAAAGAGTTTTCTTTAATTCCAAACGTAATCCATCTCAAAACATAGGAAAACTGGAATACTTATAGGAGAAGAGGATAATCCTCTTTCCTTAATCCTGGGAAATTTGAATTGATTAGGATATGATTTCAATCAATTATCTAAATCAATTACTAAAATAAAGTTTCTAAAATTAAAATAAAACAGAAAAATGCCATTTTGAGGCCCTAATTGATCCCAAATGGTAAAAAAAACGTCAGACCTCATAGTAAAGCGACAAGTCGTGAAGATCAGCCCGTTTTACATCAATCGTGTGAATTTTGTCTAATTCAAACATGTCGGATCACTTCAGCAGCTTTGATGATGATGTCATCACACTTTTATTCCTACTAGTGCTCATTAAACAATGCAATAAGACTTGTACCTCTTGTATCATCTTCTCACACATCTTATTATAGGAACGAATATCACATAGCTTTGATGATGATGTCATCACACTTTTATTCTTACTAGTGTTCATTAAACAATGCAATAAGACTTGTACCTCCTATATCACTTTATCACACATCTTATTACAGGAACGAATATAATTAACCTAGATACCTTTAGAAAGACTTGCTGTAATATTTGAGCCAATCCCACCATCATCTCCATATACAGCCTTAATAACTTCTACCCAAATAGCAGACAGTTCCATAAGGAACCTTCGACACCATTTGTGGAGAAGCACATAATGAAAACCAAAAAGAATCCTAATGCCAAGGCCACCTTGATATTTACTCATTATTTTTTTTCAATTTAATCAAATCTATCTTCCTTTCCCCATATTTTCTCCCAACATAATGTGCTTTGATGAGATTCTAAATTATTAATAATTGCTTCCGAAGCTCAAAAATTGACATATACTAAAGGCCAATACTTATCATGAGTGACTTAAGTAAAGTTGAATAGCCTCCTATCGAAAGAGATTTCACTTTCCAATTGGGAAGCTTTTTCGTGAATTTATCAACTATGAATTTCCTATAATTGATCATAGACATATTCGATCTCATGGTCAAACCAAGATACTCAAATGGAAATTTGGTAGAATCACAGTCAACAAAGGAATCCAAATTCTCTACTTCGAATGTGAATACACCAATCCCCCATATGTGCTTTTTTTATAGAATAATTTTAATTGAGAAGCTACAGAAAACAACATAACACCTGTACTAAGTTTTTTTTTTGTTTTTTTTCCTAGTGCCAAGCTCCAAGAAAAATAACATCGTCTGCAAAAAGAATTGCAAAATAGAGAGATCAACATTAACAAATTTATCTCCTTAAAAAACACCATTAGCAATAGTGTTCATTATAGCAACATGAAACTCTTCCATAGCCAAGATAAATAATCCCCTTGACGAAGACCACATCTAATAGGAAATTTTATAGTGAGAGATTCGTTCAACATAATAGAAGGTGTGGCCGGTCTCAGACATGCCCACACCTAAGCACTCCACTTCTAACCGAAACTCATACCGCATAACATGTCATCGAAATAACCTCAGTCTAACACTAAGCTTTGCTTATACCAATTCACTATTTCTAACCGAAACTCATACCGCATAACATGTCATCCAAATAACCTCAGTCTAACACTAAGCTTTGCTTATACCAATTCATTATTTCGTTTAACATTAAATAATCATCTAGAATTTAGCGACTTTTAATACAAGTCATTTCCTCACCATTAACAATATCTCCAATAAATGTAGACAACCTGTAGGCAAGCGATTTTGCAATTATCTTGTAATGACAACCAATAAAGCTTATAGGCCGAAAGTCCTTTGACATGCATCAAGTCTTTAATTTGGGGGGTTAAAGTAATAAACGATTGGTTGAATTCTTTGGGGAATGAAACTAGAATTTTGAAAGTCCGTTACAAAAGATTAAAAATATCAAAATCGAGTCCCAAAATCACTTGATTAATATTTCGATGATCAAAATGTTTCCTTTTGAGCTACAATTTTACGTGTTTGACTATAAAAGATAAAACATAATCTTACTGTCATTTGCTTTTGACATCTTATTTCTTTTAGTTGAAAACTTGTTTTTCACATTTTATGTAATAAAACGATGATCACGTTTTCTTGGTTTCTTGTGATCCTAACCCTACTAAGAGTGTCGATTACTTTTACTTATAACCCATTTTCCCACCCAAAAAGCTACATATTTTGTGTAAGCATGTTGGTAAAAAGTGTTGCATTTGATCATTATTTATGGCTATATGGGGCCAAATGGCATCAATACCTATGCATACTAATGGGTTAGTTTAGTGCTAAGCATGGGACATTATAAAATATAAAAAGATTGTTCTAAAAAGCATTCGTCATAATTGTTATATCTATTATATTTGGCTCTTGTTAAAGTGTTTTTTTTGTGATATGATCAAGAGACATATAAATATTTTACATCTTTTTAGAAATTTGTAATGAGTCGTTTTCGTGTGGATAAGCAGATTTATAAGAATCCTTCATCACCCCTCTCATGTGATTTTGTATCAAGTTCGCCAACCAATATGACAAGATTTTACAAATTCTAATAGTGTCCAAATTCAAGTAACGCACATCATAAGATCATACCAGATAGGCAGATACAATCAATTCCTTAGTCACGTCGTAATCAAAGCAATGGCTCAATATTCGTTTCATCTCAATGCTTATTTGTTATCGAAATTTGTTACCAAACTAAACCTAAACAATGTGTTCCTAATAATGACAAAATTCTTGTACACGACTTGAACATGTAACTTTCTAGTTGTTCAAAACTTTAAACCAATGTCGCGATCAAAACGGATGAACACAACTTTGCAAATTTCATATTTCTTTTCACCAAAAGGGAAAGAAACTTAAGGTAACATGTAACAGAGCAAATGTAGGTGTACGTTTCACTACGTAGTTTACTTTACATCTCCATGTTTTGGTTGTTGACAAATCCATCACAACTGTGCTCTAATATTTGTAGAAAAGCATAAGCGGGATAGTATAAAAGTAGAATCTGGATCTCCCACCTTTATGTGCCAATGACAACTAATACAAATACTCAAAGTGGAACCCATAATAATAGCCGTTGGTACTTTTTCATACAATTACAATGTTCAAAAATCAAAAAATATATAAAATTCGGGATATTCAAGGTAGCGGTGTTCATCGGTATGGGAGCGGATCGACCTAAAACGAAAGCAAAAAAAGATTATAATACAAAGTAGAACCAAAGATGAGCCATCCTAAACTGGTCCGATTTTAGTTTTAAATCGGTTCGATTTTAAACCAGGTTATCAATCGAATATGTATATGGGTTTTATTTATTTTAAAATATATATAAAAACTAAAATCATGTCATGTCAAACTAGAAAATCTAAAATGGTCTAATATTATGTTGACCTCAATCGAACCATATCGAACCCAACCTTTGTTAATCTTGAATTGAAAGATTTTTCAAGACTTAGAAAGACAGAAACGGAACCAAACCCAAAATCCAGGGTTTAGATTGTTTTGCTTGTTGTAGACAAATTGTTTAATCACAAGCTTGACTAGCGGGGTGACATATATCATATGTTCGGATAGCGTCATGGACAGTGGTATCTTTAGCGTTTAATTCAATTTTCACATGTTGCGTGCATTTATGATGGAATTCGCTATTCAAGTTTTATGTGTGTGTATTTTTTATATATGATAAAAAAGATAAACATTCGACTCTTATATTACTAAAAGATGCACATTTGCGGGTTCGACTATCGATGATTTATTAAGCTTTCTTGCTTACTTTATTGAAATGATGTTACGCTTCCGTTATTATTTACAACTTTTTTACGACGCTACTAGTTTGCACTGTAACCGTATGAATTGTAAATGGCTTGCGTAATGATCTAATGACCCTCTCTATTGTGGATTAAACTAATAAACCATCCATCAATGTTTGGCTTTTGTTACTAAAATGTGAAGTTAGTTACGTCGATTGCACCTGAATTGCCGTCATATCCAGGATCATTCATCTTACAATAAGCGTGCATAATTGATATAGGTAGTTTCGGTTTGTCATACTCGACTGTTTTTTGACATGGATTCAAACATCTTTTCTCTAGCAAAAGAACTCTAGAACACTCAAAAGTGTTTATACGATATTATTGTTTGACCTTTTACTAAAGCGACCATCACTTTAAATAGGCTTGAGTACAATAGAAATCTTATTAATAAAGAGATTGATATGTCAATAATTAAGGGATTATAAAATCAAATATAAATTCTATTAAACGCGATGCAGCGGGAAGCCACAGAACGATAAAAAAAGAATAACAATGTAATCTGCTAATTTGTACATTTTTTAAAATCGTTAGTTATAATGAACATCTGTAAAATATAAATATTGAACTGTATAATTGTATATAAAAAAAGATTGAACAATTGAATGTAGTTAAAAAGTGCCAAAAAATTTTGTTAGGACCAAAACAAGAAAAGTTTTTAAATCTAGGTTAAAATTATAAAAGCTGAAAGTTGAAAAAAAATCTTAAGGAATTGTATGGGCTGGTGAAACACCCAGTAAAATATAGCTTGTACATCATAAGTTTACTAAATAAACACAAATTTTGACAAACGATGTATAAGCACCGGATATAAACTAGTCACATCATAAAGCATCCCAAGTATCAAAAGATAAACAAAATGTATGGGTATCTGGTTTAATAACTACATATCATAACAAAAGTGACAAAACAATCAAGGATTGGACCAACACTTCATTCTTGGACAGCCTTTCCTTTGTTCCCACTAGATCCTGAAACACCAAAAATAAATCAACAATTTTATAAGCAAAGGCTTAGTGAGTAACCTAATTGTAATTCCTTATGTTATATATAGTTCACAACTTCAAGTATGAATCACCAAAAGTGTCTTAATAGACAAAATATCGCCAAGCAATATCACCAAGTTTAAGTTATAACTACAAATCCCATTTAGGGTCACCAATAAGATTTAACACCAACCTTATTATCACCAAATAATGACTAAATAGCCAAAAACACCAAATTTATACACATGGGACTATACACCCATCCATGTATAACAACTAATTCATGAGTAACAACTTTTATATATATATATATATATATATATATATATATATATATATATATATATATATATATATATATATATATATATATATATAGACACACACACACACACACAAGAACCTGTAATTAATCACGTACAACATATATACATACTACAAGTTCAACCAAAGAAGTGAAGGAAGTAAGTTACTCACCTTGATTTGATCTAAAAGATGTAAATTTTGATGTAATGACCCTTCACTATTCTTTCTTATCTACAGAATTATAAGTACAAACCATCAATTCAACTAAAAACACCTTTATATAGAATTTAGCAAGCTTATGCTTGCTACAGTGCCTGTAGCGGCGCTATTTTTATGGCCCGTTCATAGTTAGCATCGCTAACTATGAACATCAGGCCTTTCTTGTTCTTTTTCTCAGTTTATTGCTCTCTCGGTCATTTCTAACCTCATATGGTCGAACATTTCTCGAAAGGAACACTTAAACTCAACATATACAACTAATCTTAACACCTATTCCATCCAACACACCATTATTTCACCACAATTTCATAACTTAAACATTTAGGATATGTCACTTACCTTAAATCTTGAATTAAAGCTAAAAGCCCCTTGATTTCCCTCTCTAATTGATGAATTTTAGTCCCAAAACGAGTTTGGGAACCTTCCCCACCGAACTTCTATTTTTGAATGTTGTTTTCCCAAAAGTGGCTACGTATAACACTTAAATTAGGACACCTATCCAGACACATTAGCGTAGGTAACTTTCAATGTTAGCGACGCTAACTCTAATTCTTCGAAAACCAAATAGCAACGTACTATTTTAGCGTCGCTAACTCTTTAGGGACTATTAGCGCCGCTAAAACCTCTGTGTGGTTTTCTATTACATTTTAGTCATTCTCTTAATCCATTAAGCCATAAATTCAACCACTACTTCTAAGAAACTTATTAAGCCTTAAAATGAAAAACTAAACACTAACATTTCTGATATCTAACTCGGATATCGAGATATGGAAATATCAATTTCTTAACGGTTTTGGGGTGTTAAAGCTGGGGATAGAACCCAACACCATAAGTTGAAAACTGCAGCACGTTTACCATCTGATCGCTAGTTGTGGTTTTATTTTACTCAGGGTCTTATTTGTAATATGAAAAGTAATGTAGCTTGATTTGACATTAGCTACAGTACTCCCATTTAGTAAAATGTTATATATAGAATGCCCTTATTATTTTCTTTTACCATTTCATTTTCATTTCAATATTTATAAAAAATCAAAAATAAAAGTCGCACCCCACCCTTACTATCCTACCGTACCAACCATATTTTTTTAACACCACCACCACCTGAATGTCGAAGCTTGAAAACGAGGTTGTAGAACTGAAAACCCTCGAGTCTGAAATTCGGCCACAGACCTGGAAAAACAAGTTTGTAGAGGAGGTGGTGTCGGCACGACAACTTCGAAGAGCTATAGATTGGGTTACAACACCACCTTCGTTTCTTTCCTTCCCAACAAGCTGCTTGCATTTGCAGAAACCTTAGTGTCGCCTTCGTCTCTCTCCATCTCTGGATGACCAGCGTATGCAAAAGCCCTAACGTTGTCACCTTTCTCTTTTTCAGATACACTAGCACCTCCCTTCTCTGTTTTTGGTTTAGGGTTTTCGTTTAAACATCTGGATTAATAGCAGAAGATAAAGGAAGAGATAGGTGGTGGTTGTAACAATAGAATGGAGCGAAAAGAAAGGGTCGCCGATGGCGGTCTGACAACTTCTAATGGTGGCCTAACGAATATGGTGGCGCCGACCGCCGATGAATTCTTTGGCAAACATATGAAGAAGGAGAGAGGAATGGAGTGTGTTAAAAGAGAGATATGGTTGGGGTGGGTTATTCGGGGTAGGTTTTTATTTTGTTTTTATTAGATTAATAGGAAAATAAATAAAAAGCAAAGGAAAAACAAATAGAAATGACAAAAATGTCATTTTAAACACTTTTAAATTTGAATCGGACCAAAACCATAATAAAAAATCTATTTTGAACCAATAATGTTATTCCAAAACATTTTTAGACCAAAATGATAATTTTCCACAAACCACATAAATATTATTGCAATTTTATCTTTTTAAAATCTTGTTTAGTTTTGTAATTCCGTCAAAATATTGGAAATATTCATATTATAATTAACAAAATTACTTCTTTTTCCTTTTTTCTGCAAATATTTTGGTTGATTTATAAACAATGCTTTAAAAACCGATTTGAACTTGCCAGTCGGACATGTCGACTCGAGAACCGGAGACGATGGAGGTTTGATTAGAGTCGGTCTTATAATGATTTCTTGATCAGATGGTTTTGGTAGAATACCTTTTGAGCCGGTTGTAGTGAACCGGAATGGGCCAACTTTGTCTTGAGCTTCTGTGTTTCGTTAGGGACAAAGACTATTACGTTTTAACTACTTTAATTAAAATTAGTCCACTATTATTATATGACATATATATATATATATATATATATATATATATATATATATATATATATATATATATATATATATATATATATATATATATATATATATATATATAGGGTCCCGTTTCGGCGAGGACACAAAATTCGGTGAGGACCGCGAGGACAACTCTCAACCAATCAACGTCATTAAGGGTGTTTTCGTCAAAAAAACTGACAATGGGCCTGGTAATAAGAGCTGGACGAGTTGGGCTGAATTAGATGCCAAAGAAATTTGAAAAGTGTGGGCTCCAAGCTACTGGGCTTCTTCTGGACAAAAAGTAACACGACCAAGCCCTAAATCATCATCTTCTTCATTGATCGCTTTGATACGTCTTCTTCGTTGATACATTGATCTGAACGAATTCAACAGCAAAAGAAAAAAGATTCTGATTTGTTTCAACTAAATTGAAGATTATAATTCAATTTCTTCGTTGCTTCCTTGCTCAGATCGTCTTCTTCGTCGCTTCTTGCTCTGATCCAGTTCAACATAAAAAAGATTCTGATTTTTTCAACTGATCAAAAAATTGAAGATTAAAACTCAATCAGGTTAGTTTATACTATATATAAGAGATTTTATTAAATTGAATGTCCAACTTTGATGAAGCACTCAAGGTGTTTGTTAAAATACCTCAAAGAAGTTCAACAAGGTACTTGTTAAAATGCATCTGAGAAGTTCAATGCACATAAGGTGTTTGTTAAAATGTCTATGAGAACCTCAATGCACATAAGGTGTCTAAGATGTTTTTATAAGATTTTCTTGTGCTTTACACACACAAACTATCTGTATGAATGTATTTGTGATATGTAAATAAGTGAGTTCATACTCTATATTTACATTGCTTTTTGGTCTTTATGGAAAAATTTTACATGCATATGTCTAGGAGAATGGGTGATAAATTTGTGTGTACGTGTAGGTATGTGTAGAAAAAAAAGGATCATAAAAAAGAAAAGAGTGGTAAAAAATATGTCTTAATAGATAAAGACCAACTTCTTGCAACTGCACAAGTCTATTAAATAACATGGTTGCATCATAAAACCTGTGAAAATTTATATCATATTATTGATTTGTTATACCCGTTGGGATTAGGCCATATCATTGATTTGTTTATCATCTTATTTGTAGAATTGTATGGTAACATGGTTGGAATCATAATATCTTTGGATCATCAAATATTTGGATTATAAACCATTCGAATCAAATCATTGTATTGATTAATTTGTTACACATCAATCATAAAATGTTTGTATCATATAATTTTTGATCATATAATGTGAAATGTTATGATCAGTAGTATATCATTTGATGATGCTATTCATCATGATATATCATTTAGAGAACCCTGAGTTATGTACAGTCAAGTGCATTGTTCCTGTAGGTAGTTTTGAGCACGTGTTTTATGGTAGATGTTTTGTAAGCTACAGTAAGAGGTTTCTTTATTTTTAGGTTAGATGCAAAACTTACATTGATTCATAATATTATTGTTTCAGGAAGCAGTCTATGTATCTTAACATCGTCGATATCAAACGTTGTACAAGCATATAAGAAAATGAGATCTAAATCAACAAGTCAAAGAGGATGTCTGGATGAGAGATCTTGAGTTTGAGCCCAGTATGCACGAGAGACATGGTAGACCTTGACGTTAAGATGTTGTTTGATCCCGAACTCAAAGTACTAATATAATTTAACAATGTGTGCATCTCAGTATAAAAGTCAAAGAGTATGTCATCGTCTATAGGTTTAAAATATTCAAGCATTTGAAATGTTATATATTCAGACTAAGAGATTGTAGATAATTTACTATTATTCGGTTTTGATGCATATTGTTTTATTTTTTTTCAATCGTATCTTATGTTATAAAACTGTTGTTCATGCAAGGTTTGTCAATATGGTATGATGCAAATTTGCATACACTTCAAACATTTATATGCCTTGAATCATATTATTTTCAATAATACCATTTTGAATCATATCATATTAAATCATATATGTTTTTTCATAAAATTTTTGATTCATAAAAGGTTTGGAATCATAATAGTTTTTGGATCATTATAATATACTAGTTTGATGTTTTGAATAATATGATACCTAGAATAATAATTTCATGTATTGAGTAATTTGGTACTTTGAATCTTAGTTTTGTCTATTTTTATGATGTAAAAGCAAATATTCAAAAAGTTATGATTCAAAATGTTATATAACCCAAAATCACAATATCTAAAACTTATGATCCAAAAAAACAAATGAAGCACAAGATCTATGATCAAAAAATATAGATGCATCATATAAGTTTAGATCATGACTATTAAAATTGAACATTAAAATACTAAAATATAAGATATAAATTTTTAGAATTCAAAAGGTATATGATCTAAAATTAGAAAATGCAAATGTCGAATAATATTGTTTTTTGAAAAATAGTTTTATATTTTGAATAATATATAATTTGAGTATTTAGGTTTTTCTATTCAAGTGATGAAAAA
Source organism: Cichorium intybus (assembly GCA_023525715.1). NCBI lineage: Eukaryota > Viridiplantae > Streptophyta > Magnoliopsida > Asterales > Asteraceae > Cichorium > Cichorium intybus. The sequence continues at coordinate 12,973,079 of CM042012.1, read as the reverse complement.
GAAATTTCTATGATCCAAAAAATATAATAATGTTTTCGATCATGACAAAGTTTTAAAATCCAAATATAGTTTTGGATCATGACTGTGATACACAAAATCATGATCCGGAAATATGATCCATAAAGTTTTAGATCCAAAAAATATATCAATAATTTTTTTGGATCATGACTATGATCCATAAAAATATGTTTTGGATCAATCATTGATGTCACATTTTCAAGTTAAATATCATATCATATTTGGTTAATATCGAAAAGATAATGTTTTGGATCATGACAAGTAACACAAAATTTTTGGATCATGATCCATAAATTTTTTTGGATCATGATCCAAAAGATAATGTTTTGGATCATGATCCATAAATTTTTTGATCCAAGAAAAATAATACAAACTATAAAGTTTTGAATAATGACTATTATGTCAAAATGGACAATTATGTTATATGTGGCCATTTTTCAACCTAGTCAGCATGGTCCATATCTTATGACCCATATCTTATGACGATCCATAAGAATAATATCCAAAATACATGATCCATAACATATAAATATGGCATGAATTATAATATGTAAGATGCAAACTTCTGGGTTTCATAAAAAACACAATGCATTGCTAAAACTAAAAATGTACCTTAGACAGGTTCATTACAACATTGTTTCTTTACCACATAACATGACCAATAAAAAATGTGCTACTAACAACAAAAATTAAATAATATATCAAACTAAAAACTATTTCATAACTATGGTCAGAACACGACAACAATCACAAAACTCCAATTCCTTGAACCCTAACTTGAATTTCATGCAAATGTGCTTTACCATAAATCTTTTTCTTCTTGTAAATTGTCAGCTTATCATAGTCCTCTAGAGTGCTGACAAAGGTAGGTTTGCTCAGATTAAAATTAGACAAAAACATATTTGCAACATACTTCTTCCTTATATTTTCCAATTATACGTCTTAACAATCAGACTCAAGTTCTAAATGAACATCAATACTATCCGCTCCACTCCACAAGCCTCTAGAAATAACCCATAGACAACAAGGTTGTTTTTTTTAACGAAAAAAATTTCCACTTGAAATCCTGAAAAAAAATAAAAAATATTAAATGTTTTATCATAATAAGTTATGGATCATAATTCATAAAAAGGTGGACCATTTAAGTTATGAATCATAATTCATAAAAATTTAGATCATTTTAAGTTATGGATCATTATTCTTATAAATATGGAAACATTAAGTTATGGACCAAAAAGTAAATTTGAAAATTTTAGGATCCAAAAGCTATGATCCATACTTTCTATGATTCAAAAAGGAGACATGAATCATAAAATTTTGGATCATGAGTATGATAAAAAAATATGATCAAAATAAAATAATCTATAAATCTTTTTATAAGATGGACAAATAATATAAGATAAATCATAAAACTTTGTATAAAATGGACTATTTCTACAAGCTGAACAATTTCTATAAGATGAACAAATTTTCAATAAAAACATGATCTAAATAACTCACCATGATCTATAACTTTATGACGTGAATCATAAATATACAAACTACTATTTTTTCATATCTTCATGCATTACTAAAAAATAACAATGTACCTTAACTGAGTTGATAACATCCTTATTATTTATAAATTGAAGGATAAAAGCAAAAATAAAAAAAAACATCAAAGATGTTGCCAAAGAACTCAGTTTAACTCAAGCATCTGCTCCGTAAAGTTTTGTATGTGACATTCACATTGGTGATTGCTTCTTATTTTTGTTTTCCATACCAGTTAGTGCCCATATTTGCAAACATCAACTCAACACCTAAATTACATAAAAGATGAATCAGTAAATTAGTCGCATAACTATTCTTTTAAGGAAAAAACAAACATGTAAAACAATATGAGAACATCAACACAAAATGTATAATGATTATAACATGAAGTGCACTCAACATTTTTAAGTTGTCCTGTATCTTTAGTGATTACTTGAATGATCACCAGTGCCATCTCAACCTACATATAATTCAAGGTAAAATCACTCCAAACCCTAAATACTAAGGAGACACATAAAGTAAGAAACTCAATGTAGGCCTACCATTTCATACTAATGAGATTTGATACGAAGTAAATCCTGAGAACCCTGATTCCAGAATTGAACTTGAACCGTCTATTTTCATGCAACTTCTAGTGAAATTTAAAACATAATATGTATAATAACGATCATGATAAACCACATGATCAAGATACAAGATAATTGTTAAGTCTTTGATGTCCTCTAATCATTATTAATAATATTTAAAAAGAGAATAGTAAAAGAAAAACAATCCATTCAGGAAAAAAGTAAAAGGGAATGATCTGGAGATGGTCCACATTAGAAACCTAACACAAAAGAATTTATCATGTTAGTGAATAATTAACATTCAGGAATTATTATCATAATTTGAAATACCACAAGAACTTAACAAAGATCTCTTAGACAAACTTTTGTGTTCATGTGGATCCATTTAGCAGCATCATAATACAACCAGAGTAGTTTTATGTTAGAAAGCTTCAAATTTGTGTATACTATGATTATTTTAAATTGCTATTTCTAGATAAAGCTGATACAGTGGATACAAAAATCTCTACTTTAAGGATGTTATAGCATCTAGTTCAGATCATTTATATGTTACAAACAACTACAACAATTTTTATCACAAGTAAACAAATGAAAACAACAAGAAAATCCTCAAGAGAATAGATTTTCCAAGATGTGGTTTCTTTGAGACATTAGATCGAACACGTTGCAAGCATTCTTGTATTCAACTTCATTTATGAACATAAACATGAGTATAGAAAGCATTAACCATCAAAAAGTGTTTGTCAACTTATATAAGATAAAAAATTAAACAATAAAGTAACATAACACCAAATATGTTTCTGAAATTAGGGTTTCAAAACTAAAAAACGAAATACACTATTAAGAAAAGAAAATAATCAAACAATTAGTACTAAAATCAACTTCACCTGCGTCCATTTGACTTGAAATTATACAGATTCCTCTTCAAATTGATCATGATTTTAAAAGAATTGAAGAGGCAGAAGGTAAAATACGATGAATCGCTGATTTCCAGAACCTATAATAAGGGTTTACCTGCTTTGTTCTTCAGAGGTAAAAGGGGATACGAAACCTGAACAAAATACGATCGATTATACAATATGTTTGCTTCACACCAACAACAACTCGAAGATTAAAGATGATTATAGAGAGGAACACAAGAATTTTGAAGAGAAAATGTGAATAGTTGGACTGAAATTCAGAGCAATGGAGGAATACGCTTCAAGAACTAAACGAGGGTTCCAGAAAACTAGGGTTTGACAATCCAGCCCTTCAAACCCTTACCCTTTACAGGAAAAGTAAATTAAAGTTCTAGTTATTCACAAAATTGCCACCGCCTCCATAATAAAAAAATAAAAAAATCTGGATTAATTACAGCCATCTATTTTTTCAGATTAATGGTCAAGATTAGTCCTCACAGTCCTCACAAAAATAGGAGTCCTCACCCGATCGTCTTTCTATATATATATATATATATATATATATATATATATATATATATATATATATATATATATATATATATATATATATATATATATATATATATATATATATATATATATATATATATATATGTCATATGTGACCTTGTTAGTCGGTTTGATTTCAGTGTTGATTAGGTAACAACTTTTGACATACTTTGGTTTAGTTCTAGATTTTACTATCAATAAATTGAAGCATTGCGACTTTAACCAATCTTGGTGGTGATATGTTGGTTTTTATATATACGTATGAAAACTAAAAATACTTAAAATTCTAAAAATCGGTTTAATCAACCGGTTGAACCTGAAAAAGACATCAAACCAGTTCAAGTAAAAAAAAAAGGCTTTTTAAAATCTTATTTATAAATAACTGATAAAAATAAGATACATATGATTATAACTATTAATTATTTAGCTTTTTCTTGATTAAAACGACGTATAAAATGATGAAGCTTCACCACTAAAATCATGACATCGACGAGGTCGACGCTCAAATCTTGTTGTCTTGTTGACGTCAAAATGGTTGAAGACTAACTTCACTTCGTCAAAAGGATATTAAGATCCTTTACCTAATGGAAATATTTATAAAATCCCATGTTAATTTTTTTTAAATCGTTGGATCTGAAATCATTTGAAGCACACGTAGATTTGGAAAACAACTCAATTCCAAATCTTTCACGATGCCCCCTAAATGAATTAAAGTTTCCTTCCACCCTTCTTAAACCTTAGAATTTTAAACAGATTTCATAAACATATAATTGATATAAAAAAAAAGTAATTTATATATTGCTATAAAGATGTATGATTTATTTTCAAACATACTCTAACTAAAACAAACAATAATTTACAAATAAAGATTAATAAAAAAACAATCATATCAATTATCATTATTTACATTTCAAATTTTAGCATAGATTTTAAAACCAGAACAACCCAAAATTTCATAACATCGTTTACCTCGGTATTCAAGATGAACTTTTTGCTTCTTATAATACATACCATAAAACATAAAAAACTAGAAATAACAATGTATAAATTCTCAAAATCCATCATCTAAACATAAAGTCTGGTGCTACGTTTCTTCAATGCTTCCAATATTCTAAGGGCTCGTTTGGTACAAAGAGTTGGACTTAGAGAAAATGAAATAAGGAGAATTCTCTTGTTTGTTTAAGGACAACATGTTAATCAATTAAGTAGCTAATAAAAGTTAAACATAACTCTTCAAATTTCTACCTAATTTGTTTAAGGACGTGAATAGAGAAAAGAGAAAAAATATTGATTCCTTTTCCATCCTATTAATTCTCTATATTTGATAGGGAAATGAGGAGAAATAAAGCACAGGGAAATAAAAAAAAGAGGCGGAGAATTGAGATAAGGTCTGACTTCGAACCCTATTAGATACATCTAGGTTTTTTTTACGCTTTATATGCTTGATTTCTACCCTACGAACAACAATACGACGGCAATTTTTTCTCTTGGTCCCTGCAGTGCCGCGGTGTCGACTGCTTCTACCACACTTGATTTTCACATACAAGTTGTTTAAGGTACCAATTAATCTCCAATTTTAGTCATCATATTATTGACGATTCTTTATTTGACTCCAAACTTTATGCTTTTACTTTTATCTTGATTATTTTCAGCCATCCGTTCATTCATTTTTTAATTATTTAATTGAATGATGTTTTGGATTGCTTAAAATTAGATGGGCTATTTTACGTGATACCTCATATCATCTAATAGAATCTATGCCACGCATCATCATTGCTTGCTGTTTGATGCAAAATTTCATACGTACAACAATGAACGAAGACCCCTTAGAAAATGAAGTTCTTACAAATCACACACAATCTGGACATGAACATGACAACAACATTTCTACCGTGGAGACCTCACAAGAATGGAATGATCGTCGAGATCATCTTGCTAGTACTATGTTCAATGATTGGAGCGCAAGACATGCAAACAATTAGTTTATTACTTATATTTTGTGTAAACTTGAATCTTTATTATGTGACGTTGATACTATTTTTAATGATTGAAGAAGTTTATTGTTATTCCATTTTTGTTGTGTAAACTTTTTATTCATTATATGGTGATGATAATATGTTTAATGGTTGAACAACTTAATAAATAATCAGTTATTATTGTTTAAATTTTATTTTGTAGATATGGCAGGGCGAAGCAAACACACTTGGACTAATGACGATGATTCAAAGTTGATTGCGGCATTATTGGAGTTACATGCATCTGGAAAGTACGGTGGTGCCGACAACGGTTTCAAACCCGGTTATTTGAAGGCGGTGCAACAACTACTAGATACAAGTCTTCCTAATTCGGGTTTGAAAGCAGAACCTCATATTAAATCAAGAATGAAGACGTGGAAAAAACCATTTTAGCATCGTGCATGACATGGTAGTCGGATCAAACACGAGTGGATTTGGCTGGGATTCAACAAAATGTTGTGTTACCGCGGATAATGAAGTTTGGGATGAGTACACAAAGATAAATTCTAAATTTTGTGTAACATATAGAAATTTCCCTTCTAAGACTTACACACAATGAATAGTAACATGTTAATTTCGTGATGTTATTGTAGAGTCATAAAGGTGCTGCATGTTTTCGTGATAAACCATTTCCGCAATACTATGATTTGTGTAAAGTCTTTGGTAAGGATAGAGCTACTGGTAGTGGAGCTATTGATTTAGGAGAAGATGAAGTTGTGGAAGAGACACAAAAAAACTCACCTATTGATGTTGAAGGATTCGAAGATGTCATTAAAGAGACACCATCAACTACTACCGTCACTAGTAAACGTAAAAGAAGTAAAACTGCTGATGTGGAAAGCTTTTACAAGGAAGCAGCAAAAGAGATGAAAGAGACATTCGAAAAGTTTGGTGATAAACTTACTGAGACAATAAGAAATATAGGGAAGGAAGAAAATAGGGAAGCATGTGATATGGTAGATAAAGTTACCAAAGACATACAATGTTTGTCAAATATCAATATCAAACAACGGCTTAAGGCGATTAACACAATCGCCAAAGATCAATCCCTTGCTAGATCATTTTTGAACATGAGTGAAGAAGAGAAGATTTGTTATGTAGAAATGATTGCGGATGGCTCAATAGCATAATCATACTACTTTACCTTTCTTAGTTATGGATATTGAAATTATTATTACTTTTTTGCATTGTCATTCTTGGACATAGTCTTTAAATAATATGATTTTCATATTTCTTTATGTTTGGAATATTTGTGAATTATTATTTTATGTTAGAGTTATATTTTTCAATATAAGATATATGTATCAGATATGTTGCACATGAAATAAGCATGTCAAAAAACTCATTTCCATTTCATTCATTACCACAGCCAAACAAGAAAAATGATTCTCAGCAACATTTCTCTGGTGAATTCTCTGTTCTACCAAACAATGGAATCAATTCCCTTTCTCCAGCTTAATTCTCTTTCCCTGCATTTCCATTCTCTATTGCAATTCTATTTCTCCGTACCAAACGTGCCCTAAAGCTCTATTTTCTCCTTCCATTGCTTGTACGACTAGCAAAGTAGCTTCCCGAGTTGCATATGTTTTTAAAATGAATTTGGTCAGCCTAGGGCTTAATGAAATCATGATTTTTTGTGTATATTAACGTCAATAGTTAAAAAAGGGCAACAATATATTCAATAATTTTATCATTCAACCTTAAAACTATTCTCTCTCTACCAAAGACAACATATATGCTTACGACTAAATATACAGGTATCATGTACTAACAACATGTACTCTTAACTAATATTCAAGAACGTGCTAGTCAACCACTACACATGTTCCTAATACACATGCCACAATAAACTTCTATATTTTATAAAGCATAGTTCATGCAATTAACAATATTCAACAAACATCAACATAAATCTTTTATAAAAAACTAACATGAACAAGTGTAAAAATCCGCCTAAAACTAACAAGATAGATCTCTACCTACGGCAAGCTTCTCCTCGCTAACTGGACTTGCAAGGCCCAACACATAATTTTAAAGCAACATTTAAATAAGGTATATTGCATATACTGTCTCATGATATAGTTGAATTCTACACTTATCCAATTCGATCAACCATGAATTTAAAATTCGCTTGTATGAATTATTCAAACCCAGTTAGTCAATTATCAACTTTGACTCAAAATCTTTACCGTAACATCTATGCAAATCCCTAACTTTCACTAGTTACATCCAAAATTCAGCGGAAAATCGTAGTTTATAGTTAAATATAACGTTTAATCAATTATGGGCTGATTTTTAAACATACCAAATTAATTAACTAGATATTATATTTAAACTTTTCAAAGACTAATCAATAATTTTAGAATGCATATAATTAGTGTATCTATAAAATTCTTGAGAATTCAATTGTATTACTTACGAGTTGTCATCAACATGCGCATACGGCCTCCTCCAATTCGAAAAGAGTGATTATCATATATCGGAGTAATATTAATATAACATCCTCTCAAAATTTAAATCAATATATACATATAAAATTTTCTAGTTTAAAGAAAGAAGCAGCAACCAAAGTAAACGTTGTAAAAATGATTTTCACACATCAAACAAACACTTGAAAGAAAAATAAAACCCACACCCTTTAGTTGGTAGCAAAAACATCAAAATATTCAGACAGCTAATTTCACTTGCACAATGTTTCTGAAAGAATTGGAATCTAACCGAATTTGTTTGTTTCTGCTGGTTTTATTAAAAAAACCTGGTCATTAACAAAAAAAAAAAAAAAAAAACAAAGAAGGAAATTCAAATTCTCAACAGTTTTCACCCACCACTAGATGATAAAATCCCTCAAACATGGATTTTGAAGGAATCTCTAGGCATTCGATTCCTTTAGTTTTGCAACCAAACACACATTTCACATACACTACACACTTCTACCAATCATCGTTTAGTCAAGTCAAAATATCCAAGTTTAATACGACAAAACAATTGATAGAAAAAAAAAAAGAGCAAACGGCAATTGATTCTTACTGCCAAATCTATTTTCTTGAAAAGAAAATAAACAATTATACAATACCAATTACTGTCCTCTACTCACTGGCTCAAGTGCTTCAACAGTTACGACACTATTCCCTCTTATAACCTGCGCATACAAAGAAATCATTTCAATTTGTGACACTTGGATTAAAGTCTAAAATGAATCTTATTTAGTCCTTTTCCGTACAAGAGACTTACCACCATGCCTATGTCGTTTTTCTCTTCCCCATTCACTTCCACTGTGTTGTCAATCACAAGGTTCATGAACTGATCAAAACCACGAAGTGTCCCTACTACTGTTCGATTTGCATTCAGCTTGACTGCAATACAAGATTAAAAGTGTAAGCATCCCTATGTATAATTCTAACATAGTCATCGATATATAGGATAATTTTTGTCCAACAGATAGTGACTTCACCAGAAACTTGATTCAATTATTATACAAATATACAGATTTCTCCACATCTGATTGCTCACTATTAGGTATTTAAATGTACTTTGATATATCCCTATATTGATTTTTCTACATCTACTACTGCTTCATATGGATAGAAATCTTTTTATGTTGTTGAGAAAGAATGTGATTTACGCAGCACCAAAAAATTTACAACGAAACTAGGTGAATATCAAAAGGAAATAAGCGAAAACTTACTCTGTAGTTGCTTGTCCATGTACCTGTAATCAAATTGTAAAATTAGTAAGAAGGGTATCATAATCGGGTGAAAAATACATTACAAATATAACACGAAGCTAAATCGAAAGAAACGAGGATGTTGAGATGAAGAAACCTAATTTAGCTGCTTTGAATCTCAAAAATGAAAGAAACTGATAGCTTACTTTTTAAGATCTGGAGGTTGACCTGATCTGCTCATGGCGAAACCCTAGAAAAGAAGACAACGAGGATTCGACGGTGATGATGGAGGGCAGAATTGGTTGAAACCAGAGAGGTTTATCACGAGCAAAACCCTAATGACAAACGACTTCGCCTCCTCTTATTTTGTTTAATTTTCTCCGGGGTCCACTGTATTATGACTTACACTCATTTTTTGGTCCTTCATATTTTTAAAACTGCTGATTTACTCCCCTAATTAAAGACCAATATATAAAAAAACACTATATTTTAATATTTTTCCGGTCTAACCACTTATAGTTTTTTTTTTCTATTAAGGCCATCTAATTATTGAAAAAAAATCCGCTTTAACCACTATATCTTTATATTTCCGGTTAATATGTTATCCAAATAATGTGACATTATTTTTTTTCCACTAGAGCCGCTAAATTTAACAAAATTTTCTAATTTGACCACACTAACAATTCTTTTGGAAAGTTTTCATTTTTTTGTTAATTTCTGTTTTTTTATTGAGAAATATCATTAAAGACAATATTTTTTTGTAATTTCAACATTTTTTTGTTATCACTATAATAACTTTTTGTAATTTCAACATTTTTACTTATAGTAACATGATTCTAGACCTAGAACGGTCAAATTATCAAAATATGTTATTGTGACAATAAAATAAACATTTCCAATGAATTAAAAAAATAAGAAAATCAACAAATCAACAAATTGTCGTCTTTGTAAACATTTTACAACAAAAAATATAGAAATTTAAAAAAAGTGATACAATACTTTTTTGTTGTTATGAGGGTCAATTTAGAAAAATTTTATTCAAATTAATGGTCCTGGTGGAAAAAATAAATGCCAAATTATGATGGTAACTTACTTAACCGACAATAGAAGGTCACAATGGTCATGGTGGAAATTGTTTTCAAAATTAAGTGCTTTCAATAAAAATATAATATAATATAAATGGTCAAATCAGAAAAAAAGTCAAAATAAAATATATTGTATATTTTAGATGATATGATTGAGTTAGTGTCTGACTCAGTCAAACTCATCACAAAGCTAACCGGATAAGAGGTAAATCAGAAGAGTTAGGACCGAGTAAGAAGCAGTTTATGTTGGTATCAAACGCACTAACCCGGACCGAGTCAGACGTGACCTCTTACTAAATCCAGTAAAATTATATCAAACAACCCCTTAAATCGTGTTCAAATGATGAGAGGAGTATTGGGAACATGCTTACAAACAAATTAAGTAACAATATCTAGCTAAAGGTGTTGATCAAATTGTTGGATTCATCCATCCTAAATAGCCCAACTTTGAGTGCGAAACAATATATTTCAAAAAATCTTAATGATGGAAAATCGTGTGTTTGTAATCACGATATGCTTTGAGTATAAATCAAATACGGTGAATGAATTACTCTTTAACATTGACTAAGAGCAAAAATGGAAAACATAAAATTGAAGTCTTAAAGTAGAAGGTATAAAGGAAATGTAACACCCGGTTTCTCATACAAAGTACACCAAAACATTTTCAAACAACTATACTTCAAATATAGGTATACTCATACTCAAACCACGGAAACAAGATGTTATCATAAATTAATTACATCAAAAGGTCATCACAATACATACCAGACATTACAAATAAATCTAATTCAACTAAATGACAGGCTCTAAACTTGTCCATCATTCTTTATGACATGCCTGCCCTTATCATTGCTATAGGTACCTGCAAAACAACATACAACTCAAGTGTAAGCTTATATAAAGCTTAGTGGGTAATCTCAATCACACTCCTCCAATCTCTCTCAATAAACATTCTCATCATTCTCCTTCGCTAATCTCATTAGAAAATGTTCATCTTCTATTAACTCTGCAACCTGTAACATCATCAACTCGATAATAAGTATCACAACCGATACTATTATAAACTTAATCACACACTCATATATACTCATCCAACAATCAAATATACTCAATTATAACAACCCTCATAATTATAACAATCAACACAAGAACACTTTACCTCAGTCACGCTAACATCTTCTCATCTCTAATACTCAGTGTTCATATCAAATTCATCGTTTATTATCCACATGTAACAATATTACTTTATTACTCAATCTTCATAATAACGCCACAGCATATAGGTATACATATTCAAACATATACACTCTGCATAAAGCAAGTATAACTCTACTCAAGTACTAAAGAGTACTCACCTGATATCAGCTTAGTATATGAAATCTCCAAATTTCCCGTATCGGGCTCCTGTTCACTAAACTCGGTTGTATCGCCACAATCTCAATCAATTCTCAAACATCCACAATCATCTTAACAACATCTATCTCAAATATGTAGAAATTGAAAGAAGGAAAAACGAGCATAAACGGTAAATATCAACTCTATATTTGTCGAAACCCCTAAATCCGCGGTTCTACTCATTCAACCGTAGAAACTCGACAATAATCACACCAATAACTCTAAATCCATCCACTAACAATCTACTAACAACATATATAACAATATATAGCTAAATCACGGAATCGAAAGTAGGGTTTCAAAACCCCTAATCCAAGAAATTACTCACCTCAATGAATTATTAATCAAGAACGCGTTTACGAGGTTAGATCCGTATCTCTCTATGCTTCCCCCTGAACCTCCAGGCTTAATTTTGGCAGAAAATCGCCCCTACAGCTCTGAAAATCGATTTGGGTTTGTTTTTCCTCGAAATGAAGTTCACAGCACTTAAATGGGGGTCTGCACGATGTTAGCGCCGCTAACATCTAAAGTTAGCGGCGCTAACATCTAAAAATTTGCATGTGTCATTTTGCAAGCCCCGTGTGACTCACTGTTTGACCCTACTGCATTGGTACACGACCCGTGTGATTGAAGATGACCCGTGTTGGTCCGGCAGAGGCTAAAATCAGTTTCTAAAGCATCTTTACACGACCCATGTAACCTCTTTTTGACACTTTTCAGGCTCAAACTTCTCCCAAATAGGTTTCTAACCACCCAAACTCATACAATAGCCCAACTAATCTTAATCACACCAAGATTAGTACATAAGAAAGACCTCAATATCTACTTACTCATCAAACACTCAAAACTCAAAGACATTCATAAATGATCGCCACACGACTCTAAGAAACTCATAGCTAGAACCATACTAACTATAAGGTAATAACTATACTCACCTTAATAAGCATCTCAAAAGAAAATAGATCTTACATGAAATATGAATGAAATAGTAAAACCTCAAAATATTTGCTTTTAAAATTAGTTTAAAGGGGTGTTTGGGATTGCTTATTTAAAACAACTTATGCTTATGTTCATAAATGAACATGATTTATTTTCATGTGAACCTACCACACACACAAACACACACACACACACACACACATATATATATATATATATATATATATATATATATATATATATATATATATATATATATATATATATATATATATATATATATATATATATATATATATATATATATATATATATATATATATATATATATATATATATATATATAAACGAGAACAAGAACTTAAATCGAGAGAATGAGAACAAATCTAGAGTTACTGGTGCTAAGAATATAATATATATGACTTTAAATATATGCAAATATCACTTCATCAAATATTGCATCTTGTGATTCAATTACGTTGTCAAATGAAACTGAATAATCATGTATTATTACATAAATCTTATATGATTTGGAATTTTATGCATATACGGTTAATATAATACCAAGTCTTTTTTTCTAACAGTTTTTTAGGCTTCAATAGTCTTACAACTACCTGAACACCCGAACATCGAAAATTCCTTAAGTTTGGGATTTTCTTAAACCAAAGTTCATAACAGACTATTTTGTTCCTTTTATATGAAACTATTCTTAATACATAGCAAGCGTTTAACATGGATGGTTCCTAAAGACCCCCAACTTAAACCTGAGTAAGACATAAATGATTTAACCATTTCCTTTAAAAATCAATTTTGACGTTCAACTACACCAATTTAGTTGTGATATATAGATACCAATTGACTAGAAATATTGTAGATCCATATCTCCCCCTCCCCTATTAGTTTTAAGACATTTATGTAAATTATGTTATTGTAATTCGATCCTAGTTTTGATGAATCATCAATAGAAATCACCACATATTTCTTATATTGACATGGCCCAATATTGGCATGACTCAATCTAGCATGAAAACACATCGAGTCAACAATTTTAGAGTAAATAGACATTAATATAGAACCATGAACAACATTATTAATGAAACGTGTAACAACCCAAAATAGGGCTAGTTGGAATGTAAAAAAGTAAATGGATAATTGATAAGTAGTTATCTATATTGTGAGTAAAATAGTAAAAATTGCATTTTGGTAATTTTAGTTAATATTATGAAATGTAAAGACTCATGATCTCATTAAAATTGTTATGACTGAAATTAAAATGTGTTTATGAACATGGTTATGAATAATAGAATGATAAATGATAATGTAAAGGATAAGATAGCCAAAAGGGTATTTTGGTCATTATGATGTAAATTAATCTGATTATGAGATTTTTATGAAAATATAGCATTTTGGAAGAAATAGGCTTAATATGAGGTTATGGGAACTTTCTGCACTTATGTCCACGATGTGTAGGGCTATTATATGCGACACATAGGTAGCCAATGTCGTGTATGTTAGACGTGGTCTTGAGACCTTCGCGGTGTGACCATAAGGTCTTCGCAACGCGATTTCTGGGCAGTGCCACGTATTGTAATTTAAGCTGTCTAGCTAGGATTAAATGAGTTGACTCATTGGGTATTTGTTTGACCCAACAAAATAAGTAATTAAGAGGGTATTTTCACACCAGAAGTCAAATTATCCTCTTCCCAATGCTCTTTAGACATGTGTGTGTGTGTGTGTGTTCTTTGTGAGATTAGTATGTGTGGAGCAAGTTCTTGATGATGAAATGATTCTTTCAAAAATATTCAGGTGCAAGCATGTTATATCAAGGTAAACACTACACTTCCAGTTATGGATTGAGTTAGTTCATGTATTGGTAAGAACATTATGAACCCTAATTTCAAGGGTTGAATAATATAATGGGTTTATGGTTAGATATTGTTCTTAGATGATTAAACATCATTATATGATTAGAGTCTCATTGTGAGACAAGTTAATATATATGACACTTATAGTATAATATGAGCCTATTAAAACATAAGGCAAAGAGGTGATGGGTACTCACAACATGTGATGGGTCTGATGTGATAGTGCAAGAAGTGCAGGAACACCACCCTGTCCAGTGTTTCTCCATCCTGGTGGCCAGCCATATGGTGAGTTAGAACGTCCCAATTTTCATAGTAATTTAAATTTTTTTAGAAAAAAATTTTCATCAATAAACATCACATCATAAAACATTTCAACATAATTCATGATCAAAATCAAAATATTCAATGTCATCATTATTCAAGATCAATCATCAACGGAGGTCGATAATGTAAACAATATCAATCATAGTCATAAATTATAAGAAAAGCAACGACAGTGTGTACTCGTCATGCCTTGCCATCACCCATACCACAAGTACCTGAAACAGTGGTTTTAAGGGATAGGGTAAGCACACAACTTAATGAATTCCAACACATACACAACACATTAATCATACATGTTGTACCCCTAACACGAAGAATACAACACACCCATCACAATAAACACTAGTCTACTTCACCCAATATCTCAAGCCATGCTATCTTGCTCAGCACTCCAAGCCATGCTACATTGCTCAGTACCTCGAGCCATGCACACATTGCTCAGCACCTCGAGTCGTGCTACCTTGGTCAATACTTCTTCCCATGCATACCTTGCTCAATACCTAAAGCCATGCACACCTTGCTTGTCACCCAGAGCCTTGATACCTTGACCAATACTTCTTGTCATGCATACCTTGCTCGTTGCATCTTGCAATGCATACCTTGCTCTATACTCAAATACTTCCAATCATGCATCTACTAGAAATCACATAAGTCTAGTACTACACACGTACACATCAACACAGACTAGACACCTAAGCAACCTAGTACTACACACATACATCCTATAAGCACACACAAGCTAGAGTAGAGGATGAACAACATTAACACGACATAGTGAGGAACTCACCATATATGAAGATGTAGATAACTATTATAACGAAGATGGTGAGTTACGTTTGCTCCTCCTCAGGACGACCTACAATCATATAAGTGTCACTAACTTGGAACATGATTTCTATTTTACTATTTATATACTTATACGCGTTACACTGTCGTTATTTTTTTCATACCATATTTCATTCTTGGACCCCATAACCCCTTACACCCATTTTCTTCAATATAGATTATATATATATAATTATATATATATATATATATATATATATATATATATATATATATATATATATATATATATATATATATATATATATATATATATATATATATATATATATATATATATATATATATAAACACACACACATTCTTTTAGCTCTCTATAAGTGTTAATGGCCCATTTATACAACCATTGGTTAGATTTATTACATATTCCTTCTTTAGACCTTTAAAACTTGTTGAATTTATGGACCAGGTTGCAAAGTTTGCAACTTTCAATATAGGAAAGCTCATCTTTATTCTCTGAGAAAATTATGGTATCTACTAGACACCAATCCAAAACTACAGGGCATGACCTCATGCTATTTACATTTTTATAGAATATTTGGTGAATTTCACAAGTGGAATGATTTGATCAGTAAGCTAGATGGACCAAACCATAGAGAAACAATCCAATCTCTAATTGGGTAAAGAACTAGGTTCTAAATTTTTTATGGACAAACTAGACATCAATCCTGAACTAATACCACTGACCTCACCCTAAAATGAGTTTTATACGGTTTATGGTGATTTTTACAAGTTAGGTGTCTTAATCTGTCAGGTTTCTGAACCAGGCTGTAAAGATTATTATTTTCATCCAGCTTGGGGTTGGAATCAGGCTAAGCCATTTTTATGGAAGAAACTACGCTTCCATATATTTCTAGGGACATAATATTCTTACAATTTGGGTGTACCGTTGATTTTATATGGATTTTCAAAGTGTATCACAGAATGTTGTCATGTGAAAGTGTAATTAGATTTTAAGCATTCTAGCGTCTTAATCATTAAACCCTTGAAGGTTGATTCAAAATAAAATAGGGTACTTTACTGAGGTTTAATCACCTATAACATCACTTAATGGCTTAAGACAAAGATCATAATAAAGGTTCATAATTATGGTTTCAATCCCATGAATTTTATGCATCAAAAACCAATCTTAAATCAAGCTTTTAGCATCTATGGAACCACCAATACAAAATCAGCACCAACCATGACTTGGTCGACAATCAACCACCACCAATGTGGTTTACGGTGGTGGAGATGGTGGTTATTGAGAAACTTCAAAAAGAAAACATATAGACTTACTTAGATTCTAATATGCTAATCAAAAGTTCAAGCTTCTCCTTGTCTCTTTCTTTCTTCACTTCTTCTTCCATTGGCAACCTTAATTCTTCTCTCATTTTCTCTCTTTTTTCTTGGCAAGGACAAATCTCGGTTGCACTAAGGAATCTGTAAAGCAATTCACGACTAATATGAATCGGATTTAAGGTTAGATGGTGTGACTAGAGCTTGTAAGTGGCAAGAATCGGGATTTGCATGGGTTAGGCTAGGAACCGAGGGCCTCTTGGCCCTTTCTTTCTCCTTGTCGACGTGCTACAACAAGGAAGAGAAAGGTTTCATGCATTTTTTAATAATAGCAATATTAGTCCCTATAGTTTGGTAGGTAAATTTCTTTTAACCCAAAACTCAATTACCCTACATTTATTATTATTTACGTTTATTATTATTATTATTATTATTATTATTATTATTATTATTATTATTATCGGGATTCAATTCTTCTAAAATATGATATTCGAATAATTGACCTTAATTATAATCGCAAACGCTGAAAATGGGACGTTACATAATACATATCATACAATCTTTTCTCTCTCTTATGTCTTTCTCTCTCCTCTCTATTTATTTTAAGTTAGCTGAGGAAGAAAGAAACTAAAGCCTTTTAGGAAAGGAAGAAATAAAGTAAAGACTTTTAAGCCCAACTGATCTGGGTGATTATTTTAGAACTAACTGTTTATTTTTTATTTAAAATTCGGAACTAATATTTATATTATTATATATATTGTTATCTTTTATAAAAATTTTTAAATAGTTAAATAAATGGTTTAGAAATCGTATGACAATCTATAAAATCATAAAACATTTCCTAAAGCTTATAAAATCATATAACATTCATACTTTTGAATTAAAGTAAGACTTTTTTTGTTTATATTTTTTATTTATTTATTTATTTTAAAAAGTAGGGGAATGAGAGTGGCCATTTATTAATTTTAAGGAAGTGAGGGTAATTTGATATGTGGCTCTAAAAAATTAAGGGGTGAGAGAGGGGGGGGGGGGGGGATACTCTCTTTCATTTCATGATATTACATTAAATAAACTTAAGAGTTAATGGAACATAATTCTAGAAAAAATTATTTAGATTAGTTAAAACTTGACATTGTAGTGGAGCTTGGTGATTTGACCCATGTTCATATAAACACTTTTATTACCATATTTATTTAACTTGAATCGTCATAATCATGTTTGACATGCCCGACTTTATTATATCTCTAGATTTTTTTTTGTCTTTTGTTGTATTTGGCATGGCTATCAAGTTTATGCTTTTTGTACTTCCTTTTGTTATTTGTATTGTTTTACTTCTCCTTCAACATGTTAATAGAAGGTTATCCAGATTCTATTTTCTATTGGATTTATTAATTTATTGTACACAATGAGATTCATCAATGGACAAGTGATTTCCAAGTAAAACCAAATACATCTCCTCCTTCTAATGCTTCAAAGTATGTCTAAAATTTTTCCAAGATAATAGTAGTTTGCCAATGTCACTTGACATAACAATGTACTAATCTATAGTCATTATGTGTAGAGTGAACGACCCAAATTCGAAGATGTTCATTATAATGTCCCATTATCGCTTGACATAATAGCATATTCATCTATATTCATTCTGTGTAAAGTGAATGACCCAAAATTCGTAGATTTCCATTATAATATTCCATGATAGGCCTTGAATCAACCATTTAATAGTCATTGGAATTTCTCACCAAGAACTTCTTGCTCAAACCATCTTCAAGGTTATATTTCGATTCAACGGGGCTCCATAAATCCATAGCACTCTTAACATTTTGGTAGATATTAAATAAGGAACTAGACATACTATTTAAGATGTGGTCTTTAATCATCATTGTTCATTGTTTTGCTTCCTAGTATACTCGATAGTTTAATCTTTCATTAGTTCAGGCGTTAGGGTATATATTAAATACATACATCACTTTCAAAGTTGTTAAAGACAGTGCATCTTATTTTGCCTACGTCTAAAATGTTCCCTTCAAATTTCTCCAACTTGCCTAACTTTGATGTGGTTTCCCCACAGATTCAATATTACTCATGATTACGAAACAGAAATTTACAAATAAAACTGTTAGAAATGGTGGAGGAAATAAAGTGAGTTTGATAGTTGAATTGTTCTTGGGTATGTTGAGGATTGTATAAATTCGATGATCCTATTTGTAACTTAAGCACTATGTATGAGTATTCCCAAATTCGATTATAGGATAATTCAATAAATTGGCACTTTCAGATATAGACACAAAATGAATCCACCTTACTAAATTAGTGTGCATTATTTTTCAAAATTTTGAGAGAGCCAAAAATCTAAAGTATCTATAGTATATATACTCCTTAAAGTTGGGGCGTTGAGAAAAAAACTGAAAGTGAATAAACCAGCCGAACTAAATAGGTATGGTTTATTCAGTTGACCTTAATTGGTTTTCAGTTTAACCGATATACAGGGTTTTAGGATTCTTTTTAATTTTTATTCTAGCGTCCATATATATATATATATATATATATATATATATATATATATATATATATATATATATATATATATATATATATATATATATATATATATATATATATATATATATATATATATATATATATATATATATATATATATATATATATATATATATATATATATATGTAACACCCCAAAATCATTATTTATAAAATTTCATTTATTGCCAAGGTTAAAATCTTTATTCAAAAAAAAAAAAAACTGTTTCGACATAGTTGTTAAACCAACAACAGAAGTATTTAAAAATCATAACATAAAACATTAAAATAAGGTCCCGTGAATGCGATGCGCTGCCGTCAAGCCTTACCCTTCCCTTTGTCATTTGAATTACCTAAAATGTTTTAAAATCAACGGTTAAGCACAAAGCTTAGTGAGTCCCCAAATTACCATACATGCCCACACGTTAACAATTCGTCCTCTAGAATGACCCGACCCTACCCACCATACAACAGCTACGGGAGTCTATCATACAATAGCTATGGACACGGGGCGGTTCTACCCATCATACAACAGCTATGGTTTCCCGGTTTTGGCCCAGCCCATCATACAACAGCTATGGGACAAGGCGATAGTCCAACTCGTCATACAACAACTACAAGTGAACATGCATCAGTACTGAGCCCAACAACAAATAACCACAATTATAGAACAAATCATATAACTGTAAATAACACACAAGATGTCTAACATGCAACATCACATAGTAAGGTGGGGATACTCACCTGATTCGTAACCGTGCGGATATACTCTAATATCCCAACTAAGCTCGTCCAATCACCTAAATCCCACATACACAACATATTGATCAATAAATAAACTCCTATAGGCTCGCCTAAAGGTCAGACCCATCATTTGCCACAAAACAAGGGTCGAAAGTAAATTCCTGGTCAAAAAGTCAATCGTCGTTGCGCGACTTCTCCATTTACGCGTCGCGGACTATCGTTTCATACTTATGGGGTTTACCTGAATCCACGTCGCTGACATAACCAATCCGCATTGCGGACTCGTATCAGCCCGAAATCCCTTTTAACCCTTAACCAATACAACCATTGGTTAGGGTTCATCCCTACACCCTTCCTGGGATCAGAAACTTCCCTAAGGTCACTTTCTTATGGACATGCAAGTCCATGCATGTCCATGGTCCAAAACCCTAAGTATTACAAGTCATCTAAGACCACTAACCAAGGGATAACACCATATGACGGGATAAAATAGAACATCAGAAAGGTGGATCCTCTTACCTTGCTTTTGAAAAGCAGAGTGATGCACACAACCAGTTACAAGCCTTCCCACACATCGTATCTCCTTCTTCAATTCTTCTAAGACCTTCAAAGCTTCGAATTACCAGAGCTACTGCAGAAACCGGTCGCCTCTACCCCAGAAAACCTCAAAAAACACGAACCCTAGGGCTGAGACCCTTTATATAGGCGTTTAGATCCGAATTAGGGTTTTTCACTTCTGCGGCGCACCGCGTCGCGACCCAATAAGATACGCGTCGCGCCTATCACCCATCCGCGAATCCAGTTCCTTCCCACGCCGTGCCGCTGCGTGGAACGGGTCTTACAATATATATATATATATATATATATATATATATATATATATATATATATATATATATATGTGTGTGTGTGTGTGTGTGTGTGTGTATGTGTGTGTATTATAATTGTTTGGTTTTGTTAATGCTAATTTCTATTTGATAAACATTTTTAGTTATGTAATTTATCATTTTTATGTTTTTGTTACGAGTTTTGCTAATACTAATTGACATATCATAAATGCTTGGTTTTCTTGGCTAGTCAAAAAAAGTTTTACTATGGACAAGTGGTTTCTAATTTGTTGTACAATATATCTATTTCATATGATTAATGTTTCGTTTTCAATTTAACCAGAAAATAAAGTTTGTCAAACCAAAAGAAAGTTTAAAATATCTTATTCGGAGTTAACCGCAAACCGAACCAAATGAACTGATCCAATTAAACCAATTCTTGGCAAACTAACCATAGCAATTTTAGTTCGAAAATTTTACGTATCAAACCAGTCTTATACAAATATATAATCTGCACCATCTAAACTATATCAGGTCCTAGTCTTAGTCTTATTTGATACTCGTTTCAATTTCAATTACAATAACTAGTTATATGACACTAAAATCACCAACAATAAATCATTATAAGTCAAATAAATAAAATATGCATAACTTAACCAACTTTTTCAAATAAATATTCATTTTAAAGGGGAAAAAAACAAGCCCATGAATACTTGAATTCTGTCGCACACCACCACATTTGTTTGAGCTCATTATAATAAAACAAAATATGACTAATCAAATAATATTCTATTTTGATTCACATTAAACAACAAAATATATTAAGATACATAAACAATTTGACAGCCAAAACATTTGAATTCTAATTATAATTTATAACACAGTGCCATCTAAGTGACAAATACATCTTAACCAATCAATTATTGCACCAATCTAATTAGTCATTGTCAACTTAATCAACCTATATATATCGTTTACAAGCTCATCTTTGTCAATACATTTGTATACATGGCATCTAAATATTATCAAGTTTTTGCTGGGCTAAACATGTTCCGAAGGAAGATTTGTTCCATCAAGAAACTAGCCAAGAAAGTTACATACAGAACAAGATATCTTAACTGTGAACCGTTGTATGTCAAAAAAGACAGTTTGTTAAGATACGATGCTGAAGGGTACATCTCTATTAATGCAGCTGCCCCCACCACCCCAAGAGGGTTTTTGGCTGTTTATGCAGGTGATGAGAGACAAAGGTTTGTGTTGCCAACAAGCTGCTTATCTCATCCGCTCTTCAAGATTTTATTAGCGAAGGCTTCTGAAGAGCTTGGGTACGATCAAAAGAACGGTTTGGCTGTTCCATGCAGTGTTGCAACATTTCAAGAGGTTGTTACGGTGATGAACTGCTGCAGTGGTATGTTTGACTTTGGACATTTCGTGGAAGAGTTTATTATTTAGAGAGATTTTTTGTTTAAGTTTTTTAAGATTCAGAAAAACTTCTGCAAAAACAAAAAGCTTATATCACATATCTGTTAACCTTACATTTAAATATATTTTTATAATTTTGTTTTATTTTTGCAAATTCCAAACTGTTTCAGTAGTTTGACATCTACAAATGCCTCCAGCTTGTTGTTTCATTTTTTATATAATCAATATAGAGATAAAAAAGACAAACTAGGTGTTCGGGCGGTTCATTTCGGATTCGGATAGTAATAAAATTGTGAACCATGGCTGTGGAGCGGATACCTGTTTTACTCGAACCAAAACCGAACCGAACTGGCCAAAAACCAGACTGAACCGAACCGTCAGAAGACGGTTAACCACGGTTTGTTCATGGATATCCGCCAAGTATAAAAAATCAAAATCACAAAAGGCTGAATATTAGAAAGTCAAAGAAAGTCACAGAAAATTTGAAACTCGCTAAAAAGAAGAGCATCTCGCGTTTCTTACCTGGATGTTGTGGGCTGACTAGCGCCTAGCGTAGGTTCACAAATCACAGAGGCGGCTAGCCGGAGGTTCACATTGAGCAAGTTGGTGACAAACTGACATGCAGAGCCGCAGAGGTTGATGATGATGGCGTACAACCATATACAGTAGCCTTCGTCGTTTAGACCTTCCTTGCGGCCATTGATCGTCCTGTAGACCTTCCTTGTAGGCTGCTACTAAGTCCGGTCAACTAATTGGTCTTGACTCTTGACCAGTTGAGCATGAATCCATGAACCTTTGAATTGTGTGTGGGCGATTGGGCCATATTTTGGTTAAAGGATCAACGATTGAAAACAATATGACAATTTCACTTTTATGGTTATATTACATATATAATATGTAATATAATTTTGTTTATAAATTATATACCGGTTCGGTTCGGATACCCACGGATATCTAAATATCTAAACCATAACCGAATCGTACCGTACCTTGTTATTTTCGCTTTCGGTTTTCGGTTTCGGATTGGCTCCGGATCGGATCGGATCGGTTCTTCGGTTTTTCTTTTTTTTTTTGCACACCCCTAGAAACAACGTATGGGTACATCGTTCTATATATACTCATGAAATGAACATTACAAATGTACCTTAAAACATATACTTTGAATAGTCTAGATGTCCAAAGTACGAACTTTTTCCATAATGTAAGAAGATGGTCTCATCGTTGACCCTTAGATATCGTCCCATTTGTCAATTGGCATAAGGGCAAATCGGGTCAAATGACTAAGTATTTATTTATTTCTACCAATATAAATTAGAGACGGTAAATTATTAGCAAAAGAGAAAGTAAGTTAATCCGATTTACCTTAAAAAAAGGATTTAGAAAAAATTAAATGATTTTTCCTAATAGTCATTAATCTCGGAGATGAACGGGGATGAATGAGCTAATTGGCTATGTTTAATTAATTAATGACAAAACTTCATAAATGGTCCCTGTGGTTTTTCAAAAAATCAAGTTCAGTCTCTAATTTTCAAAAACCTCAAACATGATCAATGTGGTTTGAAAACTTTTCATAGACAATCCTTTTGGCTAACACTGTCTATTTTAGTCCGTTAAATGAGAACATGTGCAAGGCATGTGAGGGTAAAAACGTCTTTTACAAACCAAAGGGACCATTTATGATTTTTTTTTTCTTTTTTGTAAACTCTTCCCCACCAATGTCTTGTATGCTGAAACATTTCTTCTTCATCAAGGACCATCTCTCCTTCTCTTAAACACGCACACATAGAAGCACAAATAAGTTCATGCTAAAGATGATCCCCGACCACCACTGTTCGTTAATATCCATGCTATTCTCGTGTAAAGACAAGGGGGAAGGGTACTTTTCTGCGATTTGCTTTTAATTCTACAGCTAAAAATCATTTCTTGATCTAATTTCACCACCCTGTGTGTACTATTCGGGGCTTGTATGAAACACAAAATAATTCGATTTTACCTACAAACTAAAAGCAAATTCATCAATTACTATATGTGTAAACAACATCGACAAGGATAATCTGGGCCATTTAATAGAAGATAACATCGCATAACTTGCTTCCAATCAGATTGATTACTCTTTCAATATTCATGAAGATCGACAATCCTCCCAAGATACTTACTCGATTCAAAGAATACCGTGAGACCGTGAAACCCAGGGCGCGAGACATAGTAGAGTAAGACAGAAGGACGAACAGTGTATCGCTGACGGCAATGAGATTCTCTGATTTCATTGTTTGACGTTCTTGTGTGACTTGAGGCAGAAACAGTGGCGGACCCAGGATTCATAAACATTGGGGGCACAAAAAACATAAAATTAAATTTTTTCCGAGTAGGGTCAAAACGGTTATAAATAACAGTGAGTCGGTAACAAAACGGTTACAAAAATACCAAGTCGGGTCAGAATGGTTATAAAATTACCTAGAATAAAACAAAAACGAATTGTAGATCTTTTGAAGTTAATGCTTGGTAGTTCTTTTGGGTGTAAACCTTGAAAACCTGTCCAGAGGCACAATCCTCTGCTCTCCTCGTCGTCGCCGCCCGTCGAATACACCACCGGTCTCCTCCATCGACGCCCCCGATGCTGTTTCTCCGCCTTTGAAAATCGTGATGGCAGCAGTGGTGTGGTTGCTGCCTGGATTCATCTTCATCTATTGCTAAATCTCTCAACTTCGATCTCTCTCTCTCTCTCTCTCCCTTGCGTTCTCCTTTTCCTGATTTCCTTTTTCGTTCCATTTTTCCCGTTTTTCCACTAACATCAGCGATTCCCGGCCACAGGCCATTCGACTGTTGCTTCCCCTCCGTCTCGAAAACTGATTTGCACGCCATCTGAATGTCTAGCAATCATGTTCAGACTCCATACCCCGGAAATCGAGATATGGGGAGAATGGAACGAAAACTGATTTACATGATTAAAGGCTTAGAGTTTGAACGGAAAGAAATTTGATCGAATCTGGAAGCTGAAGAAGGAGGACCGGTTTCTCCTTGATTCCCGATGGGTTAAAGAACAAGAAAGCGTATTGGCAAAAGAAACCCCCAAATCACCTTAAATGGCTCTTTAACCCCCAAAACACCCATGTAATGAAAAATATTATTCACAAATGGTCATTGCGATGGAAAAGACAATTTTGCCATCATTCGTTATCTATTTAACGGCCAAATGTTGATGGAGGTACCATTTATGAAAAGTGTTTAAACCATAGGAACTATCCTTGAGATTTTTGAAAGTTAGGGATTAAATTTGATATCCTGTGAAACCATAGGAACCATTTATGAAGTTTTGTCTTAATTAATTTATAATTTGTTTAGTTGCCAAAGTGTGAGAAATGGACTAGTTGGAAATCCTTTGACTAATTATTAACACGATAATCACGAGATGTTATTAGACATGATGCACGTTTTCATATCTCTTATTATCGTTTTAAAATTTTGTTATATTTAATTATTTTATTAAAACGATAATGACGAATTAGTCGATGGACGGAGCAAGGGCGGGTTCGAAGTGGGATGGAGATAGCTCGGCTGCGGTATCGCCGGCCTAGCAACGTGGCTTCCCCAAACACGCAGCTTGGTGATAGATGGGGGTGGGAGGGTTCAATTTCGGGTTGGTGAAGCCATATGATCCCTCAATTATTAAAAAAAAATTTAAAAAGATATGAGAGGGAAAGGAGAGAGAGGCGATCACAGAGGCATGGGCTATGACAATAGAACGAGGCCATGGAAGAGAGGTGAAGACTCTTCCAACCGTCACAGGGACCCAAAGGACATGACTTGAGGAAGATGATCAACGGCATGAATATGTTTGATTTGTAAAAAGAAAAAAAACAAATAACAAAGTGTTAGAATAAAAAAAATATAATATAACAAATTTAGTTTTGCCAACGGGTAGTTGAAAGATTCCAAATAAAATAGTCAATCTTAAAAAAAATTAATAAAAAATGATGTTTGATTTAAGAAAAAAAGAGGATCAAAATTAATAAAAAAAACTAGTATCATAATAACTTTCGTATCATTTCCCTGATTGATACGAGACACATAATTTGAGTAATAAAAAATAAATATTTTCGGATTTAATTCGTGTACTTGTGGTCAAACGAACAGATGTAGTGTAGTGGCTGTGTTAGATTATTTACAATATAAAACAATTTAGAGTTGAAACATTTAAACATTTGAAATATTTGAATGTTTTTGTTTTCTATTTTTGATACTTCACATATTATTTATTAGTATGTTACCTGATTAGTTAAGGAACATATAGCTTCTTTTAAATAAAAAAAATTAATATAATAAAACGTTTTATCATAAGTTGTAAAAAGAATAGCAAAGTACAAACGTTTTATTATAAGTTATAACTTCCTGTTTTTAAAGTTTTGCGCATTATTTTATCACTCAAAAGCGCTTCCCGTGGAATCAGGGGTACAACTTGTACGAACAAATCGAACGGAACGAATTCCGGTCCACAATATCGGCTTAATTGTCCATTTTGTATTTTTGTTACTTGTCTTTTTGCCTTTCTTGACATTTGACAAACCAATTACCTTTCTTAATAGACAAAACTTCATAAATGGCCCTTGTGGTTTTAAAGAGTATCAAGTTTCGTTCTTAATTTTCAAAAATCTCAATGATAGCCCTTGTGGTTTCAGTTTTTTATCGTGATTGATCCATCACCCATATAAAATGACTTATTTACCATTTTTAATATCATTTACATTTTGTTTAATTAAAATTATTTTAAAAAAAAAAGAAAAAAAGTAAATCTCCCTAACCCCCCACTACTCTTCTAAAAGCTCCATTCTCACCTGGTCATCTCCCAAAATTAATATCTAGATAAAACAATTCCATCAGTTTCAGTTTCTTCGAGTCAAATAGGTTGCTCTGTTTCTCGTTCTTCTCCACCATTTCACTTCACCACCACCGCCGCCTCCGCCTTCCCTGATCACCAGCACCCACCTTCCAATTCCTCTACCTCATCACAGACCCCTGTTTCGCGAACCATATCTCTTCCCACTCCTTTCATCAACCACCGCCCCTCCGGAAAGGCGATTCAAATCACTTCGCCTCCCTCACTTCCACCACCTACGACTCCCTCATCCTCGTCGACAACACCCCCACCACCACCACCACCGACGACAACAAAATCCTAGAAGATTACCCTACTTCGTCTCCAGACTCCGTTATTAATACGTGGGAGCTCATGGAAGGTTTAGATGAGGAAACCCAATCCGTACTATGGAAAATTAAGTAACGGGTCGAAGGAAAAAACCTATGTTTCTTTTGGATTAGGTGGTCCTTACGATTTGGTGGAGCATTCAGATCCTAAACCTTTGTGGAAGCATTTATCAGAAGAATCATTGTTATCGAAAATGCCCAAATTGTAGTGGCAACAATAAAATTTTTGAGGAACAAGAAAGGAGATCGATTAGGTGCCCTAATTGCAACGAGAATGGATTAATCAGGTGTGCAACTTGTTGTTCTTGATTGATTGATTAAGCACAATCACACGTAAATACTTGGTTTCATATAGTAATAGTTAGTAGTCATTCTTGATAACTGTGATGAAATCATTGGTTGGGTAATTAGTATTTAAGCTCTTGAAAGTTGTTCATCTTCAAGTAACAAGAAGATAACATTTATGCCCATTGTTGTTTTAACGATGATGAAATCGTTAGTAGTCGTTCTTGATAACGATGATGAAATCATTGATGTGAGCTTTCAGAGAAGAAGTAATGTTATTACATTTACCGTCTACGGGAGATGAGCAGGTTTGCGTCTCACCTGGTTCACATCGCACACAAGATGTGTGTGTGTGTGTGTTCTGTTCTTGATTAACGTATCTCACTAGAAAAGAAACAAAAAGCTTTACTATAAATCTTTTTCTAGCTAATCAATGCCCACAGTAAGCGAAAGAATGGGGGGGAGAGAGAGAGAGAGTGGGAGAGAGAGAGATCGAGAGAGATAGGTGGGACTTAGGGTGGGGGTGATGGTGGACGATGGTGGTATGGTAAGAATACATTGGAGGGGGAGGGGTGAGGATGAAGGTGTGTTTTATTTTCTTTTTCTTTTCCTTTTTACCCACAAAAATAAATTTTAGTTAAAAAAATTAAAAGAGATTAAAAAGTGTAAATTATCATTTTATATGGCTCAGGGACGATCTATAAAAAGTTTTCAAACCACTGGGA
The DNA here is from genome assembly GCA_023525715.1 of Cichorium intybus. Taxonomy (NCBI): domain Eukaryota; kingdom Viridiplantae; phylum Streptophyta; class Magnoliopsida; order Asterales; family Asteraceae; genus Cichorium; species Cichorium intybus. Next base: position 12,944,360 of record CM042012.1, on the reverse strand, counting down.
CTATCCTTGAGGTTATTGAAAGATAGGGACGAAACTTGATACTCAGTGAAACCACATAGACCATATATGAAATTTTGCTTCTTAATATATATATATATATATATATATATATATATATATATATATATATATATATATATATATATATATATATATATATATATATATATATATATATATATATATATATATATATATATATATATATATATGTTCAAATGAGAACCCTTTTTTTCATGAAAACCTTAAAATTCTTTCTGATTTGTTGAATCATAAAATGGCGTGATAGTCATTTAACAATTCACATTTAATTCTGGATTTTTTAATTTTCGGCAACAACAATAATCATCTCCTAAAATTAAGCCTATTAGATTTGAATATTCAAATTTCAAAAAAAAAATCAAAATTTCGTTTTTTTAAATCAGATTTTTGGATTTTGAAAAAACATAATTTTTTAATTAGATTTTTGGAATTTAAAAGACACAAAAATTTATTTATTTGTGGGTGCATATATATCTATATTCGCAGGTGCATATATGCATATTTTCGAAATTCATATATACATATTATTGTCTTTAATTATGAATGCAAACAACAAAAAATCGATTTAATAAAGACAATAATATACAACTTTTTTGAACGATACATAAAAATTTATTAAAAATAACGAACACTACATACAAAAAATGTGAAAAACAACAAAATTTCACGATATCTTTATTATTTTAGTTTGTCACTTTTCACTTCTTCAATTTGATTGATAAATCCTTCAAAATCTGCAAAACATTAATAAAAATAAATACAAATGTATATTAAAAAATATTAAAATAAATACATACATGCATATATGACACGCCTAGGTCGTCGTGCGGTCAAAAATAAGAGAAACCTAACACACACACTAGCACCGTGGTAGTCAGGGTCGATCCGCAGGAGCTACGTGGTCAGATCAGATGACAGATTACCAACTATAGTGTCACGCTATAGTTGGAGGATTTTTGTTTCCAAACCTTTGCCACTAAAACTCAAAAATCCTAAACTAAACAATCCCAAAATAAGCATAGACTAAGCTAAGCTTCAAACCAAACCTAGTTACTTTCTGAAATCAGAAGTGCATCTCTAATTCAGAAGTAAACAAAGGCATCCAACAATCTAAACATAAACCAAAACAAGGCATAAACTAAGCCAATAACTAAGGTCCAATGGGACAGTCACTAGCTAAAGTTCAAACCTAAAAGACTAACCTAATTGGCTACTGAAATCAGCAAGGGAAAACAGTCTAACAAGGTCAAATCAAACATCCAATCACAATCCAAACATGCAAAACCAAAATCAACCATCAAAACACCGAATAACCAAGATTATTTGTAACCAAATGATTCTCATTAACCAAAGCGAATTCCACAGGTACAAACAGTAACCAAATGATTCAAAAACATAGACTAAAGCCTAATATCAGTGGTTGTCACTCCCAAAGATACTAGCTAACAATTACTCACTATCTAACTAAATGAAAATAAATTCTAAAACATGAAAATACCAATTAAGAGGTTGCTGATGCTTAATCACAGAGTCAAAGAGCCTTCAGGTCGTTTTTCCACCGGGTCTTTGCTAGGGTTTTCGGCTGTAAATGGCTCTATTTATAGTTGCAATTTTCCCGCAGCCGCGCCGCACAATTAAGTAAACCGCGGCGCGCGTACTTATCTTCTCCCGTTTTTTTGGCATTTGAATTTGTTCCACCGCCTCGAAGCCGCGTCGTGCCTTCTTGTTTTCCGCGGCGCGCGTACCTATTTCTCTGATTTTATCTTCTTCTCCAAACTTTCTCCAATTTGCACGCTTTTGGTCCCTGCTTTCATTATTTTCTTCCAAACAAGTACTGGCACGAAAAGTGAGAATACCACAATATATATGATATAATTTCACTAAGAATAGGGCTCAACAACGACTAAAATATGTAATATCACTAGGCGTTGTCAAACATCCCACACTTATGCCTTGCTTGTCCCCAAGCAAGACAGTTTTTAATAAATTCTAACTAATACTCAAACAATTTTTGACTATGTTCAGTTTCAAAGCTTATTGCCTCAAGAGTTACAGTGAAATAGTTCGCGAGAACCTAATCAGAATGTTCTTTGGAATTAATGGCTTTCTAGAGAACCCTTGATTACAAATTTTCTGTCCACAATGAAGTGTACTTACTCATTCAGATTCTAAAGGCCATTAAGGAATTGTCCATGACTTTTGATGTTGTCCGTGTAACGAGCTTTCGAAAATACCATCCCAAACCGGACGATCTTAGGTGGTAAGGTGCATAAATGCCTCTTCGAGGCCACCTTTTTCGGACCTACCAGCTCGAACAACAAAGGCCACAGATTGACATTTCCTTCCTAAATTCCAATCCTAAAACAATCCAATCGTCTAACTCCTAAAACTCAACTTGTTTGACTAACTAATAGCATGATCACAACTAAACAGTATCTCTTGAAAAATACTAATGCTATCACAATCACAAACCATTCATTTCAAAATTACAATTTAGTAAAAATTTTGAAAAAATTTGCTAAAAAAATTTTAAAATTAGTCTTTTCTACAAAAATTTCAAAAAACTACTCTTTCGACCGTCCACACCCCACACCTAAAACCGTACAACGTCCCCGTTGTACATAAAAATATTTTAGAACAAGGGAGAAAGAGTTACCCCTTTGGACGGTAGACTGCTTGGTCGGTATTCGGTATCACAGGTACAAATTCGAACAAAAAGTGTCCTTGATTTCGCATTCTGGAAATGTGGCGCAACAGTGAACACGCCGGTGGTCAAGACAAGTGGAGGGGGCACGGTGACCCCACACTTGTCTGAGACAACTCCTCCCCAATTTGGTATAACATGCATAACTCAACAAAACATTAAAAGCAAACATAATAAAGAAAATATACACAAACAAAAGATAGAGATGTGTCATAGATTCGGTATATATATCCCAAAAAAAATAAAAGAAAAAGAAAAAATACATCAACTGCTACCTGGTGGCCTGGAAGATCCAGCCTCATGATCATGGGCTCAGGCTGGGAATGGTCGGGTGCGCTGACCCTGCTGGGTAGCTAGATCCAGAAGTACCTCCCCGATCCACTCTAGCTGGTCCTCCATCCTGGCAACCCTGGCTGCCAGTCGGTGGATGGCCGCTGAGTCCTCATGTGGCTGTGGCTGTGGAGCTGGCTCTGGTGGTGCCACTGCTCTCCGGCGTCTCCTGTCGGGCTGGGCATATGCTGGCTGTGGGTCCTGAGGTGCCTCGGTCTCTGCCCTCACGAACTGTCCCGGGCGCTACTGCTGAATCAGCCCCATGCTCTCCTATGCTCGCGCCGTAGTGCGAGATAAGGGTAAAGCGGTCAGGGTGGCGACAGTGCGGGCAGTGAGGATCCGGTATGATCGGGCCGGGCGGGTGATAAGTACCCGCAGGCCAGTGGACTGCTGGCGGAGGCACCCGTCGAGCGGGTGGATAAGGCAACAGCTAGGGCGTATGGAAGGTGAAGGAACCTAGAGGGGTCGAGGAGAACCCAGAAGAATGTCATCTCCTCCCCGGACACCTTCTCGCCCCCCCTCCCGCTGCATGATGGAGGTGGAGACGATGCGGTGCATGAGGCGGTGGAGTGGGTCGCGGAGGTGGCTCTCCCGAGAAGTCCCTGCCTCGTAGAAGATGTTGGACAATGGTGCCCAATCTCCATATTGGCAGCCCGCTCCGGCTGCCCCTGGATACACGCCTCTAGGAACTGTACAAAATGGCGGTGCTGAAGATCCGCCTCCGTGTAAATACCAGTACGCCTCCCAAACTCCCGAAGGCTGCACTCCCTATGCACGCCCCCCCCTAACCTGAATCGTATCAATCTCGCCCGTGGGTCTGTCGCCCTCGGTGTGTACTCAATCGTCGAAAGGAACTCCAAGAGGAGCTCTGTGTACACAACATCCTCATCGGTGCCCATGAGCCTGTCCCAGCCCCGGCAAGTAAAAGAAGCGTCCTCATGGGTCCAGGTGCGGTGTAGAAACTGCTTTATCTCGCCCCAAAGCCCGGCATCCCCGAGGATAGCCCTGTCAATAATGGTCGCCTCAAGAACCCGGCGACCCGTCAAAGCGTCTCTCCGTGACCGGTACTCAACAGAGGCTGCGGGCCCCTCTGGAAACTAGAGAAAAGCATGGTCTAGTCTGAACATGATCTGCACAAACGAAATTTTTTTTTTTGCAAAATAAGTCCCTTTCTTCTCCACCGCACCGCGGCGCGGCCCAAAAGCAAAGGCGCGGCGCGGCGAGCGGCTGTTTCCAAAAATCCAACCCAAATCGAGTTTTAACCTGTTTAAACTCAATCCAAATACACCACAAGGTATCCTAAGTGCCGACTAACTCATCTAGGGTCTCTATTTGGCGAAATAAACACCCTATGAGTCAGCATTGGCGATTTCTAAGTTTTGAACTTTTTGAATAATTCACTCAAATTAACTACCTAATCACTAGTTTAAACGAGTAATAGCTAGTTAGAATGACGTACCGTAGTAGTGGGAAGGAAACGAGCAAGAAAAAATGCGAGAAATTTTTGTTGATCAGAGCTCCGAGTCGTGGTGTGTGTGAATAGTGTCGCGGCTTACCTTAATATAGAAGAAAACCGAACGATCGATTCCCGCGGCACGCAAATGCAAAACCCGCTGCGCGCGTGTCACCAAATCAACCCCTGCGCATCGGGTTGGTTTACGATCCCGCATCACGCAATTGTGATTACCGCGGCGCGATCATTGAAAATTTCAAAACTTCACACGACCCCACACTTGCCTTGGACCACTGGTACCTGCAATTAATGATAATATTTTTCCTAATTATTTCTAAGAAACACATAACCTAACCTATGACACGATGGGTTGCCTCCCAACAAGCGTTAACTTTAACGTCTTCAGCCAGACGTGCAGTCCTTCTATAGCTACGATGGATCGTACGCCTTCTTCCTTCGCTGATTTTTAGTCACCACCGTCCCTTTGTTGACCCACTGCTCCTCAAACTTTCCTAGGTCGAATGGCTTGCTGGTTCTTCTGCTGCTGCTCGATTGCCGTTTTCTGATTAACTCCCGTGAATGCTTGGAGGTAGCTTTGAACCTCCAAGCTCGATCCTTCCTTCTATATCTCTTCAAAATCACTGGCTTAACATGAAGCACGCCTAGTGCTGCTCCCAGTAGTTGTTTTGCAGATCTCATTTTTCTAGTGTCCCACTTGTTATCTTCAGTTTGCAATTTTGGCTTGTAGTACCAATAAAAATTTTCCAATCGACTGGGATCGGAAGGCAACAAATCGGGATGCTTCCATATGTCCTCATCGATGGTATTAATCACATCTAATCTTCCATTCATGAATGGATTGTGAGTGGTGATAAAATCATGTTTATTATTTTCAAATATCAATCTGTCAGCATCAACTTCTTGGTCATCGTCCAACAGGTGGATCGGAACCAAGAGTAAGCGACTGGTTTGATCTGATGGTGGTACAAAGTCGCCCATCACCAGATCCTTGCTTTCAAATTTCTCAAAATTTTCAAAAATCATAGGTTCGGGGGTAGTATTGTCATTTACACCCCCTTCCTCAATAGTATCAACAATTTCGGGAATTGTTGGGCTGGGGTCTGTACTGTCACTTACAGCCCCCTCTTCAACATCCACATCAACCAAATTGTCTGGTGATGGTATGGATTCACTCATCACCGGATCAACATTTTCAAAAACATCAAAAACTTCCAGGGTTGCTGAGTCAGAAGTAGCATTGTCACCTACAACCTCTTCCTCAATAACCGTTTCGACCATCTCAGTGGTATCTTGATTTTCCCAAGGTGCATGCCCTTCCATCATATATTCAGGTGATGCGAGTTCACACACATTATCATTGGTACAAAAATCACTCGCCTCAGGTTCTGGCAAGGGTGGTGAACATTTCCAACTTTCCTCTAACTTATCTAATGAAACTTGCAATCTTTTAAGAGCATCAGCCTGGTCCTTCTGCACTTGGTGGGTGCTAGCCATGAGTTCCAATAAATTGGGCCCAAATTGCAGGATTTTCAGGTTGAGATGGCTCCTCAGTTCGCCATCCATTGTCATCGAATGATCCATTGTTGTAATCATCCTCGTAATAGGTGTCGGCTGGACTTTCATAATACTCATAATATCGATCCGGGTACATGTAATCGTCCATTATGAAGACGTACACATACCAAAAACCAAAAAACTAAAATCAAACATCAAAAATCAGAAACTAAGTCCTACAGATCACCTAATCTAAGCTCACAGCTCTCCGGCAACGGCGCCAAAATTTGACACGCCTAGGTCGTCGTGCGGTCAAAAATAAGAGAAACCTAACACACACACTAGCATAAACCAAAACAAGGCATAAACTAAGCTACGTCAGAGGATTTTTGTTTCCAAACCTTTGCCATTAAAACTCAAAAATCCTAAACTAAACAATCCCAAAATAAGCATAGACTAAGCTAAGCTTCAAACCAAACCTAGTTACTTTCTGAAATCAGAAGTGCATCTCTAATTCAGAAGTAAACAAAGGCATCCAACAATCCAAACATAAACCAAAACAAGGCATAAACTAAGCCAATAACTATGGTCCAATGGGACAGTCACTAGCTAAAGTTCAAACCTAAAAGACTAACCTAATGGGCTACTGAAATCAGCAAGGGAAAACAGTCCAACAAGGTCAAATCAAACATCCAATCACAATCCAAACATGCAAAACCAAAATCAACCATCAAAACACCGAATAACCAGGATTATTTGTAACCAAATGATTCTCATTAACCAAAACGAATTCCACATGTACAAACACTAACCAAATGATTCAAAAACATAGACCAAAGCCTAATATCAGTGGTTGTCACTCCCAAAGATACTAGCTAACAATTACTCACTATCTAACTAAATGAAAATAAATTCTAAAACATGAAAATACCAATTAAGAGGTTGCTGATGCTTAATCACAGAGTCAAAGAGCCTTCAGGTCATTTTTCCACCGGGTCTTTGCTAGGGTTTTCGGCTGTAAATAGCTCTATTTATAGTTGCAATTTTCCCGCAGCCGCGCCGCGCAATTAAGTAAACAGCGGCGCGCGTACTTATCTTCTCCCGTTTTTTCGGCATTTGAATTTGTTCCACCGCCTCGAAGCCGCGTCGCGCCTTCTTGATTTCCACGGCGCGCGTACGTATTTTTCTGATTTTATCTTCTTCTCCAAACTTTCTCCAATTTGCACGCTTTTGGTCCCTGCTTTCATTATTTTCTTCCAAACAAGTACTGGCACGAAAAGTGAGAATACCACAATATATATGATATAATTTCACTAAGAATAGGGCTCAACAACGACTAAAATATGTAATATCACTAGGCGTTGTCAATATACACATATGAACCAATGCATATTTATTTATGCATATATACAAATACGCACACGTGTTTATATGAACAAATTGATATACATATGTATATCATTCGAATTATTAATAGACATATGCACATGCGTATTAATACATACATGCATATACATATATGAACAAATGCACATCTAATTATCCAAATGTCTTCACCTTTTAACACGAACGTATACGCATATACACATAGACACATATATCTATGCGCATATGTATTTATACATATATGCATGTATGCACATATACACATCTGAACATATTTATATATGCATTTTACACATGTGCATATACTTTTATGGAAATATGTATTTATGCATATATGCATTTTATACGTATATACGCAACTGCTCATATTCATATATATACATTATAATGTACTCATTTGCATATATACATGCACATATGCATAAAACATGACAATACAAACCTGCATAAGGTTACAAATATGTTAACATCCTCCTTAGATGTGAACCAATCGCCTTTACACAAAAATCAAGATCTGGAACCTAGAAGTGATATGTGTGTTATGTGTGTTCTCAACAACCGTCGCCGTCTTCTCTTCGTATAGACATATGTGCATGTGTGTGTGTGTGTGTGTGTGTGTGTGTGTGTGTGTGTGTGTGTATATATATATATATATATATAATATATATATATATATATATATATATATATATATATATATATATATATATGCAAATATGCAAATATCCATTATGTACATATGCACAAAATTTCATTTATATTGCATTTATATATGTGCACAAATGTGCATATGCACATGTAATTGTAAATCAAGATTTTAAACCAGGAATATGATATGAGTTGTGCATACATGTACATGTACACATGTGTATATCAACACAAACATATATGCACATGCACTTTTACCACCAAAAATTTGTAAAAATAATAATTAGTGTTCTTAAAGACTGTCAGAAAATATGGTTTGGAAATGCTTTCCCTTTAAAAAAATCTATAAGTATTTACCTCAACAAAGTATAAATTGATGTCATTAGACCACAACTTTCTGCTATTGAACTCACATAAGCACTCATGTTCTAGGTTTCCCAATAAACTGAAAAATGAAATGAGATCATGCAATAGAGTATCATGTGTCAAACAGATTGTCTATATAAATCCAAAAAGTACTGGAAATATGAGCTTATCCTACTGCCAAACAATAACTATACATGGTTAATAACAAGAATTAACACCTTCAATAAGTACTAGAAATATGAGATTTTGCGATGTTGGTTCTTCTTTTTATGGACGATTCTATCAAGCATGCCTAATTTTGACCGAAATTGACTAAGGAGAGATTGCAATCGTGCCTCAATGATTTCAGATTTAGGATCACTTGTTCAAAGATATTATGTGATACACAATTTCTACTTTACTTTCACTTCAAGGATTGGTACATGTAATAACAATTGTCACCAGAAAGCAAGAACACAAAACCAACATAATACAATTAAGCCGAGAAAATCTAGAAGGGACAATGATATGAACCTTTATATGGAGCATACTGAATTGGATCATGAAGGAGCATCATGGCGTAACACCATAAATGGTGGTGATGATGAATGGTGGTGGCGTATGGGAGGTTGTGGCAGGAAACCCGGTGAGAGACACGCTCTGGTAGAAATTAAATCGCTTCCACCAAACTTAGGAATAAATAAATTCCAGTCGTGGGAATAAATTTTGAGAACCACATTCGCTAAAGGTACGAAGATGAATAAAATCGGATATTATTAGGTAAAGGTACGAAGATGATTAAAATCTAACCTCTGTTGAGTGAATAAATCAATGGCAGTCGTAAATTGGAGGAGTAAATAAATGGCACCAGTGGCGATAATGGAGCAGGGGAGGTAAGCGGCGGTGATGCAGATCAGTGGATGGCGACGGCGGCGAAGGACGCGCACGCGTACAAAGCCAAGGGTGCCGAGCGAAGAGAACGATGTGCTAGCCGACGACGAAGAGGGAGGATTAAGAACTTCCAGATGTGAAGAACAACCCGATGGACCACTGATCTCAACTGGAGGATGCGTGATTAGGGTTATGTGAGAGACCCGGAAAGAGAAAGAGGAGAATAGAGTAACCGATTGATCGAGTGATACGTGAGAGAGGGTGTTTCCTATTTACTAGGATCTGATTGGTATTTTTATACATATATTACCCTTGATTGCTTTTTTTAAAAGTCAAATTTACCATTGAAAAAAAAGTAATTACAAAACTGCCATCTATCATCTTGGCCTTCCATTTTTTTGAACTAGTGGTCAAGAATTAGTTCCTTGGTTCTCATGAAAATATTGGTTCCCATTTGATCTTTCCTACATATATATATATATATATATATATATATATATATATATATATATATATATATATATATATATATATATATATATATATATATATATATATATATATATATATATATATATATATATATATATGTCACACCCTAAAACCGTATTGGCGGAATAGTTCAAGGGTGGATGACTTCATGAACAATATCATAACAAAGTTGAATAGTATTGAAATCCAAGCACACAACCATCGTTTAAATCAATTACAAATGTTACAAAGTTTACTTATTACATGTCTCAAGTACAATTGAAATGATAACAAAATAGATAAAAAATGACGTCGTAACGTCATTACTTGTAGCGCTTGCATTTACCTTGTCAGTTTCCTGAGAATACAAGTAGTTGAAAAAGTGTCAACAATTAAGTTAGTGAGTTCATAGGATTTTGTAATGGAAAAGCCCTTTGTTTGTAAACGGTAGTAATTTAGAACCAAGAAAATCCTATATTTTCTTATAAAATGACCAAGTCTTTAACTCCCAAAGACTAAAATGTAATATGTATAATTGTAATGTAATAAATTGGTTTTACTCTTTATTAATTCCAATATAATATTTCATGAATATCAAATAAAGAACGGCCAGGTAGAAGATCCAATGGGGAGGCAGGACCCTTTCAGCGTATACGCCTTTCGGAAATCCAAAAACCTAGCTCAATTGATCGGCCTAGACACCGCTCTCGTAAGTAGATCAATCGGTATTATAATTTTTGGAATTATAATTGAATTGTTATAATAATAACGTAAATAATTTATAAAAGAAATTATTAAGTTGATATTTTCCCCGTGAGATACCCTATAACCATACTGTGACTATGGCCTGTTGCGACGTTCTTCAAGCGTCGAAATGGTAGACATTTGGACACCTCAGACCTGTCGGTCTAGCTGTAGCGAGCAGCTCAGGTGCGGGGTTGTCAAGCCCCGTATAGATCTATACTCAAATATCGCGCTCTCTTACCGAGACTCTGGTTATAAATGTACAGGACTTATAGTAGGTACTTATAAAAGTACTGTGAAGATTCATCTCACAAAATGTATGTATTTCAATCAACTTGTTTACGTACGATTTGTATATAAAAACTCTTGTAATTGTCCATTATCATTTTTCCCATGATAATATAGTGTTGTTAAATAATTATATAATTTTATATAATTATTTTTGTCATGTTTAAGCGTCAATATAACCTTACGTTCGTAAACTATTCCAATAATAGTCTATTTTTAGTAATTCCGTCGTAACAATCATATTTTGCGAATATTAACGAAATAACTTGTTCAAATGTTTATAAATATCATCTTTTAAGATATTTCTCACAAAAATGATGTAATAACTTGGTCATAACCATTTTTGTTGGAAAATAATATTTTTGTTTATAAAAACGTAGTTTTTACTAGTCTTTATTTTTATAACGTTCTTACCCAAGATCTAGTATTTTTTTGTACGCTTTATTTGTGGTTTTATAATTTTTACATAACTTAATATGTCAAAGTGTTCATAATACATGGATCTATTCATATTTTATGTCAAGTTCATCTTTATAATATTTTGTCCAAGATCTAGTATTTTTGTATGGTTTATTTGTAGTTTTGTAATTTTTACATAACTTAATATGTCAAAGTATTCATAATACATGGATCTATTCATATTTTATGTCAAGAGCATTTTTACACAAATATTAACTTTATAAACTTGTGTAAATCAACATGTATAACAATAAAACACATATAAACTTGAATAAAACAACATTTATAGTAAAAGAACTTGTATTCTCCCCCAAAAGGTTTGAAAAGATGAAAATGAGGGGTATGAACTCACTTTGAGTGGTAGATCTTAAGGTTTCTTGGTAGAAGGTTGAAAAGTTTGGTTCTAGGACTTGGATGACTCTTGGACAAATCTAATATCCAATAGATTTTAATGGATGTTAGTGTGTAAAAAGGTGTAGAACTTGTGTTATGTATATTAGAATCAAAAGAGGAATGAAACTTACTACTTAATCTTGTGAAGAGAGCTTGAAATTGAAACTTGAAAGTGAAGATGGTGGTGATGGTCTTGGAGCCGTGAGCAAGAGGGAGAGGAGAGAAAGAAGAAGTTTGGTTGGATACAAATGAATTTGGCTAGTCTCTCTTGGAAGATTTATACTTAGATATTTCCTATTATAAAATTACTAGCTTCATAAGTGCCTAGATTTTAAATATTTACCACTAAGGTCTTAATGGAGCACTTGTTTCAGCCAAATGAGTGTAGGGTGGGGGGTGGGGTAGGGTAGGGTTAGTTTTTATAAAATAGCAATGTACTTATAAAAATGGGTGATTTTTATAAAATCGTAAGTCGTTTTAGTAAATTTTTATGCGTTTTTAACGAAACGAAGTTCTAAATAATTATTTTGTATAAAAACATTGTCAAACATTTATTTTGATTGAAACATAACTCGTTGGATGTCGGAATACGCGTTTAAGCGCGGTATTCTTCCGATTTCGCGATTTTTGACGTTTTATCGTAAATTGTATTTAGCTTTGGAATTAAATACTAGATACTATTACGTTACTTATCATATAACTTTTTATTTCATATGTGATGTTTAAGGAACCACATTTTGAAATTTGAGTCCAAACCCTGTGTACATTTATCCGTTCACAGTGGTTTAATCGTTATAACTTTCACATTCGAACTCCGTTTTCGACGTTCTATATATCCACAGTTTCGTATTTACGAGTAGATCACTTTATGAATATTATTATTCTCAAAATAATAATTGTATGATTATCGAATTTTTACGCTACAGTAGTTTGCTGTCCGTATTTTCGACTTTTAATCGTTATTTGTTTGATTTAGCATACGTAATACTATCATATTAATAATTCATTGCAAAAGTTATGGAAAATAACTTTTCAACATATAGATTAACGTACGCTTCGTTTGACTATAGTTGACTTTTGTTGACCAAAATTTACAATTGTCACTATATATATATATATATATATATATATATATATATATATATATATATATATATATATATATATATATATATATATATATATATATATATATATATATATATATATATATATATATATATATATATATATATATATATATATATATATATATATATATATATATATATATATATATATATATATATATATATATAGACACGCATAAGAAAATGTTCAAATAAAAAATAAAAATATTAGGAACCGTAAAACCCGATATTTATACATTAAAAATTATGTTTTTTTCATACTTGTTTATTATGTTAAAATACATGAAATGGAATAAACTTCATTATTTTTAATACGTTTTACAATATTCACAATTTAATAAAAATAATCTAGTTATTAAAATGTGAATATTATAACATAAATTGTTTTCTTTAAAACACATAAATATTGATGTCTAATAACAACGGAATGATGATTATATTTTTATGTATTTGGTAATTTTATTTTGATAAAAAACAAGTGTTAAAAATAAAATATACGACATTATTAAACCTTGAATTAGTGGTTTTCACGATTCTCAATATTTTATGGAAAAATTATATTCATAAATGAATATGTCAAAGCTGGGTTCATACATTTATATGGTTATATTCACAATTGAATATGTCAAGACTAGTTTTATACATTTACACAGTTATATTCATAAGCGATTAAAACATTTAAAATAATAAAAACTACAAAGAAAAATCAAATTACACATTCATATACAACATTTATATGCATAAATGATTAAATTATTTTAACAAAAAATAAAAATTTATACATGATAATCTTGAATAATGATTTAATCATTTTATAAGAAAAAAGCTTACAAAATTCATCCAGATGTCAAAACTTCTATTGAATCAATTGCAGCCCCTTTTCTTCCAACTACCATCACATATAAAAACAAATAATAGGCACCCGTGATCATTGTTATTGTTGAATTTACACCTGAAAAATCGAGTTCAAGGATAATAAAAAAATAATAATTTACAGACTATGATGTTGTATACACACATTCACTAATGATTAGAAATTATTATAATTGTTCTAATCATATATATATATATATATATATATATATATATATATATATATATATATATATATATATATATATATATATATATATATATATATATATATATATATATATATATATATATATTATAATTGTTCTAATCATATATATATATATATATATATATATATATATATATATATATATATATATATATATATATATATATATATATATATATATATACAGTCATATCTTTGATCATAAATGATTATAACCATATTAAAGCTGCTCACAAGTTATAATAAAAAATGATTAAAACGAGTGTTATAATCATTTTTGCAGTCATGTTATAATCATGCTATAATCATAAATGATTGTAAGTTTATAACCATAAACGCTACCAAAAAAATTATAATCAGAAATGATTAAAACGGGTATTCTGATCATTTTTTCAGCCATAGTTGTAATCATTTATGATTACACCATTTTAGTCACCTAAGGTGAAATATATATATATATATATATATATATATATATATATATATATATATATATATATATATATATATATATATATATATATATATATATATATATATATATATATATATATATATATATATGATAGGTTATACAATCTGAAATAATTTTTGTGATTTAAACGCTGAAACTGTTAATAGCATTTGTCCTCATCATTAATGAAGAAAAAATATTTTTAATCCTTGGAAAACCTAATAATTTAATACCTAAACCAAATCAATAAATTAGAACATATCTAAAGACAAAATTATAGTAAAACAATTTTGAAATATACATGGTTAGAATAATCTCCTTAATTGTAAACACAAAATTTAATTAAACAAAATTGTGAAAATAATACTTAGACGCTTAATAAAAAAAACATAGATATATAATATCAAAAATTAAATAAACAACAAATCATTGATGATTAACTCATTGTTTTCAATATGAATCTTTTTTAAGTGTTAATCGTTGATGATTGACAATAGAGTTTATAGGTTCATGTTTTAATGATTAATAAAAAGTGATTTTTACAATGTTAATCATCAATGATTAACACTATTCATTCATCGATGATTATTTTTTTCCTAGATCTGCCTACGAATCAAACTGCTTTTCTTTTAGAAATAATGTCCAGATATGACAGAGGTGATAAATGTAGTTTAGCCTTTGTATTTCAACAAGTTAACTAGGATACATAAAGTATGATTAAGTTTAGTTATATGTAAAAGTGTAGTTCTCCTTTGTTCAATTAATATGTAAAAAATGATTTTTACTTTCTCCTCTCGACGAGTGTCAGCTCCTTCCAGGTATGCTGGTTGCTTGGTTTTATAATCATACATGCATGGAAATGAAAATATAGAAAATTTGAAAACGAATAGGTTAAATTAAATAGTCTATAAAAACGTAAAGATCTTATAAAACATGCGTAAAAATGGATATATAAAAAAAGTTGTTAAATAATTCAAATTCTAAAAAATAATATTGTAAAAACGAATTCGAAGAAAAACCAAAGTTGTAAAAAAGGATAAAATGAAATTGTAAATATGTAGGAAAAAATTGTTAGAGAACATTTATAAAAAAAGTTTGAACCAAATTGTAAAAAAAAAAGTAATAATAATACATCTTTAAAACAATAAGTTTAAAAACATATTAAAAGAAAGTTGAAAAAAAAAACTTGGAAATTTTTGTAAAAAGAACTAGAGCAAATTGGTAAAACAAGTTAAAAAGGTTAAAAAAATGTGGGTTTTGATGAACGAACAAATTAAAATTAAACAAAAAATATAACAAAGAAGAAAGTCGGTAAGGTACTGTTGGAGTGTTGGACAACAACAAAAGTGTATGGCAAAGGACTCGAACCCCGTACATGAAGGAGTATAGACAAAAAATTTCTCCAATGAGACAATAATTATTTGTTCTCTGGAAATAACATATCATATTAATAACATTAATCTCAAGTTAACAAAAAAATTATCTATAAGGAAAAATGTTAAAGAACATTTTTAAAAGAATTCAAACCAAATTGTAAAAAAAGGTAATAATAATAATACATATTTAAAACAGCAAGTTTAAAATCATATAAGAAGAAAGTTGAAAAACAAAAATAGAAAAGATTTGCAAAAAAAAAAATGGACCAAATTGGTAAAACAATTTTAAAAAGGGTTCAATTTTTAAAAAATAGGGTTGCGATGAACAACAATTTAAATTGGAAAAAAATATAAAAAATTATATATATATATATATATATATATATATATATATATATATATATATATATATATATATATATATATATATATATATATATATATATATATATATATATATATATATATATATATATATATATATATATATATATATATATATATATATATATATATATATATATATTAGAGTAGTAATGTTGGACAAAAAACAAAAGTACGTATATAGGGTAAGAAATTCATACATGAAGTAATTAAGGCAAGAACCTTCTTTAAAAACATCCAGTGTGGTGAGGGAGAAACCAGTGGGAAAGGCAGGGGGAACTGTAGGGAACACCCTCCCCCTGCGGTGACCCCGCAAAAACAACCCTACTGGAGGAATAATCATCGTGCGTGGAAATAGAAAGCATATGTATATTGCTTGTACATTTTGCATCATTAATTCTAACAAAAGTGAGGGGAAGTGAGAGGAAAAAAAATCATATGTAGAGTAGAAATGTTGGACAAAAAACAAAAGTACATGGAGTAGCGTAAGAACGTCATATATGAAGTAGTAAGGGTAAAAACCTTATTTAAGACCACCCGGTGTGGTGAGGGGGAAACTCGAGGGAAAGGCAAGGGAAGTACGGGAACACCGTCCCTTTCTGGAAAGGGAGAGGTAAACATTTCTAGTGTGAGGGGAGGATTGAAGAGTGCTCACTATATACTGATGTGATAGTGAAAAAGTAAGAAGGAGCAGAAGCCCACACCCCCAAGCCTAATGGGATAATAATTATTTGGACACCATACATAAAGGAGTAGGTTAATGACTTTTTTGGAGAATAATAATTATTAGGGAAAATTTTTTACCAAATAATGAAATCAATTCTTTTTCCAACTTAATTATCTTTGTATGCATTTCTATTATCTATTATAATTCTATTTCCTTATATCAAACGTGTCCTTAGTTCTCTAAAAATAACAGATGATATTTATAACATTAATTTCAAATCAATAAAAATATTTGTTATCATGTTATTTTTTAATAATTTTAATAATGGCATGAAAACTTTTTTAATAATATTAATAATGGCATGAAAACTTGCGTACCATGAGTCCATGACCCATCTAACAAATAAGTAAATTTGTAAAACAATGTTTTCCAAGGAAATGACATGATTTATTAAAACAATAAATTATTACATGTATTTGAATAGAAAAAAAAAATCTCGTGACGAATGAGATCAACGGAAAGATTACGTATCACTTTCAACTAGTAAAATACTTAAGAGATAGACATGGCATGATATCAACAACTTTTTATACGTTCAACGATAACGTAATATATTTTTAGTTTATTTGCTTTTCTTATTTGTACTGTACATATAGATACATTGTCCCATATTATATATATATATATATATATATATATATATATATATATATATATATATATATATATATATATATATATATATATATATATATATATATATATATATATATATATATATATATATATATATATATAGGGCTAGGATCAAATATATCCATACAAATATTGTGTAACTTTGAAACTCAATCAGGACCACTCATTTAAAACACATTATGTTAAGAATGTACAAAATTTAGTTCATTCTGTTAAGAATGGTAAGAACTCATTCTGTCAAAAACTTATTCAGTTAAGAATGTGTTTTTTCATTGTTACGAGAATGAAATCCGATGGCCAGGATTTGGTTACAGGGTAACACAATAATTGTCATTCTTATTATAACCTATATATATATATATATATATATATATATATATATATATATATATTAATTAGGAAGATCCGTTTATACCATAACTATTAAATTAAGATCATACTATAATTGTCAAAAGAATTGATACAAAATTCAAATAAGCTTCTATTTAGAAATAGTAATTTTGATTCTTCTTATAGTAAATTTTAATATTTACGTTTTTTCCCCTCAACTAATTTCGAATTAATTGTTTTCATCCATATTTATTATAAAGTTATATTATTGGTATTTCGTAAGTTACGATTCCAGTCCCTTATTACATTTTAAAGTACATTTTTTGTCTCTAATATAATTTGATTTTTTATCGAGCTGTGTTTTTTAATATACCGGGTTTCCGCAGCATCACGCGGACAGTCGAAATACTAGTTTAAATTTAATTACCATAATATATGATTAAGTTGCATATATACTTCATATACTTAAGAAATTAAAACATTATATATATATATATATATATATATATATATATATATATATATATATATATATATATATATATATATATATATATATATATATATATATATATATATATATATAGAGTTAGGATATATTATAACTCACAATTATTGTGTGGTCGTAAGGACCAATCAGAACCTAGAATCTGTCAAGGGTAGTTAGGTAATTTTATTTAAGGATAAATTAATTGAAAATCGGATCCCTTAAATTATGGTATCATTCCCCTGTAATTAAGGAATTAATCCCTTAAAATGTGGCAACAGATTATCATCACCATCATTAACCTCGTTATCTTCTCCAGCAATTCAGCCTCACGATCACGACCAGCGACCATCGCCTGCATCAAACATGTTTCAGATCTTATCACCGTTTCAATGAAATCTGATCACCAGAGGAGTTCTCATGGCTACGTTTGACATACAAGAAAAGAATGAAGTGTTTACTCCATATTCTCTCAAGGAGGACAGCAATATAATTCCTCCGCCACTATCACAAAACTCCAACCACCGCTGCAGGTATCATCGATTTCATCTTACTTGAAGCGTCTTCTGATTCAAGATAAAACCCAAAATTCTTCTTTCACGTTTTGTAACTTATTCATATTCAAATATGCTTTTCAAAATAGATTTGAAGCTTAGCAATTCTGATTCAAGAGTTTTGCAACTTATTATTTTGAATTTTGATTTTGAATTTAGCGTTTCTGATTCTATTAGAATACATCTTTTTAGATTTTGGATTTGGATATATTACAAGTATGTGTATCGATTCCTACATCTTATTCGAATTCCAATTCTAATGAAATACATCTATATTGCAACTTATCCAGGTTCTGATTTCTATAACTTTTGGGTAATTTATTCTGTTAGAATAACACTTGTATTCTGGCAGAATTCTATTTTGACAGATGGGAATCAAATCACACACCAGAAATCGGAACACACTTGGAATGACATTCTTATTCTGTCAGAATAACATTTCTTCTCGGGGTTGAAACACACACCTGAAAATCAGTTTTATGTACATATGAGTATCGATTTATGCAGCTTATGGGTAATTGTATTCTGTCAGAATGACATGGTATTCCTTCAAGAATGAAGTATCATCACAAGAGGTTTTAATGGCAATGTTTCACATGCAATAGAAGAACTGAGTGACAACAACATATTCTTTCAAGATTAACAACAATATCAGAAAGAAAAATCTACATATTGCAATGTATTCTGTCAAGAATGAAATGTAATCTTTTGAGAATGGTTAGAGTTTAGAAGATTATTGAATTTTTTTGATGTAATTATTTCAAGAATGTATAGAATTACTAGATTTTTTATTGTGTTAATGATTATTATTGTCATAAAAAATATTTTTCTTTAGAGCATATCTAGTAGCATTGTTTAATAACGTTGTTTCTCACAAAAAAATTCTGAACGAATTTTCATTCTATAAGAATGAACGAACAGAATGCTAGAATCACAATACAAAATTAACTGATATAAAGATGTAATTTATTAAAAACTCAGAATAAAAATCGAAATTGATTAAAAATTTCGATTATAATTAAAACAGAATAGGATTTTGAATTTTAAATCGAAATTGAGTTCCTTGAAAGTCTCACATTCCAAAATTGAAAAAACATAAAAAGTCCATATTACCCTTTAGAATGTTATAATTAGAAAGTTGATATTTTTTTAATTAAAAAAATGTCAAAATTCTGTTATTTATCAGAGCCATTGATCTTTATAAATCTACGCACCAGATTTGTACTTACGACCACACAATAATTGTGGTTCTTAATATAACCTAGCCCTATATATATATATATATATATATATATATATATATATATATATATATATATATATATATATATATATATATATATATATATATATATATATATATAT